>JAUMTR010000010.1:3898926-3988964 GCA_032270685.1 Microctenopoma stevenorrisi
ATATATAAGGTTTCATCACCCACTGGAATCCAGGCAAAGAGATCATTTTACTGAATAGCTTCAGCATTGTCTGCCACACTCAACATAAATCTGAATACATCTGCATTAATGTGTTACCACACTTTTTATCTGCTTCTTCTATGGCCAAATTGTCATTTGTAGCCAGACATGTAAGGCAAAAATGTTAAACAGATGCTTTTCTTATCAGCGGCCCCTCCAAATTCTTGCTATACTCCGCCTCCTCTTGATTAAGAGTACCCCCAGACACAAAAGAGCAAACATACTTATCAGACAGGGATCAGGGAAGAAAAATAACCCTCGCCGTGAAGGCGCATCCCCTCCCCCTTTTCTGCGACTTCTCCTACCACCAGAGGGAGGGGACAAGCGGTCGAGGAGGACATATAGGTGCGAGGACAAGGAACAACTTGTCAAGATGGTGGATGATAAACACAATGCTCCATGTGGGTGGAGGAACAACGTGAGGCTGCCTGCCCATTGGGTGGCTTTACCCGGGTTTGCAACAAACGCTACGCTTGCACTGGCATTCATCATTCAGGCCTTTTTTAGCCAGGGTTCTACCTTCATTTAGTCCCAGCTCATTCAGGATGCGGTCTGCAAGGACAGTGCTATAAGAGCGCCAGTTTCTGACTGTTGACTGCAGGGTGCATAAAAGAATTCTGTTAACTAACTAAATGTAAACTCCTTAATGTTTACAAAAAATAGGCCTGCCTGGAACGCTAAGAAATATATCAAGGGTACCTTAAAAATCCCTGCAAGAAGACAATGGCGGATTATATTATTCACAGCCTTTCAGTAAACTTTAAAGAGCGAGGTGGGTTAGCATAAACGACACTGGCAGGATGCAATGTGATTTCACAGATCTAAGAATAAATCAGCGTTTCCTCACCGCACTCACAAGAAGAGTTGCATCGGATTGTTGCTAATGAAGTGTCGGGGCCAGAAATCCTGGTATATGTCACGACATATCATCTATTACCTTCACTTTTGCTTCTCCTTCTTCCAGTGATCAGTGATCAGAATCAGACCTATTCCGTCCTGTTTTACTTGCAGTATCTGCTCTGCGAGTGGACCAGGGATTTCTAGCAGCTGGACTGCCATTCAAAACCATGAGGAGGAAATAAAATAGAATGCATCATTACTTAAACACTTAGTATATTAAATACAGTTTTGGACAATGACTTTCACAGCCCAGGCCTATATAGTAAAGAATTAATGAACTATTAGCAGGGAGATGCATATTAAGCTATGTATAGCTATCTGTCAGGCGAGGTCTCGACAGCCACTTGGTCGGGGTGATAGATTTCAAAGCAGGATGAGACATCAATCACTGTCCCGTGGTGATTGGTTGTTTGTGTGTGCGACGGTGGCCCTCCATCTCAGCGAAAGGCGACGGATGGCTGATTGCTCGCTCTGCCTCGCTACATTCATTGTAGCCACCTGACACCATGTTATACACCCCGTGCTGAATGTGGAAATGCTTATTTACACTTGGCTAGGCGAAGCCTCTACATGCACAATATCACCTGGGTGTCTTGATGCTGAATTGGCTGGTGTGCAAATGTGAGCGGAGCAGGTTTAGTCATTTGGTTATTGCCTCCCTTGCTGCTTTTGTCCATTTATTCCGAGATGGGTTAGATGGAGGAGTGCTGGTTGTTTGTTTTGTTGGCCTTCCTGTCTCCTGGCCCTGCAGCTACGATTGCTGACTGACAAGTGGTTAAGATGTCTCTTTGTGCTTATCAAAAAGTTGGCACATAAGGGTAAAAAGCTTTGCTCTCTATCTCCTTTGAAGCTGCAATAGAACTGAGGTTTTGGAGCTACAAATTTAGTATACACACAGAAAATACAGTGTCATAAGCTACAGTGAGCAGCAGCATTTGTTTTTTTTAACATCCAAAACCAATTAACTATATTTAATTAGTTACAGTATTGCAAATCAGCAGATTAAGCCTTGTGAAATTAGCATTGCATAATGTTTAATATTCCTTCATAGAGCTGTAACCGTAGAAGTGACCATTCTGCTCCTCCCCTTGTGGGTCTTTTCTTTGTCTTGTTATTATTGCCATTACTTGTGTTGAGCATAATTGTGAGTCTTCTGTAAACTGTTTTCTGGTTAGTACTATTCCACTGGCTACACAACTGTGGAACAAATCTTATTATTGTTTTGTTTATTTCAATTTTGTGGCACATCCAATATGTAACGACGTGGTGAGCGTGGTTAAACCTGCACTGGTAATGTGTTACAGAGGGGAAGGTGGAAGGGCCACTGAACTGGAAGAAGAAGCATGTTTAGGGACCTAATTTATTTGCCAAATGAGAAAAACATATCGTCATATCACAGCACTGTACTTTCTTCCTGACATAAATGTAGCAGCAATACATGTGAGAGGAGACTACAGATTTAGCAGGCGTTTAAGGCAGCTGACTTATTTTCATATTCATTTCTTTATACTACAACAACAGCATATCGTCCCATGGTGAAAGAGTCATTAATTGTTAACATAGGTTTAGTAAAACTGTTTTTTGCTGCAGTCTTGGTCATGACATATGTTTATTCCTTTTAAAAAGACCAGAGTCAATCCCCCGTTAAAGAGAAAGGGAAATACAACACTATTGCTGATCATGCATGACTTGGCTGAAACTACACATGATGAAACATTGAGTAGAAGTATACATTAGTTATTTAGAGGAATAGTTGCTTAGGAAATAATTTAACTTGTTTGCTTACCTAGAGTCAAATTAGGAGCACTGGTAGTTTTATACATTTTTTATGGAGGTGCTCAAGCACACCTAATTTTTATTTCACCAACCTAGAAAGAAAAATAATAGTGTAGCATTCATCAACAAAAACACGACTCCCCAGTGAGCCACCACCAAGTACTATACAATTTTTATGACTGAATTACCGTATTCGCTGTAGAAGTATCAAGAAAAAACTGCATTTAAGGAATTAACACTTAATGGAAACCTCCTCAACATGAAAAGTTAGCAACATAGCATCGGCATCTCTGTAGTTACTTACTCTGCTGCACTGCACTGAGCAGCTACACGCCACAAATTCTCACAGCACTTTTCTACTTAACTCGTTTCTACTTTTTTGATATTCTACGTTATGTAATATATATTCTACTTCATGTAACAAAGATATATTATTATTTCCTAACAAAATAATGTGTGGTGTAAAATGTTCTACTTATTAGTTCAAGTTCTGTTTAGTAAATATAATTTTAAGACAGTTGGAAAAAAAGGGAAATTTTGAAAAGTTATCACCACAATGACCAAAATGTTTTCTTTGTAGTCATGGTAATAACAAGATATACAACGTTTACACTACACCAACATGCAAATTTGCCCTTATGTGACTGGCCAACAAATACTTCAACAGGTGTCATTATATTACAGAAAAAAGCTGCACAATAGGAAACCTTTGTGCCACTTCGGCTGAAAGTGTCTATGAGTGTGACCTTAAGCAGCTCCCTGGCAGCTAAAATATATCACTGTCATTTAATAATACCTAGAGTTTGATTTGCAATGTTTGAAATTTGTTGCATTTCACAGAGGAAATGTTAAGAAAATTAAAATATGTTGGTTATAAATAAATGCTTTAAGTCTCAACTAATTTATTAATGGATGCACAAGGTTTGTGGGGTTTTAACTTGGAACACAGTTTCCCTAATGATCACTTGTGCCAGATCTCACTGAGACATTTTATTTGCTCTTCAGAGCGCTTTAATTCTACTTATCAATATGATAGTGGTGCCACAGATACTATTAAGCCAAATGAGAAAGCCAGACAGACCTCTATGTCATATACCATACCTATCATTAAGTAAGTTAACGAGTGATATCTATCATATTCAGATTTTTATTTTTGCAGTGAAATAAGTAAAGTGAAATATAGGTGCTTGCCAGAGATAAAGATAAGCACGGAGGAAATGTCGTTACCCCCTCTCCTACATCAGATGATGTTGCTCTGGTCTGTTGTTATTGGTATGGTCTTAACTGTAATGCCTTGTCCAGATGGCCCTCCTCCATTGAGCAATTCTTTGCAATGTGGATGCTCAGACTCTGGTGTATTTCGAGTGTGTTGCTGCGCCCTTCACAGAATTAGTTATAGGGGTGTGAGTTTATTAGAATCAAATTAGATCCCCACTGTGTTTGAAACCACATGAATTATATGGGAGTTTTTAATCACCGTACACAAACATTGAGGAAAGGTCAAGTTAACCACTAACACACCTTCTCATATACTATAGGATTATGATAAGAAAGACCACAGACACCTGTATCAGTGCACTCAACTGAAGTTGTTATTACTATTATAATAAAATCTGATTATGTGCAAAACTTGTTTACAACTAAACCCCTCTATGTTACGATCAATTTTATTATTATGTTATTATACAATATGAAATGATCATTTTCAAAAATTACTGTCCAAAGGGAAATACATGTTGCTGTTTTGCAACACAATTAACTATTATAACATCAGAAAAGACATCTGCTTAACAAATGTTAAGTCAATTGAGGACCTAAGTGGAAATCAATACATAATTCTTCAATATTTTCAACGTATCTGACATATGAGTGACAGACTTGTACTGCTAGGGAACACTTGCATGTCTGATCACTCCTCAACAACCCAGCCACAGGGGATGAAGTGAAAATGAGGCACTAATATCCCCCCCAGGGCCAAGCTGTCTTGCTGCACTCAGCATGACTGACAATATGACCAATAGACTTATTCCAGTTTTTACAGTGTTTACATTATTGATGATCCCGTGGAATAATCTCACTGTGTGGTGCATGCCTGATTGCAATGTCTTTTCATTTTTACAGGGGTCAATGATAATAACTAGATACATTGATTGCCGTCTGGGTCAGACTTTTAATACCATAACTGTATTACTCAAATTAAATAGGCTCTCTGATTATCTTTTAAATGGGTCTTTGTTTTTAATGCCTCCATTCTATGGAGGCCCAAAGTGTACATGATTAAATAATATAATAAATATGCAAAAACATAATTTGTGTAAAAAAATAAAAATTGGCTTATAATTTAGGAAACAATATAATGACTCTGTGACTTTAATTCAAATTACATTTTAAAAAGTTAATTTTGTAAGTTAAGTTTCCTGGATGATTTTTTTTTTTTTGTTATCACACTTTCATTTTGCAATGTCACTCACACTGGTATTTTCACATTACCTCTGTCTCTCTAAAGTAAGCAAGCTTAAGAACTACTGAAATTTGTCAACTATGGCAATAGTGCTGTACTAATTCCGAATTAACTACCTAGCTGAAACTTAGCACAGTAAACAGAAAAAGCAACCAACTTTGCGTTTATTATAACAAAGGCTGCATGGAAAATAAACCACAAATATCTATAAATCAAATGAAAATCTACTCCAATTAAACGGTTGTAAAAGTGAGAATAATACACAATATTTTTTATGTTTTAATTTTAATTCAACTTAAATAATTTACTTAGTATTCTAATTATTTGAGTTGTCATACATGAGCAACGTGAGAAAGCTTAAAAGATACTGACAATGAGCAATTTAGCAATTCTTAATGTCCTTCAACAAACTGGCTCATTAAGCATATTTCAAATATTTTTGAGATACTATCTAGTACCTAGATCTAAGTGCCTATAGGCATATGAAGAGCACTCTAAATGCAATCCAGATATTTCATCAGATAACAGATATTACTCAACTTATGAATGTGAGCAAAGATCAAGTGCATATTACACAATTAGTTTCCCACTACACAGTGTGCTGGCTGGATAGAGGAACACATACAGGCTGATGAACATCAAGTGTTCAACAGAGCACTACAGGAGATCCTTCCTGCCAATGACCATCAAACCGTAGAACTCCTCTGACGCTGACAATGATCATAATCATTATTTATCTCATATTTATGTTATCACTTTCTAATGCACTGCATTCCACCTCGGACTGTTTAACCTGTTTTACCTTTTCTGAGCACAGACGTAACATGGCAAAACAATTTCCCCTCTGGAACTGATAACGTATTTTGGTTTTGAATCTTAAATCTCAAATCTAATCATAATTGCGTAATCACAGACATATCATCTGTTGGTTGAATTTTAGAAAAGTACACGTCTTTGACGTGCCCAAAGCAGCCAATACTTTCATCTTCTGAACTATCACCTTTTCAGGTTGCCTCATTACATGCCTTGATCTTTTATGCAGTTGGGTAAAAACAGAAGCCTTGCAATGCTTTGATCTGCAGCATAAAAGCTCCCCAAGAACTGACAGCATTTGAAGATGGAAACTGCATTATATAGACCACGTTAGAGTAAAATATTGTTTGATATTTCGATACATTATTGACTGTGAAACAAAAAGCAAAATATTGACTTCATCAAAAATTGAACAGGAAGCGTGCAGATCAACAGGTCTACTCAATATTTTGTTCCGTTGTGTGTGAAGATATTTTATCCAAGTCCAGGCCACGGGTGAAGTGCATTAACACTTGCAGGTAGTGTGAGACTGCCACTGGAGTGCCCCTATTTTAGGACACTGTATTCAGAGCAGCTGTGTCGGGGGATATTTTCTCCATAATTGGAGGAGTCTTTCTTTTTTACTTGTGGTGTAGTGGTATTTGCTTTTTTTTATTTTGGTTGTTGAGACTTGTGTTTAAACAGTTAAACATAAGCTCAAACAGTTCTCCATTGGGGAATTACAGTCTTCAAAAGTGCTGCCTTCATTTGTACCGACACAGAACAGAATGTGATGATTCATAAGCTTTTCTTTTTATACACAAGCAGAAACCCCTCTTCAACCCATATGGCCATCAAAACATTCGGGGACATTTAACAAAAATACACATGGGGAGAAACTGATCCACAAAATATAATTTATAAAAATTCTCAATGCTTTCTTTCTGTCTGGCATCCACTGACTTAGCTGTTGTCATCTCATTTAATTTACATATAGTACTGTACACAGTGAGACGGAATATTGTTCTCCTGGATCGGAGGTGTAACATGAAACACACATGACAACATCACACTCAGACGGGACAACAGTGGATGTAAAAAAGTTGGGGGTTTAGATCTTGACATTATCTAAAATAACTTCATAAACTTTACAGAGACAATGAAGAATCTGTGATTACTGATAATCTTCATATATTTCTACGCATTTCAGGGCAGAAACCCTGATGTTGGTACGGAAATAGGACTGCAAGAAAAGTTGCAAACCACAGGAACCACTGGCGCTTTAATATCAGATGTAGACAACAGAACATCAACCCACTCAGTCACCTGAGATCCACACAGCCAGGACTCATAGAGCAGACAACATTCTGCAGAAGGCACAAGAATATTTATTTCAACATGCAGTATACAGTATTTTATAAAAAGTGTATATGTACGTACATGTAGATAATCAAAGCTGCATCTAAAGATAGAATTAATGGGCACACTATTATGTTGTATGCAGTAAAGCTATGCTACAGTAAAATAGAGAGCCAACAGAGGTGGACAGTGCAAACGTACTGGATATGGTACATAAAATGTATACAGTTATTAAACACAGAAAGGTCACACAGGTTTTGAAAATTAACATGATGATTTTTATTAGCTGGCCCCGAGTTGCCACTGACAATAAGAATAACTAGTAATGTCAGGGAGCTCGAGTACCTGGCAAATGTTAGAAGTGGGCTCAAGTTATTTCAGCTGCTAATTTCGCCTCTATAGTAATGTGTTTTCCCTGAGATCACTGAGGACGTCAAATAAGTCTCAACAGATTATTTAAATACAATCTGAAAAAGTCAAAGGCAAAGCAAAAAACGAAGTCATTTATTAAGCTTTGAATAAATACGAACTTTTACACCCAACGTTTGTTCACGAGACATGTAAAGTTAATGATCAGGAGCAGCAGTTTTTCATGACATAACCAACATGACCCCACTTTACCAAGTGTAATACCAAAAGTAACATGGTTAAAGAAGTAAAAAAGGAAGCCATTGTGCTGAATGTGCAGACAAATACAACATGCATTAATCCAGATGTAATTGTGATTACACAGCCAACATCAATATTAGCTACATCCCAAAATGTTGAAGAACAAAGCTTTCTTCAAAGGAGCTTTGCATAATGTGGATCGAAGCGTGTGCTCATGCCCATCTAAGTATTTCATATTTAATGTACCAGGAATAGTATAGTGCCAGGAAATAATTTGATATCACATTTATTCTTTTCTATCAACAGTTTTGTGCTCCAGATTCAGACGTAAGCACAGTATCTCTTTAAGTGTTTACCCTCTTTCTTCTCCGTTCTGTTTGAATATGCATGCAGAGGAAGAGCACTTGTACTCCCAAGGATATATACTGTGAGAGAGTTTGGATCAAAACAAAACTGGCTAAAACTGGATGACGCTCAAAGAGGAGTTAACCTCATTTTTTTGCCTTGATCTGATTCGAAGTGTTTTGAAAGAAGGTGAAGATTTTAAAACTTTTACATCAAGTAAACTGACTTAATGATATGATCAAGTTCTACTTGTGCAGTATTTAGTTGCTGAAACTCATCAGATTTACACCAGGCTTGCAAAGTGTAGCGTCAGTTCAAGCGTTTTGAATATTATATGGACCTAAATGGCAAATGAGGGAGCAGATCATGAGAGGTAATGACTGATTTTTACTTTCTGTGCCACAAGGGGGAATAAGTTCCCATCCATCTACAAATTAAAAAAGAATGAACTTAGAAGCTGCCTCTGTTGTAATGGAAATGTGGTGTGACATCAGCAGTGCATTAAGGAGAGGGAGCTGTTACAGCCAAGCACAGGAAATGCTGGTTGAACTCAAGTTGAGTTTGCTTTTAGCATCTCTTTCTTCAAATATGATGTGACGGACATGAATTGCCAACATGGCTCTTCAAGTCCTTCTCTCCTCAATACAGTTTTTAATAGCATAGTTATATAATACTGTTGCTCAAATGGATAATTTACCACAGACCAGAATTGACCTATTCTTGTCTTGTTTCAACATGAACACAAAAACACATACAGATTGCCTTCCTACAAAAGAAACAACAGACACAATTGAGGCAAATCTTGCAGGTGTTTCATTGACAGTCAATGAAAAAAACCACGGCTTTGTGAAGACACACACAATACCCAGACCAGTTCGTACACGTTGCTTTGGTATGTTTGTGATAATAACACCTATTCACTATTTGAGCTATATAAGTTGTTTGTTTTAGTGACTGAGTGAGCAGACTGTGATCACAGTGAAATGTGTATTAGAATGGATTTTTGGAGTAGATTTTCTTTATATAGCAAAATCCATTGAACTACTCTAAGTAATGAGTCCTTGTTATTTTATTTTTTTTAAATAACTCCATAGCCGGCCTAAGATCAGATAATTATTGCTGCTCTGATTATTGCCACCTCGTGTAGGGCATCTACCACCCAAGGTATAAGATGACATTTAGTTCAGTGAAAGATTACTGATCCAAGACAGACAATAGAAGAAAGGAATGATAAAAGATTATCTGAATCTGAAACTACTTTTCAAAGAAATATATAATGGACCAGTTTGCTCCCCATGCTTTAATCCACTAAACTGTACTTATTTTAGTAACACCCGATCCTGTGGACGGATGAAATTACACTGACACTGGCGCCCTCAACAGCTAGCGTAAATACACCATCGAGCAAAGTACTCATCTTCCTACAACTGTTCCAGCTGAGCTGCACGGTGTTCAAAATTAGAGCACTGTGGTTGAATCAGCCACATCATAGGTACAAATGCGTGTTCCTGTGTGGCCTTGTGTTGCTCTCCAGCCTAATCACATTATATGCATTCTTTAAAAAAGTAGGTAAAGAACTCGATTTTTTTTGTATAGTAAGTATATAGTGAAATGAGAAAAATATGTGTGTGTGGTTGCTTAATGACTTAGATATATAGCGTATATATATGTATATGTATATACATATATATATATATATATATATATATATAACAATTTGAACAATTTGATCAGCCTTTGACAGCAATAATCACAAGCAAGTGCTTATTGTCTTTACAGAACTAATTCAAACATTGTGTTAGGATGATTGGGTCTGGCCCCAACAGAACAAAGTAGCCCCAAATCATGATGCTCCCTCCACCATACTTCACCAACAACTTAATAAAAGTCAGTCTCAGTTTCAAGGTCAAAGTAGTAGAAATGCTGAACATCTACCCAGCCACCTGCAGCAAGACAATATAGCACTGCAATTACCTGAATGCTGCTGCACCCAAGATAGAACCATGATTATTCAAAGCAAGAAGATGCTTGCCATGAAAAACTTTTCCTGAACAACCAAAGCTTTATAATTTTTGGCGAGCGCGGTTTCTCTTCCTTTTCATTTTAATGAGGCCAGGCTATGAAATGGTCTGGCTTCCTCCCCCTGACAAAAGTTCACGGGTAAATGCAATAAATAAATTATCACACGTGTCGTATAGTAGCGCAGCCACTGCAGTCTAGTATCAATCAACACTCACTGGTGTGTATTAACAAAATACCGCCAGCCATCACGACATGCATTAAAGCCTCTTTGTCCTGGCTTGGCAGAACCTTTATATTAATGTTACTCTTGCTTAACCCAAATACTACATTTTTTTTAATCCTGTCTGGCTTTTTGAAGATAACTGCACCTTAAAGGGACAGAGCGCATCTATCATCACATCAAAGGCAGTTGTCCAAGACATTCGAATACCTTGTCTGTCACTGACTGGTAAAAAATCGGAAATTTCTGATCATCATTATCTGCTGTGTCTTTGTTCTGTGGGCACATTTGCCCGGAATGCTTCAAAGGCATGTTAATCAAGTCCTGTGTGAAGATGCCAGGAGACCAATTACACTTGTGAGCTCCACTTCAGCTTTCTCATTTCCCTGAATCCTGCTGCTCAAACATGGTTACAGCCAAGAGATTTTTTTCCATGCCGATGGAATAGTTGACCTTGACAAATAGTGGAATGCAGAGCGGAATTGGTAACATGGAAACAGCATGGGGGTACTTAAACTACTCCGCAGCTCCTGTGGAAATCAACAAAATATGATAGAGTGTCTTTGTTGCTCAACTCTTGTATCAGTGTGGAAGCAGA
Source organism: Microctenopoma stevenorrisi (assembly GCA_032270685.1). Taxonomy (NCBI): domain Eukaryota; kingdom Metazoa; phylum Chordata; class Actinopteri; order Anabantiformes; family Anabantidae; genus Microctenopoma; species Microctenopoma stevenorrisi. The sequence goes on from JAUMTR010000010.1 coordinate 3,910,069, forward strand.
TTGAATTTGCAGAACATTCTAAAGGCAGTTTTAGATCTTTGCCTTTTTTTACTATGGATAAACATGGACTTACAGCTGTACCTAATGGCTGTAGCACAAGATCCAGGTGCAACGCTATCTTGCCCTAGCTTTGAATAGCAAGGGTTTTTTTCTACCCAAGGTTACTTCATTCATCATGCACCAAATGTCTGCCATCCAAAATGTTGAAGCAAAAAAAACATTCGTCCTAAGGAGGTGGTGTTTGCAGAGACCATGATGCAGGTTGAACAAAGAGCTTTCCGTCCCTGCTGCTAGCTCTCATTTTGCAGTAGGAAGGATTGAAGTATTCAAGAATCTGCCTTCAGTGGAAACTGTGGCCTTAAGAAACATGACATCTTCATTCCACATATCATCCATCCGTCCATCCATATGCCATGAGATTGTCCCAAGATGTCATGAAAAGCCCTGGCAGGTCCCTCGTGTCCACAGGCCAGCAATGGGCTGTCTTTGGTCGACTGCATTGCGATCTATTCACACCAGTTCAAACCTAATATGACCAAAGGAAGGTTCTTGTGATTAACGATGCCACCATGTATATTCAACTTCACCAATCTGGCCTGGTTTTATGGGTGTGTGGATGTGAATATTCAAGTGTGTACAATTTGGCTGACTGTGACAGCAAATTTGAAAAATTCTATAAAAAATTGTTATACAAGCATATTGGGGACAGATAGTTTGTAGCACATGTGTGCTCAGGTATGTGTATGTGGTAGCATCTATAATGGCTGAGTCACAGCTGTAGTTGCTCTAGTTGTTTTGTTTGTGGTGCAACATTTCCCAAGCATGTGACAAGCAAACCCACTCTAACCAGGCTTTGTTAGAAAAAAATGCCCAAAATGCAATGTGGTCCTCTCACATCCACAGGTTCTCTCAACTAAGACGGTAATCAGCACTGAGAAGTGCCGTCCACGCCTCAATGCCCAAGCTTTCCACATTGCTGCTTCCTCTGCTACTTCTTTTTTTTTCAAGTGTCATCTCCCATTGTGTTTGTCTCCCATGGTGTTCCTCAAGCAAACAAACATCGAAGCACCAGTGCTCCATCACTGTTGCAGAATGATGTGGATCAATGCCCACTCTTTATTGTGAGGTCTAAGTTGATAAAAGACATTCTGCGTACGCTTAAACAGAATGATCTCGCCTCATGGGAAAAGGGGGAAAGAATGCAATTTTTCAACATCATCATTCTACAAAAACCTAGCAATGGTGGTTTTGTATGTAGTATGAAATGCGTCAGTCCAACTAAAAAAATGACATTATATAATACTTCAAGGGAAGCAGTCAGGAAAATCATGACAACATATGCCCCAAATGCAGGAAAACTGCTTCACTGAAGAGGGGCAATGGTCAATAGTTGAAACTGGCTAACCCAAGGGGATAGGATGGAGAAATACGGTATAAATTGGGGTTGACAAATACAGCTAATTGGCATGCAACCTGGCATGCTGTAATATTTCCAAAACTCTTTTTGTATTTTTCAAAGTAAACTCATGTTGGTGTGGTGTTTTGTGCCTCGTGTATTTCTCTGGGTAAAAACCTAGAGCAGAACACACGCAAACACACACTAACCTTAATGACATAAATGGCATGTAATGGTGATGATATGGACCTGGAGGGAAAATGAATCACTGATGTAATGCTTTTGGTTAGAGCGTGGCTTGGGCTGCACATGAAGCCAATGTAGTGGGCTCCATCTACTGTTGGGTTATGTGAACTTCATGCTGTGTGTTCTGACAACGCTCCAGCTGACTCACTTTGGTTCCTCTGCCCGTAAACGAAAAGGGACAGCCAGACTCAGCATTGAGGCTGATGCCGTATAATTTATGCCTGTGAATTATGGTTATACCAAGCAAGTGAAGGCCAATATATGTTTTATACCATGCTCCTGTCCATTTATTTTAGCTGGGGTTATGACTTGAAAGCTGGTGTTTCTATTGATGATGGACTTCAAGATTTATCCACTCAAGACAGGAAAGACCATCAATTAGGGCACCTTGCCAGGACACACGTTCCAAATGTACTGTCACCTGTTGTTTATGGCCGACTGAGCTGCTCTCAGGAGAAAGCTTTTGGCACATGCTCCTCACAAATGTGATTGCTCGGACACACGAGGCACTAAAAGAATGTGCATTATCCAGCTGCAGTTTGTGCGGATACTAAACTAGCAGTATCTACTTTCCAGCTTCATTAAAAAGAAAACAACTTCTTTTTATCTGAATTACAATAACTGTAAACTGTGAGGCAACCCCATACTTAGCATTGTTTTATTAGCTCCTAGAAGTCGGGAACGTATAATTTCCCACAGATAGAATGAGATGTATATACTATCTATTTCCCTGGAAGCCATCACCAGCAATTTCCTTTCTCCTTCATCATTCTAAATGCGCCTAAATGGTTTGGGTCGGGGGGTTGAGCAGCAATAACCGCAACTTTGTGTCAGTAGGGGAATTTGGAATCTTTGATGCTTTCCCTGGCATGAAATGTATTTACAAATACCTTGGTGGGAGCCAATAAAAGGTTTAATATTTAATTAGGCCTAAGGGCATCTCACAGTAACGGGCACATTTCTGATCAATGATATGATGGAAGAGTCCTCTCTGTCAGTTGGTATGAGGAGAAAGCCTGGCTTCCTCCTTGAAATGCTACTGCAGCTCCTAACACGTATACGGCACTTTGGAGAGAGCAGTTAATCATCGAGCATTTACAATGCACCTCCTGGAATACTGAGCAACCAGCGAGAGCCATTGGATTCATGTTTGTGTACATTGGTGAATTTTAAGGGTCCCGACTTGAGATGATTACCATGAATGATAAATGACGATGAAAAATGTATTTAGGCTCTCTTTGTGCCAACGCTGATGAAACTTTCATGATCGCTGTGGGAGAACCATACATGTCACAGTGCACTGTAAGATTGGACTGTATAATCAGGAGTCTTGACTCGTTGTAGTTAAGGGTTGTTTTTTTTAAGACAAGTGACAAACACAGGTCAAACATGCTGAAATCGCAAGACTGCATTTCTCACTCAGTCGGCGATGCCAACATTTTTCCTTTAGATACGATGAAAATACTTATAACGATACTTTGCCTCTTAAAGGAAAATCATATGATTTCTCATTGTTCATTAATAACTTTAATTCAGGGGCAATATGAAATATGAATACAACTCATGAATAAACACTGCGGCATAAATGCTTGAAGAGGTTGCTCGTGTTGCTGCTATGTGCCACCACTTCATAGTAGACTGAACACATGGCATTACCTTTGGTTGTGGGAGAAAAACAGCACTACAGTCCACACTTTTTCTCTCTCTGACGTCTGTGCTGCCGCGGTGCTGCTATCTGATCTCACTCTAAACTGTGGTAGAGCAGGGGCTGAGGCTTTGACTCCGACATCTGATAGGCTGCCAAAGTCATGTGACACGGAAGACCGACCTAAAATTATCAGAGGAGAAAACAAATTGCACATTTTGTATAAGCACAGTTGTTATCGCAATATTCCAAAGTATCGACTCCAAGGTGGTTATTATAGTACGATACCAGAGTATTGATACGCCCATCCCTAGCCCTGATTTAATGCAGGCCTTCTCAGAAATGTTATAAAAACATTTCCCTATAACATCAAAATTCTGTGATCATCTTTGTACAGAATATTTGTGGAGAAGTTTTTGTTAGGGTTAGGGTTTTTTTTGTTGCTATTATGAAGTCTTACATCTTTCACTCCCATGTGACATATAATACAGAATATTTTCACTGCACTTATAGTAACTACAGCATTGAATGGGGAGCTTTAATGTTATGACCATAGCTTTGCAAATGCTGCTGGGCACTGTGTTTGCAAAGTGGAGACTTTGCAAAAGAAATTTGAGACACATAGGCTAATTTGGTGGAGATGTGATGTCACAGCACAGCAGCTAGCATCAGAGGAGCATTATAGACTCAACCCCTCTCTTGTGTAAATTAGCCCACCTGCTCAGTGGCGCAAAAGCCTTCAGTGTAGCACTATCAAAATACGCAAAGCTTAACAACAGCTGCCAAAGCCTCGTGACAGCTGTCACAAAGTCGGCACACAAAGTCTGCTTCCTGTGCTGCAACATTTTTCTGTGAAACTTTCGGAGTGCCGGAGAAAAAAAAAAAAAGCTGTGTGTCACATTTGTATTCCCTATGACAGAATGAAACCTCTTCTTCCATAGTTTTAATCAGAGAGATCCAGGCTGTACTCTTGAGCCACATAGAAATGAGGGAAAGTGTTTGCTGTGCTTCGGAGACTCGTTTGGCTGCCACCAAACTCGCGTCACGCAGCGTCGATACCTCAGAGAAGACACAAAACATATAAATGCTCAATTATAGTTGCTTCAAAGAGAAATGCATTTAAAAATTAATAATAGGGGCATTACATAATTCAAGACAGTTGGTTATGTAACCGGCCCAAATATAAAGAACAGACAGGGTCTCTTACTCAAGTGACAGTGGTTGTGTTTGCAAGCCTGTTTTTACGTACTTGTGTGCATTTACCCATATATGAACAGTGAGTAGGAGACATTGTTCAAGTTAGTGAACAGACTCTTTGAAAGGTGACTTCAGCCTGCCGCTCTCCCTGACGATGTTGCTTTAGTTCAGCAGCGAGGCTGCTCTTTTTGATGTACGAATGGCTGAGACATGCTCCGGTATCTTATTTCTCTCAGAATATGTAAATAGAGCATACCAGGGCTTGCCTAATTATTTATTGTCTCTATACTCCAGTTTTGGGTCGTGCACTCAGGTTTGGATGCCAACCTTGTTGTGTCTTTGTTCCTCTTCACGTCAGAAGTATTGTCAGCATTAATCATGATGTAACCATATGTTTCCTTTTCAATATCCCAGTCAAAAAACACAACACAAATTCATAGTTTTTATGCGATCCACTACATAAAAATAGAGACATATTTTGTTTTTAATACATATCTGTGGAATATGCTAAAGTGCATGGTCGGTGAGTTACATTTTCCAAAACAAATGTGCTCAAATTGCCATGTATCCGTGACCACTGTTCTCTGACTAGATCCTGAGTGCATGGAAGGTCTCAGGTTAAGTTTAGTACAAGTTATTCCAAGATAAGGACAAATTGTGTTATTTGAGTTTTAGGATTTGATGGGAGTTTGTGCAACAAAAAACCTCCTATACTAATGCACTCATCCTCATAAGTACAGACAGACCCAGGGAACAGGTTCAAAGTAGCTTGTTACCTATACCTGAAGCAGTGAGTCTTGAAAAGAGCAAAAACACAGGGGTTAAAAGTGCGACATTGGCTTCATTCATTGGCGGGAAAAATACATACAAGTCTGTTGCTGCAAAGATTAAAAAAATTCCAAATCTGTAACTCTCACTTAACAAGTACAACTAAATTTGACATGTTTAATTAAGCTTGTAGCTTTGCTTGCACTGTCTTATTGGTTAAAAAAAGATATACTAGGGAAATAAAGACAAATGCATGTACTTACTTATTTAATTAGCAGGAATCCCAGATGTTTTCACACATCTGAGAACAGAAATTTCCCATTTGCACATTTTGATCACTCTGAGACATCAGTGTTTTGTAGAAGTTTGTATTTCTTGGTTTAAATTCTAGTCTTTTGTTATTTTCCTTGTGTTTCTTTATGACTCAGTTCGTTGGAGGCATGTGTGTGTCTGTGTATGGGAGTCTCAAAGAGCACGTGTACGCCTTCTTAACTTCAGTCATTTTCAAAGAGCACTTAATTCCCAAGGAAACCTACGTTTAACTTATACGCACTTTTACCTTTGACCAAGTAAAAAAAAGAAAAGAAAAAAAAAACAGCAGATTCTACAGACAGCTCAGGTCTATCCCTGAATCCATCCAGTGACAGTACTTAAGCTCCTGGCTACCTAGAAAATTAAGAAAGCAGCTTGATCTTTTGACTAAGGATTACAGAATGGATGAAAGGGAAAAAAGCTGATGGAGCGTGCGCTACATATCTTGGCAGTTTATAATATTCTCTGTTGTGTGATAACTGCTAATCATGTAAATATCAGCAAGCAAAAGAACATACTATAAAAGATTATTCCTGTGTATTACTACTCGACTTTATTTCTCATGAATTTCAAATGTTCTTGCCCAAAATGTCATTTACTGTCCATTTGGGATTATTGCTGAAGATGCTTCTTGAGAAGCTGATATTGTTGTGTATTAATTGATATGCCAAAACTGTTGCTGTGATCACATGAACAATGGTGTCTTTGCAGCATTATCATAATAGAAGTGCAATGTTTCCAGATCTCAAGCTTTACTATAACATAACAACATAAAACAACAGCCGAAACCATGAAAATAGGATCAGGATTGTAATAAACATGATTTATAATTTAAATAAGACCTCAACTGTAGCTGCAAGGATGCAGTCAGCTTAAATTACAAGTAAACATTTACAGATGGCAATAAAAACACTGGTTTTATTGACGTATTACAGACTTTCTTATGACAGTATCTGAGAATAGAATAGGCTTTTATTGTCATAGTGCAGGAAGTACAAATATTTTGTGTGTGCTTCACCCAGCAGCGGTGCATTAACACAAAGAAGGAATAAAATACAAGCGGCGTACGTAAGTGGTAGTGATATATACGTAAGGCAGCAATATATAGACGTAGGTGACTTACGTGACATTTACATTATTTCGCATTGATTCAGTCCTTTGTTGTTTATATGTGTGTTATGTTATGGGTCTTTTGAAGTCCTGATGGCCCAAGAGAGGAAGCTTTTTGTGAGTCTGGTGGTGTGAGACCTGATTGACCTATAGCGCCTCTCAGAGGGCAGCGGGTCAAACTGGTGGTGTGCAGGATGTAAGGGGTATCCTGTGAAGGCCTTAGTTCTCCTGAGGCAGTGGGTTCTGGATATGTCATCCAGGGAGGGCAGAGGGCAGCCATTCATTTTTTGGGCACATTCAATGACCCTCTGCACAGCCTTCCTGTCCTCGGCTGTAGAGCCTATGTACCACACACCCAGACCCTATGTGAGTGCACTCTACCCAGAGGAGTGGTAGAAGGCCAGCAGATTCAGATTCAGGTTCTGATTATTTTTCCTGAGAACGCAGAAATTGCAGCTGCTGCTGAGCCTTCTCCACTAGGGCCTTAGTGTTGTGGGTCCACTCTTGAACCTGTTGTCTGCACGCTGACATCAGAAGCACTGATCCAAGAATAACTAGCTGTGATTAAAAGTTATTGTGTTTTTATGTTTTATTTTTTTTGTTAATCAAATTGCCGTTTAGTCTTATATATGTCAGACAACGCTACTTTTATAGTCCCGCACAAAAGAAAGCCTGAAGAGACCTGGTGATATGTGACCTGGTGCAGCTGTACCTGTAGCAGAGCACCAAGTCGAATGAAAGCAACACACCTGTCCTGTACTTTAAAGTTTTCTGGCTTTAAGTTGTTACTTGTGTTTTGTTCATGTTGTGCTGGCATATTAAGTAATGCAGCATCTATTTGTGTTACTTCCTGTTAGTAATGCATAAGTTTCCCCTATAGTATATGTTTCTGCCTTACCTCCCTTGTAGTTCTTTATCTTGATATAATGGTTTTGTCCCCACGCTCAAGGTTGTTTGCCTTTCATTGTCCTTCATTCTGCCTCTCCTGCATATCATTTGTGTGATCTTATTTATAGAAACGAGATGTATTTTTTATGTTATCATATCTCAAAGTTTCAAATCTTTTTCTTTTTCCTCTCTAAGCTGAGTCGGCCACTAGCGAGTGTACACCTCAGCAAATTCTCAGAGGATTTCTTAAACATCCCAGAAACCCCTACTTCCTCCAGAGACTGACTGTGATTCAAATTATGAAGAAATATGTGCCGGAGATGGGCGACTGTCACAGGCCCCGTGGAAATTTCATTTTAATTAATCTTTGGCAGAAATTGGCAGCTTGGTCATCACAACACTCATCGCGGCTCCTTGAAGTAGATCCAATTTTCTGTCTCAATAGGCATTAAATTAGCAAGAACATTTCCACCTTTGTCACCCCAGCACACATAACAAATGAAATACATTTGGCTACGTGACATAATGGAGTGCTAATAAATGACTCTTCACCCGAGTGAGGTAGAGAGAGAGAGAGATTGTGGCATGTGAGCTGTTAAAGAGAGAATAAATGTGCAAGACGGCAGACTTGAGGACGTGCAAGTGAGGATGAGGACATTCTTGCTTTCTGTGTGAATTTAGTGAGACAATGTGTAGATCATTCCCTGAATAGTTTGGAGAACACCAGAAAGTAAAACATTCACGAACGCTTCCTTTGAGATTAGATAACTGCCACGACTTACTGAAAGCAAGGAGAGTGAATTCAAGAGTCACTAGCACTATCATAATAAGTACGAGACGTATATTTACCTCATGAGTGAATACATCTTTGAGAGTACACTGGCAAGGACAAGTTTGGAAACACCACAACCAAAAATGAATACCAAATAACAGAGGACTCATCTTTAACATCTCATCAGCAGGTAAACCATTAAACTATAGTTTCCGGATACATACTGGATCTCATGATGTCACAAGATACATATATATATATATACCAATGTGAACTGACATTGTGTGCAGGTGGCTCAGTTCAGTTGTTCTTGTAACCCTAGTAAGGTTGGCTAATCAGAAGGAAAGGCAAAGGCAGTGGGCCAATATGCACAAATGATGAACTTCAGATGATTGGAAACAAGTCTGGTGGACTGAAGAGTCCAAGTTTGAGGTATTTCTATCAAAGCAGAGAACATAAGTAGCACAGAGCTCATGGAAAGATGATAGATGCCTTCCTACGATTTTCAGACAAGTGTATACCTGATGATCTAGGGAAGCGTCAGCAGTGGGAAACATCTTAATTCAACATGGATACCACTCCACACTGAAGAGAAATACAATTTAATCGGGTCATAACTTCCCTTTGTAGCAAGACAATGACCTCAAGCTTTCTTGCCAGTTGTGAGAGAGAAATCTGGATACTCGCTGTGATGACCTGGCCAGTTCAATCACCAGATCTGAAACCTGAAAATCAAGCTGGTGTGGGAGGAGCTGGACTGAAGAATCTGGGACTGAACTGCTCAACCAGCACATCACACCTTTTCCTTTCTTTGCTGTATTAAGATCTTCTGAAGAATCCATTTCCTTGAGGAAAACTCACAACTCGACAGCATGAGTAGAAGTTGATTCGGTGTGAACTTGGTTTTAGATGTCGCCGTGCATGCTGGGTAAGTTTGTGAAAAGTTGCCATCAGTCACAAAACTTTTATCACCCCAAATTTGACACAGCACAAAGGGATTATGACTTTTTACACAGAGTTGTACAGACTGCAACTATGACTATAATCAGTAGAAAAGGAGTCAAGAGCTCATCTCAGATTTATTATATTGTTCATGCATGCCTCACCCTGACAGGCAGCGTGCCTCCATCTCTCCAAGACACATTAGTGCCTAGGTGTGCTGCTCCAAATACATAACACCTACTGTACATTAAAAGAAATCCTTCTCTAAAATATCTTTCAGAGAACAGTGTCCGCACATTGCGAACACAGTGAGTGTAGGTCATTACATTTAGAAAGCTTTGTCCAAGGTCCTTGATCTCTTTCTTTCAGTCTCTTTGTTCATGGTGATTGTGGGCTTTATGTGACGGGACACTTAATGAGGACATCAGCAGGACCAGTATTTAAAAGACTAATGGAACGAGGGAATAACTGGGTTTTGTATTGGGTGTTTGATTAAAGAGTGTTATTGCAGTAGCAAAGAAATGAGCAACTGAGAAAACCATGTTTGTATGAGAGTTCTGGTATGGTCTGTGACTGAACAACTTAGCTGCATGTTCCGTTTTTGTTGTCATGTTGGATTATAGGCCCTAAAGAATCAGTCGAGGACTTCTCGCTTCACCCAAGCTAATGTTACTCAGCGTTACAAAACCTGCCTCTAACCGGCTCCTAGCACAAGTTGATTTGTACGTCATTCATGCAAGTACAAAGCATTCTTCAAATGAATGATGAATGAAATGAATGAATGTCGGGTTTTTATATTTGCTTATATTTTAGGAATATTCTCCATAACCTACGTTTGAGTAGAAAGGTTCTGTCAAAGACTTCTTGATCCAGACCCACTAAAATGTCGGGAAGTGAAGAAATTCAACCAGTCAGACGAGACAAATTATTTCTGCTTGACTGGTTTGGTCGCTTTCTATTTATTTTATTTACCTGATTACCTAAGCAGAGTGTAGTGGATAGGTTTTAAGTCTTCACAGTACTGCTAGCTTGATCTTCCAAAAACCTTCCTATTAAATAGGTTATATTAATAAATAATATAATTGTTGTAATCTTCTAGGTGTCTGATTATTCTGTTACGTTACTAAACCTTAATCTACACTCAATTGTTTTCAATTACATCCTACGAACTCATTTCGCCACCAAGTTCCACTTTCTGTTTCTGCAGTATATGTGGCTGTATTACATCTGTGATGACGTTTTAATGACTACTGAGTGTACTAATGAGTTCTACATTTACCCAATGATGATTGTTTCAAAGTGATAAAGTCATTTTTCATTTATTGGATTGGTCAAAACCCTTCTATATGTGTGAGTCACAAAGTACACATAAGGACAAACTCTGCAGTCAGTGTATTTTTATTTTTGGTTGGAACAAAATGGGGAAAAAAAGTTTTGTCATCAGATCTGACTCAGATCTTCCACTTTCACTTTAGCAAAACCCTTTTCGTAACTTTTTTAATAAAATATATATTTTTTCCAATGCACAGGTTTATGGAGAAGTATTTTTTTCTTTCCAGTAACGATGAACACCTTCAGAATTAACCTGCGTACCTGTCATCATCTACCTCTACGCAGCATTTTAATTGCCTGGGGCTGATACAGCCTTCCAAACCCAGCTGTTTGTCTGCTACACCCCAAAGCAAAACCGGTGCTCCTCAGTAATTACCGCTGCTGTCTGCCGTGATCTGTGACGCAGGCGGTTCCCACTGAATTACTCTCACCTCTCCTCCCAGTTGCAGAAGCTGTCAATATCCTGCATCATTGTTATACATCACCGAAAAAGACTGAGGTAAAGGAAAGGACTGACCAAAAAATGAAAGGGCCCCTGCAATACTAATGACTGTTAAAAAGCAATCAGGTGGTAGCAGCAGTCATGGCTGTAGATCTTCATATTTTATTGCTTACGCTCGGTCACGACACCTCTGCTGTTTAAATTATTGCTATGTAAATCACTTGAAGTGCTTTGGTATTGGAAAGCAGCAGATTTAAGATGCTGGCGCATGTGCTAAATAGACAGTATCCCAATATTCTTGGAGGCCTTCATTTGAGGGTCCAACTCCTGCTATTCATCAGTGTGTCAGTCCACGTCGTGCTGGCACTACATTCTGCGACGTTCGCTGGCGGAACAAATGAAGTTCTGTCTGACTCACATATAAAATGCTTATTCTGTATTTCTCAAACTGATGTGAACTGCAACGAACAGTAAGGACCGAGCTAGTTCTGTGGGAGAAGCACTTCTAGCGTACACCCTGCCTCTCCATTCTTTTGCATGTTTAATTAAAAATAAAGTTAGAAAGCGACAAATGTAAAACTTGAATGTGCATCGTGCTGCTTGTAGATGTGGGATTGGGAGCTGAGCTTTGTTGAGTATCATCTAAGAAAAAGAAGTAAGTATCCTTAAAATAAATGATGTTTGCAGCCAAATTAAATCAAGAGTTACTTTGTGTCTATAAAGTGGTGGATGTACACAGTGGTTGGATTCCACCCAGATCAAGCACTTAGTTCCCCATAAACAGCCTGAGTACAGCTCTTTAGATGACATATCACTGTCCTCTGCTGGTCATATTACTAAATTACACTTACAGTATCTATTCTTGGCAAGTTTGACAGCTGGTTTGTAAAAAAAAGATATGCAACACTTTTATTAACACGTGTTTAAATCACTACCTGTTCAGCAGATGAAACAACTCTTATCAAACTACAGTAGCTCAATTCTGTCCGATCTAAAAAAAACACTGTTGTCCTTACACTGAGAACAACTAATTTGTGTTGGGATTTGGGCTTGTGACTGTTAATGTGCTTATCACAGAAAAAATAAAATCCATTGTGAGAATTAATTGTCTCATTGTTGAAAACGCTTTTGTTTTTCTATCCATACAGGCTCATTCCTTTTTCCTTATTTCCTGGCTTATTTTTATTCTTTTTGTTGTTGTTGTTGTTTTGTTTTTATCTAGTTACTGGTCCAAATAAATATCTCCTCAGCACAAATATATCAGTCATGACTGTAGGAGATGCTGCCAATATAAGTTAAGGACCCTATGGTATACCTCATAATCGTGGTCTTTGCTTTAGTTTTGGTATTTCGTTAAAGATGCCAAGTGGTAAAAATAAAATACATGTTTCATTGTTTGTGCCCAGAGGATAGCTTTGCGATTGCAGAGCTACTGCTATATACAAATAAAGATATGCATCCAGTTTAAGAAATGAAACGAATAACTTTTCAGTGTGCAGAATGTAAGGCGATAAGAACTGCTTTCGCTCTCTGTCTCTTTGTCATACACACACACACACACACACGCACACACAGCTCTACATCCCGAGGCTTTATCATGAGCCTGCATCAATCCACGAGCAGACAATCCCGCAGGATAGACCTCCATTCACTCTGAGCTCAATTAGGCAGTGAACTTTCTGCAAAACTCTGAGGCTGTGTTTTTAATACACTGTTTATGGTAACCTACGTGCATTTCAGTGATTTTAATGTAATCGTCTACAGATAATTATGTTGAGATACTTTGTCTCTGAGATTTAAATCTATAGTTCTTCTTTGGCAACTTTCTGCTGATATATATTTTAGCTGTGCGTCTTAATGGGTTGTTGGTTTTACCAGCATTCATACTCTATTACACTGTTAATTTGACTAACTTTAGTGATCCTGCGGCTCATCTTCTTATCATCTTATCAAAATTTCAGTTTCTTACACCTGAACTGCATGAATTACTTTTCTTTAGTGGTTGATCTGCTGCCGATTACTTAAATACTGTAAAAGTTGCAGGCATTTTCTTAGAGGAGAGAAATCGGGAGAAGAGAGCAGGGGTGGGGGCAGATAGTCATATGAACAGCTCATATAGCTCCCTCCTAATGACTCCCACTGTGCCATTTTTACCAAAGGCAAGGATTACCATTAAGCCTGAGTCACATCTTCTCACATGATCCTCTATCTTGCCCAAGGTTTATTCACACACGTGCACGGACGTGAGCGCACACTGAATGGTAGCAGGGGAAGAGGCACAATGAGAGGAAGGTCGATCGAGCCACGGTCACAGGACAAACAGAGATGCTACACAGGGAGAACCGGCCAAAGTACATTTGTAAAGCACAACAATTTAACTGCACAATATTTTCTTATAAAACTATCCAACTGTTTGTGTAGCACTGCTCTGCCGTGTGAACAACACCCTGATGTTTGCTTTAGTAATAGTCTTTATGTACCTAACTGTGAATGATTTCATGGGCAGTTTCAAGGATTCTCACATGCTGAAAATCTAATTAGAAATAGTTATGTTTGTGTTAAGCTGCCGAGACACTGTGCAAATGTTTTTTGGTTTTGTTTTTTCTACTTTAAATGTGGCGGACATCCCTTGCTGGTTAGAAATGGAAAACTTCGTTGGAAATACAAAAATAACTCAGAGGTAATGACCGAACATAACACAGGGGGTTACACGCTGGGTGTGTTGTGTGTTAATAGCCCTTTCAGCTGTAAGATTAGTTGGTGACCTGTCCCCTGACCTTTTAATTATTGTTGTGTTTACACTGTTGACTTAATGACACATGCGTCAGTTTAAAGGAAACTGATGCAAATTAGCTTTTGCAGACAGATTCTCGTTTGACATTAAATGGAATCACTTTCATTTAAACCTATCTATTTTGCTGCCTCATTTATTTGCGCTGTAATTAAGTCTATGCCGTACTCATGTACACATTCAGTTCCCAAAGTGATCTGCGTGGCAGTGCAGTGCAGTGCAGGGAGACGTTGAACATAAAAGCTTCTTGTGGGCTTAATCAAAAGACAGTAAGTAAATAGCTGGCTCCTTTTCTGCTCAAAATGTGACCTTAAGAACACTGCAGTGCATTTTCAGGTCAATAGCGGTTTGAATTATTAAATACCTGTAGGTCTAGTCTGATGATAAATCACAGAAAATTCATTTAGGGTCAGCTTGAGACGCTTAAGGTCAAAATAATTGTTCATTCGATCTATTAGTCTCCTCCTTTTGACATTTAAAAATTTGTAAAACACCCAGATAAATGATCTTTTAATGGGTATAACAACCTTGACATGCTAGTCATTCTCCGGGGGGAACATGGGAATTGGACGTGCATGAGGAATGTGGTTGTATTTTCCAGCGGACTCCATGAGAATGAGCTTAGCGTTAGCTTTGTGTAATCCTTGCCATCATGCCTCTATTATGAAACGATACATGCGGCTGGAATTATGATAACCAACGTGGAACACATGTGACTGGGTTAAGAATCTTTTGCCTTTCTGTGCGAGGAATCACACTGCGTTTGTTGTAGAGTTTATATTTCAAATGCTCTGTCGTTCGTTGGTTCAAATTGACATTTAAATCTTTATTCCAATAATAATAATAAACACAGACTTAAGTACCAGCAGAAGTGTGTAATGTGCTTTATGAAATGTACTTCATTATAAGTAGTATTATGAGCAACATCTACTATTAGAGTTTTGCTAGCAACACATTAATTCACAAGCAGCGTTTTACAGTTTCTCTTTTGTCTGCCTAATGTATATACCTTACAGTCCCCCTGAGGGGTCACGAGATGACCAGTAAACCTACGAGACATTGCTTCTTTGTAAGGGCTCCTTTAATATTTCACAGTTCGCACGTTGTAATGTAAAATATTAATGGGGAAAGTTGCTACAGCTGTCAAGCAAGCGTGACACTGTACAATGTTAGGCCTGGCACAGACAGTCACTGCAGGAATGCAGAGGAATTCAACACTACCACCACCTCACAGAGCTATCTAACTCCTAATAGCGCTGCTTCGGTGGTAGCGTCGTCGTTTGAAGATACACCGATGACCCGCTGCTTCACTCATTACTGAAATCCCTGCTCTTTGAAGTGGGAGCAGAAATGCTTATTTTAAGGCAAACGCGTGACTCCGCTCTCTTGAAGGAGCTGATTTGATGAGTGAATGTGTGAAGCGCCTCCTTGCTAATTAGTGGGTGTTGATCCCCTTGAAGACGGATAAGATGCGCGTCGCCGTTGCACAAAACAAACACAGCCAAACATTTTTTTTTTTTCTTCCAACTGATCCAGTTTAAAGCTGGCAGTGAATTACGGAGACGGGGTAGAACTTTGAATCTTTTAGAAAGAAACCCGCCTCGCTGATCTTGCCCTAGATTCGAACTCCTTGGGGTTATCACTGTAGATTTTGTCAACAAAATAATTTCCCCTGTCACCAAACTGCCTGGAGGATGTAGTTACAGCAGAACAAAAAAAAAAAATCCAAATATTGCCTCCAGTATCATCAGCTCATGTAAACTTATTAAGATTTATTTGTTTTCAGCTGAAGTCCTGCCCATGCAGAGCAGCGCACACGTTCACACGAAGGGTTTAAAAAGAAATAAGTAGTGTCCTGACTGGACAGATGTATATGATTCCTTTTTAGTTCATGTAAATAACAATAGGTTAAAAATGGAAATGTTAGCAACCCATGAAGCGTGGATTGTAAAGTTGTTCACCAGGCATAAAAGGATCTTATGGTGCATTATGTTGGAATTATAATAATACTGGTTTCTCTTTTCTAAATAGCATTTGGTGTTTTTATCAGCAGTCTTAATCGTGACTGGCAAACTTTTCTGAAAGCTAGGGGCATTGCCCAAACACCAGACAAACACGGATGTAGTGTATCTGGAATCCTCACACAACCAGCTCTGCAATGCAGCGGCCTTTAAAATGACGAGAGTTTAGATTAGATCATTCATTAGGCCTCTTTCGTTACCCTCTTCACCCCTGTGGGCCCGAAATGATTCAGTCCAGCACTGGAAGTTTTAAGCCTTAATAAAGAAGCCTCCAGGGGCTGTGTATTGTCATCACCATCATTTAAATACAGCTCACCTACCTTTACATAAAGTGAATTTGTACAAAAAAAGTCATATCAACAGTACAAGAAGAATTGTGCATCGCTCAAAGACCTCTTTTATTGTGAAATGAATTCTGCACATTCTTCCACGTCTCACATGGTAGCAGCAGCCAGTAAAATCAGCCTTGATGCTGAGTAAAGAAGGAGAGAGAGAGAGAGATCCTGCCAGAGAAGTCAAATGACCCAAAATATGATCACTTTACAAACACACGAACCTTTGAGGCTTATTCAAGATTAGATGCTGGTATTATTTTATACAGCGGGAGAAATTTCCTTAATACCCTGGGACAACCGGAGTATTCAAAACAGGGTTATTTGACGCTTTTCTATTTGAATTAAATAATGGACAATGGACAAATAATGTAAGAAACACATACTCTGTGTTGCTTTCTTCCAGTCCCAGCTTGATTGCTCTAACACCACAGCATCCACTCGTGTGCCGGGGGCTACATTAGTAAAAAGCTGCTCATTCACAGCGAATTCATTCTCATGCAGTGCTCATAAAGTCCGTGCTGGAACATTACAGTCCACACACACGCGTTCTGGGGGGGTTATGGGTGGGCGTACGTGCCCATTCATCATCATGCGAGTTTTAATCAGAAACAATTTTGTAATCAATCCAACTTCCTTACATTTAACGTTGGACCGACTTTAGGCAATTAGATCCAGCCAGTTTTAAACGACTAATAACATGCTCCACTGCTTCGGCTGTTTTGAGGCCCAGTGGAGCTACAGTGCAGCAGGGTGCCACTGGGTGGAGGGGCGTCAGACACGTTGAGGGAATAGTTTGTGATTCACTTCAGAAACCCTACACTGTCCAGTTCAACCTTCACAAATTGCACTAATAAACTGTATTTGTTCATGCATTATAATGAGGAAAAACAAATGGCCGAGGCAGCTGAGTGAAAGAATCATATTTAGGATATATTCCCTACAGAAAGGAACCAGATAGTTAGAGTCAGAGCGTCACGCAGAGATTTGAACCATCCTCTGATCCTAATGACAGCATGAGCGGCCTCGGGGACGCCACTCCTGCCTACGGGGCACCTCAGTGTCCTGCATGACCGAATCACACTACCTTCTTCCCCTCCGTGCCCAGAAGGAAAGATGGGTGTTGTGAGTCGGAGTCACGCGGGGAGTCTGAAAATCTCGGGCAGTCATGCGCTAATCCGGTATTTAAGGTCGACTGCTTTCAGGAGGCACAGAAGCAGAGGCCTCCCTGGTGAAAGTAACGCCTGGTGTGTTGAAGGTATGCCTGTTCATTCTGGAAAAGGAGTGAACTGAAGTGTATAGTACAGGTAACTAGTGAGTCTAAGTCAGCATCAGGCGCGCGTAAAGGTTGCTCACCTCTTCTTGGATGATGCGGCTGTGCTGTTTCCTGGTGCTTGTGGGCGCGGCGGTCGTGGACGCTCAGTTCCCCAGAGAGTGCGTGACACCCGAGGGACTCAGGAGTGGACAGTGCTGTCCGTCTCCCTCCGGACTCAGCAACGACCCGTGCGGCGCGAGCACGGGTCGCGGACAGTGCGTGCCCGTGACTGTGGACACGCGGCCGCACGGGCCTCAGTACCCGCACGACGGACGGGATGATCGAGAGCAGTGGCCGGCTCGCTTCTTCAACCGCACCTGTCAGTGTAACGGGAACTTCAGCGGGTATAACTGCGGCCGGTGCAGGCACGGATGGACGGGGCCCAACTGTGACCTGCGCGTCCCCGTTGGTAAGCGAGCAATCCTAGAATACTGCACGTGTGTGCAGGTTAAATATGAAATTATAAAGTCGGTTAGATGTAGAGGGGAATAGAGTTTTGCCCGTTTAATGTTAATATGTTTAAATGTCTCAAAAAAAGTGTTATTTTCCATAAATCTAAAAGTGGTCATGTGACTCCATGATACCTGCTCATTTTCTGTTCCTGTTTTCTCCCCAATTAACGCATGACTGATTTGAGTTAATCCTCTCTGCTCTAATCCGTCAGTGAGGAGAAACGTGATGCAGCTCAGCGCGGACGAGAAGCGCAGGTTCGTGAGCGCGCTGGACCAGGCGAAGCGCACGGTGCACCCCGAGCTGGTGATCGCCACGCGGCGCTACGCGGAGATCTTCGGGCCCGACGGGACCACGGTTCGGTTCGAGAACGTCACCATCTACAACTACTTCGTGTGGTCCCACTATTACTCGGTCAGTAAGACGTTCCTGGGCGCGGGACAGGCCAGTTTCGGGGGAGTGGACTTCTCCCACGAGGGGCCCGGGTTCCTGACGTGGCACAGGTTCCACCTGCTGCAGCTGGAGAAAGACATGCAGGTGAGTTTCAGTTTCAAACAGGTCAGAGTAATAACTCCACAACTGTATCCACAATAGTCGTGATGTCTCCTGGTTATTTTAGGAAAGAGAGAAGCAGTTAATTGATTTTGTTTCTGCTGAACTACATTTTCTAATTTACCTCTACATCACCCACTAATAGGCAACTTCAGCCTGTCGTTTTTTCTGCTTGTTTGTTTGGTGTAATATGTCCCCCCCCTCCCACACACACACACACACACACACAGGAAAACCACAATTGACGATGCAATCCCACGCCTTAATGAGCGGGCGGCGCGCAAAAATGTAATTTCCACAGTGTTTGAGAGCCTCAGATTCGATTTGATCGGCGCGCCATCGATCTGGTGAGCAGGGAGAGGCGAGGCTGAGCGGGTTATTAAACTGGGCCAGTCCCAGGACGTGATGCGCTGAGACACTAAAAAGATGGAGTCTAATGATCATATTTGTCTCGTGGGTGGCAGTGGTAGAGTTTAGCATCACGGTGCAATGAAATCACCACAGGTTAGAGGCCTGGAGGGTAGAGAGGCAGATTTCTTCGAGATCCAAATGATGAACGGATCAAAACATCTGTGTGTGTGTGTGAGTGAGTCACCTTGAGCGTGAGTTGACAGGTCACTGAACTGTTCACACTGCAGGTTAAAGGCGTTTTTGAGTAATCCAGACATTCATTTCTATCAAAACCACCACCAGGACATGCTGCGAGACCCCTCCTTCGCCCTGCCCTACTGGAACTTCGCCATCGGTGGAAACACGTGTGACATCTGCACAGATGACCTGATGGGAGCCAGGAGCAACTTTGACATGAACTCCCTGAGCCTCAACTCCATCTTCTCCCAGTGGAGAGTGGTCTGCGAGAGCGTGGAGGACTACGACACGCTGGGGACCATCTGCAACAGTGAGGCCGCTGTTTGTTGTTGGTTGTTTTCAGAGGAAGTGTGTCTTATGTCTTATCTGGATGCTCTTCCTGTCTCCTTCCAGGCACAGAGACAGCCCCCATCAGGAGGAACCCAGCTGGAAACGTCAACAGGCCTATGGTCCAGCGTCTACCAGAGCCCCAGGACGTGGCAGACTGTCTGCAGGTTACCACTTTCGATACACCGCCCTACTACTCCACCTCCTCTGAAAGCTTCAGGAACACAATTGAAGGTGAGCGACTGTAGAGACATTTTTATTACCGCCAGTCTCTCACGCAGCATTCCCACGTTTCTATCCACTTCCTGAAGCGCCCTAAAACTTCCTTTCTGCAGGCTACAGCGCCCCCCAGGGGAACTACGACCCCATAGTGAGAAGCCTCCACAACCTGGCCCATCTGTTTCTGAACGGGACGGGAGGACAGACCCACCTCTCACCCAACGATCCCATTTTCGTCCTGCTCCACACATTCACAGATGCCGTATTCGATGAATGGTTGAGGAGACACAATCCAGGTGTTTAACCCGAGCATTTCACCTGTCTCTTAATATCACGACGACTCTTTTTTTGGCTAACTTTCAGTGTTTCTCGGCAGATTCTACTGTGTATCCGGAAGAAAATGCTCCAATTGGGCACAATGGGGCCTACAACATGGTGCCTTTCTGGCCTCCAGTGACGAACACTGAGATGTTTGTGACTGCGCCTGACAATCTTGGTTACACTTATGAAGCTCAGTGGCCCGGTAAGCACCATAAAACAGTCGTGACCAACACATTTCTTCTTCACGTGTCTGTGTTCACTATTGCTTTTAAATAAACGGAGCTGATGAAGTTAATATATAACCTTTAACCTTTCCTAGCTCAACCCTACACTTTGACTGAAATCATCACCATGGCGATAGTCTCCGCCCTCGTGATCGTCGCGGTCATCTTCGCCGCCACCACGTGCGCCCTGCGCGCCAAGTCTTACAGGATGGAGGGGCACCAGCCTCTGCTCGGGGATCAGTACCAGCGGTACGACGACGAGAAAAGCCAGTCGGTGGTGTGACGCCTGTGCGCCAGCAGCGCCACCTGTGCGCCAGCAGCGCCACCTGCGTGCCTCTTCTTTTTACCTTTAACAGTGACACAGCTACAGTTTGGTAACGCCAGATAACGTGTGTGTTCAGATTGTTCAAAATAATCATTTGACTGCTGTCTTTTAGGAAAAGTATTCTCTTTGCAATTTTCATATTTCTGGGAAAAGGTGTTCAAATAAAGTGAACGTGAACAAATAGGGCGTTTGTGTGGTGGTGAAACCAGCAGGTGGCGCTCGTGTCTGTGTCTGCTCGGGCTTTTGAACTAACACATCGATTGATTAAAACGTTTATTTGAACATAATACCATACTTTTAATAATAATAAACATATAAGATAAGATAAATACAAATAAAAGAACAGAAGCCACTGCTTATTTAATGTGAATATTTAAATGTACATCTCAGGATAATTACAGCTGTAATACTTCTAATAACTGCTGTAACAAAAATATAATATATGAGAACATATCATATGTAACCTTTCTGTAATATATCATAACAATATAACAAGAACAAGAAAAATAATAATGACAATAACGCTAATGATAATATAATAGTTCACAAAAATAATACTATTATTGTCATTGACTCCCCACATCATTCTCAGCTATTTCTATTTTTTATCAAGGGCTGTCAGGTGGTAAGAATGATAAGTGAGCCAGCATTAAGTGTTAAGAAGTACAAGATATGCGAAACACCACGTTGACATTTTCATTTAGATGCACATTAACAACACGGTTGAGTTGTAGATGATTGTGACTGTCCATGAAACACACACAAGGGGGCGCAATAGTTCAATCTCAGACAGAGAGGAAATTCTAATTATTAATAATAAAGAGACACATATCAAAGAATAAACTGTAGAATAGAAAAGTCACTAGGTTAAACACTGAGTTCAGATCACATGCAGCGTGTTCGTTTGGTCTGTGAAATGGTAACTAATGCTTATTTCAGCTTCAAATGTTCAAAAGATTCTTGTTTTAAACTAAAAATGTAATTAACCCTAGAAGATCAATTGTTCTGCTTGATCTGAGTGCATGAAAACATTAACGAGCAGGTTACTGAGCGCATGTATGTAGGCTTTGATTCAACACACGGCGTTTCCATGTCCATGTGGATCATTTCCTGGTACTGCTGAAGTCCCAGTGCTGCTAATTTCGTAACTCCTGAAACATTTATTCCCTTGAAATCCTGTCAGCTCACCTGTCTGGTGCGCGGTGTCCGGTTTCACGGGACGCTCCTCTGTGGGAGTGTCCGGGGAGCGCACGCTGTCATTAAACTGTCCCACCACTGGTCAGACGTTCCAATGGGAGGTCTGTCGGTGTAACAGTGGCGTGTTGTTGTCCCGTCGCCTTCTCAGTCAGAGCTGGTTGAACCAAGTTGTGGAGTGAACTCTTAGCGCTCTGGATAAACTCCAGGTCACCAGTGCGGCTCCTCGGTTCGCGCGTCTGCCGACAGCGGAGGAGCAGCCTCGGTTCGACTTCTACCATGGACGAGGATAACAACCTACTGCCCGACGTGAAGGACATAGAGACCAAAATGGGTCGAAAGGTCCCGGACAGTCTCATTCGCTCTCTTGTTGCGGGGGAACATCACGAAAAGCACGAGGGCTCCGCGGCGCCGCATTCCGTCAGCTGCAAGTTGCGCAGCGGCTCTGCGGACTTGAAAAGACTCGAGAGCAAAATGCAGCTCCTGAAGCAAGAAATGGTAAGAAACCTTTCCTCGAACCGGTTGCAGGAGAAAATGAGGACGGGGCCGGTTCTTCAGACTAGTGCAACACGTGTGGCAACGCCGGGAAAGCAACAGGGTGGCAGGGTGGCTTTTAGAATAGCTGTGACTCACTTTGACATAGTTTGCGTCTGTCTTCCTTACTTTGCATTTATGCACACCCCAGTCTGGACCCGGCGTGGATGCGTGAGACGCACAGTGCGTCTGCACCCGGGTGTTAAACGCGGCCTCCCGCTGATGGCTGCTGTGCTCCGGTGCGTCAGAGTCATTCACACCTGCACCTTAAGTGAGCAGAAACATTTGGAGAGAGCGACCCTCGTTGATATTCAAACTAGTAACACTTTATTAAAGTAGATTGTCACACCTTGTTTTTTTCCGCCTCATTCTAAACAAGGTCTTGAAAGGTATTAGGATTGCTGGGCAGATGGCTGAGTAGAGCTGCATCATGGTCGGTGGCCTGCCCCACAACAACACACACACTTTGTGTTGATGGGCTTAGTTTATGTTGATGTGGCCTCCCACACTTTGTCCCTCTTTATTCTGGCTTAATTAGCTTCTGTTTAATACAAAAGATTTGACTGGAACGGCCTCTGATTATTTGACGGCTCATTTACATTATGGGCCATTGTGGGATTGTTTTGTTTTTTTTGTGTTCGCTCACTGATCCAATCAGACTGTTTTTGTGTTTGTGTGCACAGGTCTGGTAAACACCAGCACGCAGCCGGCAACAGCATTGTGATTAGCTTCATTTTCAGCTGCCCTACAAAAGACGCACATGTAAATGAGTGGATGATGTTTCTGTAGGTCCAGGGCACTCAAAATTCTGCAGCACTGAACGCATGTTGTGATACCGACCCACTGGTGCCATCTTATTAACAAGCTTGGACTGACATTCAAATATGACTCCATCTGTCCGGCGTCTTTGGAGGAGCTCACAGAGCTTGTGGTTTTCAGTACAAACAAACCAGCAGCCGGGTTGAGCTGAACGACGACAGGTTGCAAATCCACTCCCAAGGAAGGCTGTCGAGTCAGGCCAGCTGTCTGAAAGGCTGCGCCATCCCCGTTCGCCTTCATCTGCACCTGTGCATTCTGCGTGTGGCAGGATGTTACGGCGCACGGGCAGGGGGATGGGGGAGAGCCCCTCCGAATGTGCCCATATCCGTCAACAACCAGTGGCAGGGAGTTAAATCAATGGTGGCACTGTTCTGTGTTCTCATTCAGTGTCCTGCCTGTGCAAGTGATTTCCCAGCGCCACACATTCGATAGTCTAAACTAAAGGGAGCAAAGTGTTCTAGCCATGTGAAGACATGACTGCAATGTCCATAGGATAAATAATGGAGATGACATCATCTGGAGGAGAAGGAAAACAAGGGTTTTAATTTATTTTTAAAGTTTAATACCATTTGTTTATACACGAAGCACAGAACTAAGTGAAGCTACAGTGACTTAAAATGAATGTTGTTGTTTCTTTTCTTCAACTCACAGGCACATCTGCGCGCCATTGACGTGAAGCTGATGCAGCAGCTCATGTCGATCAACGACGGCATCGAGTCCATCCGCTGGGCGATAGAAGACAAAGGGGGCATCGCCAGCCAAGACGGGAGCCTCGCGGGCAGCCTGTACAGCATGTCAGACAGCCAGGACGGCGCGTCGCTGCGAGGCAGCTTCAACAGCTTGAACGACGTTAACAGCGACGGGGTGGACGCTCTGTCCGTGGGCAGTTATCTGGACACTCTAGCAGATGACCTCTCGGATGACCCCTCGCCAACGGACTCCGACTGCTTCGGGGATAAAAGCGCCATGGACCGCGACCCTTTCAGCAAGCCGCCACCGAAGCTCAGAGCGGAATCGGAGGAATACTACTGCTTTGGATGACGGCGATAAGCTAAACATGGCGGTCACACAGACTACTGCAACATTGTCCCTTTGACAAATAAATATAACCGTCAACTGCCGTATGGCGTCAAGCTCATACACCTCATCACACCAATGCCACTTAATATCACGTCACATGCAAGTCTTAATGTTCTATTCTGCAGGTTTAATACAAGGTGCTCTACTGTGCAGGAGGATTGTATTTATTGTTAACTTATACCTCGACAGGTGTCTTCTCATCCAAAGAGCTCACTTAACCTAAGGTTTCTTCTTTAACTGTGGAGAGTTTGAGTTGAACTTTGCGTTAGGTCAGCCCCCATCCGTGATCTGAGTAGAAGAGTAGATTAGGATTAGCAGCCATTTAGAAAATTGGGCATTTCATGCTGAGTGCTCCAGGAGGTGGAACTCTTTAAAGTGGCGAAGTGGTTAGTTTAAGTGTTACAGCAAGTGCTATTTTCTTTCTATGCCAAACTACAAGCACTGCCTACCGGAAACGTTAAGGTTTGACTTACTTCTACTCGTGCGTTTTGACTGACGGAGTTCCTGAGCTAAACCCCACCCAGCTGAAGTGGACGTTTCAGCGTTTTGTCCCAAACACCAGATTAGTTGCTCCCAGAGCCACAGATGTTTGACTGATGCTGCTACACCCAGTGAGCACCAGATGGGAGTCGTAATGACAGCGGACACATTTTTTGTCTTTGTTTGCTTTGATTTAATGTGATTTACACATCGCTGTGCATAAATGTGTTGTTTTTAGCTTTAAAGTGCGTGCATTGTATTTTTACCATGCCTATTTTCTCCGATTGTTTCTCTTGTGGAAATGAAATAATATATTGTGTTTTTGCTCCCTGCTCACATTTTTAACGTACATTATGATGCTTCTTTTGGTAAATTCAAGTTAAAAATAACACGAATGATGGAGTTGGACTTCATGGTGCTCTGTTTAATGTTGCATAGACAATCGCCCTCATTAATTCACAGTGACACTCCTTGCCACATCCCTTTGCACACAGGATCTTGGCAGATAGCTGTTTATTTGTGCCATTTACAATTATCAGGCTGTTAGCACATGAGGACCATCTGATACCGCCGCAGATGTCATCTGTGTGCTGTGCTTGAAATCTGAAATAACAGATAAGGAACCTAAATGCCAGCCAAGCAAGATCTCAGCAGCTTATTTTTAATGTGATAATTGAAGATCCAGACAGAGGATACAGGGATACTCATTATAGGAAAGATGAGAACCTTGGTCTCTTTGGCTTGCAAATGAATGACTTGCCACGGGGCGCAGTCCTCTGCTAGTTCTCCGACTTGGATCTGACATCAGGACGCGCCTTTGTAAATACTACCTCGTTGGATTAGTTTTAGTCCGTAGCGATCCCAGTGTTTGTGATTAGGAACTATTGTTGATGGGAGTTACACACAAAGGCTTGAGTTTCCTGAAAGTGTTACAGCTGTCTTATAAAATATGAAATGATCTACATAACAAGATTGAACACAAAGGAAACTTTTATTCTCATATTACTTCTAGACAGATATAATCACTTTATCCGGCCACATTAAGTGCACTTGCAACTTTGTCTCACTCCAAGTGCAAAGCAGCTTTATTTGGTTTTATGCTTCCTTTCCTTATCTCTACCCCCCAGAGGCTTTGGCAAGCTTAAGCTCCCTGTCAAGCTTAAACAGGCTACGGCCCCAAACCAAAGAGCCTTGTGAATGGCAACATGACCTCCTTGTCAGCACTTCAATTAAAAACACACTTTTTATCGTCTCATTTCATGTATGAACAAATGGAACCACGTCGTGTCTGATTTAGAGCTAATATCCCTTCAAGGTAAAGGTTGAGACTAGAGCTAGTGGTCTTGAAATCCTTGAACATAAAGAACAGGTTGTGCAGGTTCATGTTGTAAGTCAAAATTCCTGGGCGCTACATGGTACACTACCCATGAACAGAAGTTGCCTTTTGGGCCTTTGCGTGGCCCTGTAAGCGTACATTTCCTACATGATTAGTAGAACCAGTTGACACAGCCTTTGTGGCTGCTGTCATCAAATCCTCCAGTCAGAGAGAAACCTTTTTTTTTCCTCTTCCAGTTGAAGGCCTGAAAGATTTTTTTTCCTTGTTCGTGTAACAGTTCCCCTCTCTCTTACTCGTCTGTCAGTTTGTGAAGTTACTCAAAAGTTTGCCCCATCATCCTGTCAGCAATTATATTCGCCCTGCTCCAAGGGTGAACGACATCCAGGCTTTGTGGAAAGCAAACAACTGCGTTTGGGAGCAGAGTGCAAAAGAGTGGTTTATTCATTCCCTTAGTTAGTGCTCAGCTACTGCGCTTGAGCACAAATAATTACACTGCCGTACAGTCGAGACGGCAGCTTCCACTAGGGGCCCATTAGCAAATTAGACACTGGGGTTGAGCCTGTGCCACGAGATGAAGGGAAACCAATACCGTCTGGTATCGGAGAAACTGTCACCACACTTCTAAATGAGGATAAAGGATATGGGTTACTGGAGTAGGTTTTCGGGGGGGATAAAAAGAGCTAGAGACACAGTGGAAGCAGAAGACAGGAAGCCACGGATACTGCGTAAATACACACAAATGTCAAGTAACTTCTCCTTTTCTGGTTTTTAGGTTTATGTCTCGGCCTGTGGTTTCTTTTCCAGTTTTGTTCTTTCTTCCAGCAACTAAACCAGAGCCGTCGATAAACATTACTGTTACTCCAGAGAAATGTCTTTTTTGCGCATGAAATGATAAGTCAGATTATGATGTGCTCTGTGTTTGCAGTCAGACTAATACTTGAGATGGATGTGGCGCGTTAGACCCACTGTGGCAACCTTATTACATTTCCAGACATTTAGAGCTCCATATTGAGAGATTTATGAAGCCATGGAAAACCTAATAAGGCCCTTCCCATTACACGGCTGTATTGTTTTGTCTAAAGAAACTACTGACGACGCGCTCCGCATCGGATATCTGCCCTGGTGATGTGATGGTGTGTTTCGTCAGACCAAGCAAATATTTTGACTCCAGAAACGACACAGGCTGGAGTTGTACGTCAACCTTATACATTTTTGCATGTGATAAAATCTTGACAGAGGTTTCAGTTGGCCACGTGCCGAGCTGTGCATCTGTGAATAACGTCCTCCGTAAAACTTCTCCGCTACTGCAGAGACAGAGCACTGTGTCTGCCAGTGCAAATATTCCACTTTAGCAACGACTCCTCTCTTAAACTACTCGACCGAGATGTAGCTTCAAACACGCTTTGGAAGTTCCTGTAAACATCACGCAGAAAGTGCATGAGAAACCCAAATAGAGAGAGAGAGAGAGAGGATGGCCTGAGAACTTATTGCCCTCGAGGCTGGTCAGGCTGCATTCCAGTCATTGTTTGTGCGGTTATTTTTACACAATAAACACTAGAAATGCTTGATTGCCAGGGTAGTTATGACTGTAGAGATTACAAATCAGCCCATTACAACAATTTAAGATTTTTCTTTTTTCCTAGCGTTCTGGGATCTCGGGGGGACATAAGAAATTGCATCTGAATCGCTGAAGTCATTAGTGTTGCACTGGTTCAGTAAAGGTTACACTCGAGCTCTCGCTTGCAGGAGCGTTTCGCAGCCACAGTTGACCTCCCACAGTATTTGTGGTGATGCCGTCGTAAAGTTAGATTCGCCGAGCGATATTCTGAACATAAACTATAACAACCTAACTAAGGTCAGTTTGAACAACTTCCTCATAATTTTAGTGTACAATTGCCTACAGCATAACTCAGGGTGTTACTGCGATGTGTTGGTTGTCAGATTCAGTATAATATATTTAAAATGACCAAACAAGGATTTAAAATGACTCTAATTGACTCTAATTGTGTAGTGGGGTTAATGGGTTAAGAGTCAGACTGGTATGTAGAAGGTTGCAGGTTCGAACCCCGTCTGACTCCTAATCTATCCACTACCAGGTGTGTCCCTGAGCCAGACACACAGCGCTAGCTCCTTGCAAGTCGCTTTGGATAAAAGCGTCTGCCAAGCAAAGTAAAGTAAAGTAAAGTAATTCAGAAGCAACCAGTTGATGGTAGAAACTGGTGGTACCAGTTACACTGTGCCCATGGCTAATGTAAACACATTTCCACAAGTTCCTGTACAACCCTTTTGTGCTAAGAACTAAGGCTTGGCTTATAAGTCACCATTAGTCACAAGAGTTTAACCTTTACCCTAAACATTGGTGCATTTCCCCGTCATGCTGCTTACTAACAGAGTTCAAGACACTGGTGCAGCACATACCACAGCGAATGTCTCAACAGATTCATGTGCTCTACCATACATTTCTAAGTTTCAGTGTTACATGAAAGATAATGTGATACCTTTTCAGCTGTTTTTTTTTCTTGCAGCCTTTATTCTCTTCTAAAACTGAATTTGGCTCCTTGCTCTGACAAACAGGCTCACGCCAAACTACAGAAACAGTAATTCTCCATTTTCGCCGTTCCTTTGTGTTTCTGTGTGTGTGTGTGTGTGTGTGTGTGTGTGCAGGTTAAGGACCAGACAAACTGAGTACTATTTAAACAAGCTAGGGTGGAGCTGAGGAGCCTTACTGCTTCTTTTGGAGGTGCGGTCATTCTTATAAATAAGAGGTGAGAGCACGCAGCCCTGCGGTGACAGCCAGTGGCGTTTCCAGCTTCACGTGCCGCCTCCTGTCTGTCACGACGTTTGAGAGCTGCAGACAGAGAGACTCAGATGCAGTAAGTTGAGAGCTTGGTCTGAAGGACCTCTGGTATGACTGATTAAATGCTGAGCCAAAGTCAACAGAAAGGATCCCAGCATAGGTTCCCCAATCTGTCTGTGGACTACATCACCCACAAAGCTGCAAACTCCTGTACGCGGGGTCTGTCAGAGGGCAAGATGAGCTCAGTACCTTCACTATTGTCTCATTCTACCTTCCATTCTTTGCTGTTTTTACCTTTGTATTAACCTCTGTCTTACTGTCTAATGCCTCTCTGTATTTTCCCGGCCACACTGGTGCAGGCCGAGCCACTGAGCTGAGATTAAAAGGCAGAGTACATCAGCCAGGAACCTTCAGCAGATCGAGGGGAGAGAACAAAACACTCCTCTACCCTGTTTGATCCCCCCATTTCTTCACTCCCTTTTTCCGTGTAGGATAGAAAGCCTTTCCGTGACTATATTAGGAATCAAAGGGACCTCTACACTAGGAACTGACCCTGTCAGAGCTTTTGAACTTTTGCTTTGCTCTTTGACAGCCAAGCTGTGAGTCATGAGTGAGACAGAAAGAAATACTGTATGCCTTGAAATTGTTGCTTTGAAGTTTGTGGAAGTGTCTTTTGAAAATGTGCATAGCTGTGTCTTTAGATTTTAGCTTGTTATCTGGAACAAGGAAGTCCACACACAGACAGACAAACAGGCTACAAAGACATTCCCATACTGATGGTTTCCCGACTGGGATTAACCAATATGGATGGTCCCATCAACCCACACTCCCAGCAACAGGCAACATGAAGCCAAAATGTTAAAGTCTTTGCAAGTGTGTCCTGGCAACGGGATGACCCTGTGCTGTTAAAGGAGCACTGCTAGGGCAGATTGCTGGTTGGCAAACATGGCCGGCGAAAACGTTTCCCCGTGGACATGTGCTTTGTAAATCCCTGGACACTCATTCAGGTCAAGAGAAGAGCAGGATAACATTACAATTGATTGACCCTTGGAGGTCAACAAAGATTGATCCATGTAGTGAAGTGGTGTGAATCTTCTACCGACGTGCTAGCTATACGCTCACGTATTTGTTTGTCTTTGCTGGTTTAGCCGGTGCATGTTTCCATTTGGCAACATGCAAGCTCGCTTTGTTTCAGTGCAGGTTTAATAAAGAGTTAGTTTAGAGTGAAATACTGTCACCATAAGAAGAAGAAGAAAGAAAGAAAAGCTCTCTTTGAAAGGCTCATAAAGACTTCTGCTAAGACATTTTTTAATCTGGTTTCATCTGGTTTGCCTTGAGGTCTTTAATCAGAGGAACGCTGAGCAGAAGTGTTTTTTTTTCAGCATGTTATTTCCTGCTCTCATGACGTTTGGACTGATTTGCTTTTCCATCATCATTACTGTGCCGTACACATGTTGTCCAAGATATATGCGGCTTTTGCTGTCACTGTGAGATTCTATTTATCCAACCACTCCGTCCACACTGTCTCATAAACTGTCATCCTTCCTGGGAAAGAGATGTGATTCTCATGAGAAAAACAAATGCTGCACTCCCTCATCACTGTCCAGCAGGATAAGACTCACAGGCCTCTCTCATAATCACTACTATCTTCTGTGTTTGCCCATTCCTTGGGATCTGGTGTTCTAAAATGTGGCACAAACTGGGATAGAGCACTCAGTTGTGATTGCAACCCAAAATATAACTTATAAATCCCCAGTAGTACTGACAAGTAGGAAAAAAAAAGGTTCTTAGGGTCATCCAAGTT
This sequence comes from Microctenopoma stevenorrisi, assembly GCA_032270685.1. Classification (NCBI taxonomy): domain Eukaryota; kingdom Metazoa; phylum Chordata; class Actinopteri; order Anabantiformes; family Anabantidae; genus Microctenopoma; species Microctenopoma stevenorrisi. The sequence goes on from JAUMTR010000010.1 coordinate 3,940,628, forward strand.
CAACCCTCAAAACGCGCTGTTGAGACTTCGCCCTGCTTCTCAAAACTGGTGTAACGGGACCTTGAAGATTTCACTCAAGTGCTTTTGTTTAAGAGGTAAAGGACCTCCGATATCCGGGGAGGATTAGGATGCAAAACTGGCAAAGTTTTCTTGGCACCCTATTAAAGCCTCCTCATTCAAATCCAGAGCTTCAGTGAACACACAAGATCATTTCTACTTTGGGCAGGACTTGGATGGTCTCCACCCCCCCGGTGGTGCTGTTTTGGAAGGTTTGAATTACAATCAGGTCCCACCCTACCTGAAAGGTTGCATGCAGAAAAATAGATTTAGATTTTTTTGGGTGTAAATTTGTAGGAGCACTTCTCAGTTTCATCCATGTATGCCTATTTTCTACATGTTCATAAAATAGCACATGTAGAACACGCCCTCTCCTTGGTCCATTCATTAACAATAGAGAAAAAGGGACTTACGATTTAAGGTTTTATACCTGAATGGAACAAAAAGTACATAATGTTTGTACTTAGTGTGACCCCCACCCCCGCCTGCTGAACATCTAACACAGACAGCAATTGTAAACCCACACCACTGAAATAACACAATGCTTTTGTCTTGACTTGTCTCTGATTACTTCAGCGTTTGGCCTCCCAGCCCCCACATGCATACCCTGTGGGGATAGCCACCTGTCTCGGTTGACTCCTGGGATGCCTCCTTGGCCTAACAGACAGCTCTTTGTGCTGTGGGGGGGGGGGGGGGTAAAGCTTCTTAGCGGGCTGTTACTGATAGGCCACTGGAGACTTCTGCTGTCAGGGAGGCGTTGCTGCAGCGTATTACAGTGATGCAGTTCACCTTCTGTGTTTTTTCAGTCATCACTGGTGCAGAACAGTTTTTTTATGATATGCCTTTGGTAGGTTTTTGTGCAGGGTGTCAAGGGTTAGCTTTAATGCACGCTGACGTAGCATGGAACACGCTAGCCAAGGTGACTCCAGCTTTAAAACACACACAGACTGAGAGCTGACCTCACAATTGCCTCAGTACAGGGGTAGATTTTCTGACCTTCAGAAGTACACACATCAACATAAACTGGATAAAAACAGCTACGAACTGGTCCGCTAATGGTTTTCAGATACATGTACTCACCTCTTCACCACGACGTTAAATTTTAACTGATGACATGAAGGAGAAATATTTCTGAATGGACAGCCGTCCTTGAGAAGAGGACCTTGCATAGGTGTCGCCAAGACCGTCTTCATTTATGCAATAAGTAAGCAAGGTGACTATAATCATCGTTGATCGGGATGAAACGTGGGATGGTTGCAACAGAGAACAAATCTGAACATTTTCTCTCAAAGTGTGTTTCTTAGTGTTTCCAGAATCATTCTCTATGGTCATATGCTACTTTTTCCTTTGACACAGTGAAAATAATTTTACAAAATAAAAGCTTGTGTCATGTATGTGGCTCCTTATAGTGAAGAAAGACACTGGTACTATCGGTTAGTGTGGAAAATGGGTTGAAGAAAATGAATAAATACTCTGTGCCCATATTTCTCTTTCTGTAGACAGGAATGAAAAGTGAAATTCAGGGGGAATCTCTGGATCTTGGCGAGCAATGCAACATAGCATGGATTCCATTGCAGCCCACTTCTGGAAACAGTGGGAAGATAAATGTGTGGCTGCAAGGCTCTGTAAGAAGCTTTTTCTTTTGTTGTAGAAATGCTGGCGTTCCATCATCAGACGATAATCAGATGACTTTATAGCACTATAAATGTTAGGGGAGGATTCTCTGGGCTTGGGCCGTCAAATGCGTATACAGTTGAATTTGTTTTGCCATCGCTAGCCACATATTTTGTACTATTGCACTCTACATTGGCACATCATTGCAAACTCTGTAGCTCAACACTGAATGCTGATAGGTAAATAATGTCTTGGATAACCATTAATTTATGAAATGATTTAAAATCCAACACTGGTCAATGGGCACACATTTACATAACAGAAACGTTTTAAGCTTTAAAATCCAAACTAACACTAACTTGTGTAGATTCTTAAATATTACAAATCATTACTCAGAGGAATGCTAATTTCTATTTATACATTTGATTATCCTTCTAGAGTAACTCATATTTTTCTTTTTATACTTGAATACAATGTGACACAACAGCAAAACAGCTTTTTAAACCTTTTAAATTAGCTATGACAGCCACCCTAGAGAAACGAGGACCACAATACATTATATCTGCATGTACATACGTATGCATATGTGTGTAATGTGTAGGTAAAGACAGTGAGGTCACGTGAAACTATCCCCTGATGATGTCATGTGAGCATGGTCCTGCAGCCATGTCTGCAGGCGGCTCACCCTCTGTCAACAAACAGAAATGCGCTGACTTTTTTGCTTTTCCAACAATACTGACGGGGGCAAACGTCTGTTTTTATCAGCGAAGTCGTTAAATGAATGTGCCAGGGAGAGTAGCAATTTAGCACATATTAATCTGATTTTACTGACATTGGTGTCATTTGATTTGCCTGTAGAAATCTAGATCCACATATCAACCTCATAATGAGGCTATAAATCTGTTCATCTGCTCCCAAATAACAGCTTCATGCAAGTCATGTTCTACCTTAAGTAGCTCACGGGTTCGGGGTGATACACGCCTTGCAGGCTGCTGACGTTTTTTCTTTTGACAATGTCTCAGGTATATGCTGAGTGAATGTGCTAATGATCAAAGAACTCTGACAGCCACATACATAGCTGACGGGCAGGCAAGCAGTGCGCACTCAGTCACAGGAACTGTTCGCATTCTACGGCTGTGTTTTCAATCGTGTCTGACTTTGTGTGGATGTTGATTCAGAATTTAGCTAATTGTCTAAGAAATACATGTGTCACACATAACATAAGGGATCCCGAAATTCTTTCCCCTTTAGGTGCATTTACAAAATAAGGACGAGTCAGTCTTGTGTTTTTATCCTGTTGGACATTAGGACAACATATTGTCAAACAGATATTGTCAGATAGCCAATTAAGTAGGATAATTAAGCCACCCATGACTGCTTTGACTTTATATTTAAACTGACTTGATAGCACCAGGGTGGATGAAAGCAGGAGAAATGTGTTCCTGTTTCCTTGCCTTGACAATCCTTTACAATGACTAGGGGACTTTGTTACACCTGTTGGAATGCAGCCAGGAACAAAAACACAACTGAACCATTTGTCTTTTGTGGTTATGAGGAAAGGATAAATGTACATTGACAGTAAATGTTGACATGACCAGACATGAACTTCAGGAAATATTTGCACACTAATCTTGTACTTTATTCCTACTTCCATGGTTTTGTCTGAGAGTGGGATGTATCAGCATGGCCTTTATTACTTTAGACGTCACCAGTTACTTCACATCTTCAAGCCGTTGTTGGCTGGTAGTCAGAGGTAAGATGTTAAAAGTAGGGTGGAGCAAAACTTGCAAACACACCTTTCAGGTTCCTTGCTGCTGCTTGGTAAATCTCAGGACATTACAGAGTCTTTGTCACAGTCTAATCACAATTGTAGGTTAGTGTGAGTTAATGTTTGCGTGATGCAGGTAACGAGTGCAGAAAGCTCTCTGGAGCAATGGGTTTCACTATGACATTCAAAGGCTGAGAGCTCCAGGTGATTTATGTCTCATCCCCAACCCCGCGCACCACCACACTTTAAAATTTAACAATTGTAACACATTCTTGAACGAGGGTTAAAGCCCAGGTTGTAACTCTAGGATTGATAACAGACTCTAAAAATGTCAACATCAGAATAATAAAACGAGCGCGGCGTGAATCAAAAGTTAGACATTCAAGTCAAACCCTGAGAAAGTACCACTTTAAGGAGATGCTTATTTATGGAACATCATTTAATTTTATACTCATTTCAATGTAATGGCCCGGGCAGGTGTGCTGAGTGAGGCTAGAACGCGGGCTCAAACAGCAGCAAGGGCCGGAGGCAGAAATTGCTTTTCATCACTGACTCATTTTTTCCATTCTGCCTTAAAAATCAATAGCATGCCTTTATTTTTAAACCACTGGTGCAGAGAGATGGCAGTCAATAAATCAATCCATGTGGAACAAATGTGGAACAAGCACAATGCAAAGGCTCCAGCGATGGTGAGTCCGATGGTCGATCAACCAACGCTGACTCTCACTAATTTAGTATTTCTCAACTACTATGATGTTCTGATGCAGTATGTTTGTTGAAGAAGAAGGCCTTGTGTTTGTTAATGACAGGTAGTTGAGGTGATTAGAGGGCTTGTAATGTGCAGGTCAGTCGGACCGACAGCAGTTACACTCCAGAGTGCGTTTTGGTTAAGGTTAGAGAAAGACTGTGGTTTTGTTTGGACTTTAATAAACCTCTTGTGTGTAGAGTGACTCACCCAATCTTTCCCTTACCTTGACTGCATGGCCTAAATCAAACCATAAACAATTAGTCATAAAACTGGATCATGCTAGACTACAACATTAGATGTTTTAGTAGGGGAAAAGTCTGTTGTGTTCAGTAGCAACACATTTAGATTTTCATGATATTTATTAAACATTATCTTAGCAGAATGCATATCGGGATGCAATTAGGTTAGGTTAACGTGATTGATTGCACTTTATTTATTACAGCATTGCAACATTTCAAGACAGGATTTTAAATTAGGGCAAAATTGCAAACAAAGGAACGTATTAGCTGCAAGTGAAAAAATACTGACACATGAAATTATGATAATTGGCATCTTATACTTTACAAACATATACAGTATGTATGGTATCCAGAATTATGTCCCCTACACCGTTGTACAAAGATGAAGAAACTGCACGTGCATCATTTGAATTCATGCCGTTTTTACGAGCGCTGGTTCAACAGCCCCACAGCCACGTCCTTCCACAAGGTCGGACAATGTGTACCTCTCACATGCAAACAAAGGTGATTCTTCCACCCTCGGTTCGGCAAACATTTCCCAGTGGCTGTGTCACCGCATTACTTTGCACACAGCTCATAAAGTGACGATTACACACTCGGCCTTATCAGGCCTCGGCAGCGGTGATGTAACTTGATGCACTAACTAAAATGCAAGCGTACCGAGAGAGTGTGCTGTGGTGATGTAGCTTCCTGTTATCGGGCGGTTAGACAGAGACTGTTGCTGGCGTCTGAGCTGTGAATTGTTTGTATTGCTAACATGTTAAAAGTGCACTGAGGTGAACACCAAACATGTAACGCGACAGTTTGGCGTTCCCTCATTGATCTTGTACTCTGTTGTCTGTGTAAACAGGATCATGAGCCAGCGCTCCACTTTGTGCAAACACACTAAAGGTGAGGAGGAAATCTGATCCTGCATGATGTCATTGCTGCTTTGGTTAACTCCTAGGTTTATTTGCACAGGGAAGGAGAGACACAGAGACTGTGTGCTGGGCTGTAGCCATCCTCATGAGAAAAACCTCACTGTAAATCACGATAACATCCAGGTTCCTACTCGCAAAGTATGACCTATAAAAGCAACTTATATAATTTCGGGGTGAGAAAAAGGAAAGCATGTGTTTGTTTGTGTCTCGACTGTTTGCACAGAAAAATATAGATGCTACCATCCAAATAAGGGAGGATAGTTATATGTGTTTTTGTTTGTCCTGGAAGCAAGACGCCAGGGTAAAGATAAGCAAAACAAGACTATACAAATGCTATGAGAAGAGACGGATACGATTTGTCATGCAAATGTTTTCTTTGACTCATTCCCTGCTTGATCTAATTGCTCATTCTGGTTTTGAGTTGTGTGACTTGTTTACCGGTTTTAGGCAATATTTCCCTCCAGGTTTGGCCTCACTTACCATTGTCTGTGGCATCATGAATCATTTCCTCAATCAGGTTTAATCATACGTATCAAGGAGCTGATGACTCATCATATTCAGATCTTTATAAGTCACTTAATTACAATTAATTGTAGTAATATTTCTTAATTTGACATATTCAGCTTTATTGGATAGATTCAGCTGTCACCAACAATAGCCACGCATCCAACCACCAGCTGTCCACAGCTACACCTTTGCGTTGAGATGAAAGCCTGTTAAAGAGCAACTAATAAAAGCTGACTCAAACAATGCCTAGGATTGTTAGGCCCACATGCGACGTGCTTATCTTTCTAACAGACAAGTAAAGACTTGAGGCAGTGCGGGAAGGTCAAACCATTGCCTCAGAAACCTTTTTTCAGCAGCTCCTTTTATTTTTTAAAGCCAGTGAATAGAAGGTATTGTCCTCCCGTGGAGCTGTGTGTTTGTCGATTAGCAAATTTACACCATCGCTACAGTAGAAATGTAATTTTGCTTGCTAGTTCATGAATGTAGGAGCAGGCTCTGTATGATGACCCTTTTAAGACCACAACAGCAAAAGTCACAATTTCTAAACCATGCAAAACACTCCCATGACGGTGGAGAGTTCACCAAGCAGATCAGGCACTTGGAAGATGAATGATGTTCAAGTGTTTTTACCCAAAACATCGTTCTTTCTTTGTTAGTTTGATATGAGGGTGGCAAAGTGCTGCATCAAGTAGCTTTTATTTACTGATAAGCACCAAAAAATACTTCTTTCAAGATTGAACAAAACCTGACCCCAGTTGTTTTCCCCCTCATGTCAGTAGCTGCTGTATGGCGTTAAACATGATGGCATCCCTCAAAGCACGGGTGCTCACTCCCGGTCCTCGAGAGCTACTATCCTGATTGTTTTCCAGCTTTCCCTGCCCTACCCTCTATTGATTACCTGGTTCAGGTGTGTTCAGCCAATCGGAAGCTGTAAATGCTGGGACGGTTGGAAAACAATCAGGATAGTAGCTCTCGAGGACCGTGAGTGAGCACCCCTGCCTCAAAGAGTCATCGTGACCACATAATCAACTTCTGGGTTTCTGCTTTTTTAGCCTCTCGCTGGAGCTAGCATGAGTCTAGGACGATGATATTGGGTTCTGCTGTGTTTGAACAGGTGGCGATGTTATTATTTCACAGGCTGCATTTGAAGCAGTCGGGTCAAAGGCATTAGTGGTGGAGATGACATTTTGTATTCAGCAGGTGGTTAAAAAAAGTCTCCCTGTTAGCGCTCTTGTTTATGTGATCGAGAAAGAGGCTTTTTCATGGGAAAATCCCCTGAAAATGTACAATGTACAGTACTCAGGCGCTCTTATCACAGAAACAGCCCACATTCAAGTCAAGCGTGATGCAACGGCAACATTTAATCTCATGTATAAAACGGCTTGTGCTGACAAGTCCTGTGTGTCCTGAACCTGGAGCGAGGCTGGGTAACCTCCAACTCCACCGGGGCCGATAAAACAACAGGTGTTGGGTGAAAGCTCAGCTGCCGAGTGTGTCTAGTAGCTAGCATGTGGTTTAGCAGCAGCTGCAGGTAACGCAGCTGGGCCTTGACCTTAAGGGTCGCAGCGTCACCCAGCAGTTAAGCATATGTACGTCTACTACAAAGACACTACAATGCTCTTCCGTATCAACCCACTGAATCCGAACAACCCCTTGACCTTGTTAGACAAGACTTCAAAGGTCCTGCTCGGCCCGTGATTAATTGGTAGCCCCATGTTTGCTTAAAAACCGACTTAAAAAACGGACTTCATGCACAGGAATTCACACTAATTGTGTGACAAAGCAGCTGCGCCTGTCAGACTGACAGTGGGCGCCATATTTTAATGCAGAGTTTGCCGCTCTCTATTCAGGCTTTATTAAGTCTCAAGTGACAGCAGAGATTCTACTCAAGCAAGACTTTATGTGCTTTTCCACACGGCTTTTACTACCCAGCGTCTATAAATCAGCGTCCATGCACTGTACATTTCATTTCAACTTCTTTTATATTCTGACCTAGATCATTTTTTATCTAAATACAACCTCCACAAACAGTGAAAAGCTTTTTATATTCCAGAGGAAAACATGTATCTTAAGCAACACATGTCCTATGTGATATATATCATACATTAACTGTAGTGTTCAGCGAGGAGCAGTTAGAATGACTAACAGCTGTTGCACTTAGCCTGAATGCTCCATGACTAATATTTGAATATATATATATATATGTATATATATATAGTGTGCACAGAAAAATCAAACACAAGCACAACACACTGTTTGAATCTGAAGGTCACTTTTATTTAATTTCATTAAGAATAAATTCAGTACTCTCACTCCGACAGTACCAGAACCACATGTAAGGAGATTTTTTTCTCTGAAACTAGAGCAAACAGTAAAAGCGCGACGACTTCAGAAACTACACACGTTCTGACTTTGTTTGGGTAAACAACAGGTCCAAATGAGCTCAGCTCCGTTACACATGTATAACCCACGTGACATGTTTCAAACCTAAGAACAACCACTTACTCACTGCAACCTAAAAAAGCACAGGAATGTATGTTTCTGTGCTTCGGACAATAATACTTAGAAAATACTGTGAGATAATAGCTTTAAATATCAGAGTTAGCAGCACTATGCTTCAGTGAGTATTTCACATGCACAATTCTTCATTTAGTCAAGTGTGCTCAAACCACACTTCTTCACATCTTCTCTTTTCACATCTTCTCTTCTCCCTGCCACCCTCCACGATGAGTTGATAGACACCAGTATCAGCCCAGGACACCAGAGAATTATTGCCAACAGCAGTGCAACGTAAAACGAAGAATAATGCTGTAATCAAACGTAATAATGAGCTACAGGCTAAATATTGCTAATCTGCTATATCCCTCTAGCCCTGTTCTATGTAGAAATATTGTGATAATTATCATTTAATCTATTTATCTTAATACAGAAAAAGCCAAAGCACTAACGACTAAAATTCATTTACCAAATCAACTGTGCACGTGGAAAGCTATTTAGGAAGTCGTAGGACTTATATACCTCTTGTTTTAGGGTGTCTTGATAAAAGCCGTGGCTTGTAGCAGTCTTACGTGGATCACAGTGTTCTGAGCTACACTGAGCTGCAAGCTCCTTCATCATTATCAGCGTACGGCCGAAATTTCAGTGCGCATATTTTCAAAGACGACAAAATCAGTTACTTAGTTGTGAGCTATTGCTGCTGCGAGTTCTCCTTCTGCCAGACATGACGACACACCTGCGCAATGCGCTGGCACTTTTAAAGGAACAGTCCTTGTAGATGCGCCAAATCATATTTGGGTGTAGTATGAAGGCGTGTGTTTGTCAGCGGCTGCACGTGTGCGCCTATGACAGCACAGTCAGCGTGACGGTTCCTTTGGTCCTTTTCAGGATGCCGACGGCTTCTTCGTGCGTGACCCCCTCCAAAGTCTGCCCGTTAACAGCCATGATCTGGTCGCCTCGCTTCAGGCGCCCGTCCTCCGCCGCTGCCCCCTGAGCACGCACGTAGGAGTTCGTTTAGCTACACACAACATGGCGGCTGCGCAAAAGATAAATCTGCTGTAACCTGTCTCACTCACCTTTCCAAAAACAGTTTTAACATAGATCGGCAAGTCTCCGTGGGGGCTGCTGTACCCTCCAACTATACTGAAACCCAGCCCGTCAGGTCCTCTTTCAAGAGTGATGGTCTTGTACTGAGGCGGGCTACTGGGAAGAGGAGACAGTTTGGGATGGTGTGTAAGTTACTGGTTGGTCGAGGAGGGGGTTAAAATATACCGTCCCTTAGACAAAATATAAAAACAGTTTGTACCCGAGGTCATCCTGGAATATGCAGCTGGGTGTGAGACACCCAGCTGCCTGCTCCTGAGCAGGACCCGTCACGGTTGTGTCGCCACCTGCTACCACCTACAGGTGAGAACACACCAACATCCACACGCTATTACATTACGCCACCTTTGATTGACTGATAACATAAAGATGCTAGCTATGAGGAAGACAAATTGTATGCTACTTCAAAGCCCGCCGCTGAAAGCCTACAGCTGATTTCAAACTTTGGACACAGATAAAGGGAAGGATGTAGCTCGAGATCACCTGGAGATTACGCTACAGTGTGTACGTGTGTGCGACTTGTGACCTGCAGCTGTATTGTGCCCGTGGCGTTCTTGAGCAGAGTGACAGCCTGCGAGTGGCTCATGCCTTCAGCAGAGGTTCCACAGATGCTGACGATGCGGTCCCCAATCTGGAAAAGTGAGGGTTTTGTGCAGTTTAATAGCAAACATGGGAGGAACACACGCTTGGCAAATACTGGAGTGAAGCAGCAATTTCCATAGAAAGTTGGAAGAAGTCTTTTGGGTATGAAATGTTGGACAGAAGTTGTGCAATATGTTTTTAACGCCGCACAAGACAAGAAAAATTCAGTATATGCAGACATCAGTGGCAAAACTATGCTTGCACTTCAAATATGCAGCACTGCCATCTCTCCTTCTGGACCAACAGTTAAAGCAGCATGAAAATGCCGTTCAAGATTCCTCCTACTCATTCGGGAGAACTCCTTCTGGAGGCTTCATGATGTGAATGCAGGTTTGGGAGATTTATGGTTATTGTCGTCCCCCCGTTGGCGTCGCACAGAGCAGGAATTGTCATTTATCTGCAGAGTTCCCTGCTACAGGCTCTAGGCCCTTGACCTTTGGTTGCATTCGTGCTTTGGCGACTGAGTACAGTTGGTGGGAAGAAGATTGCTGTAAGTAATTGATATTTGTTGCAAGCACACTTTAATTTCTGCATTCTGCAAAAGGTCACATAACGTTTACAGAGGTGTGAGCTTGGTACCTTGAGCATCTTAGTCTGAGCAGCCAGGCCAACGGGATTCATCATGGCGATGAAGATGGGTATATCACCTAGGGGGCTGCCCACTCCGCCCGCTATACTGATACCCAGGGAATCCATGGGACCTTTGGTGAACTCCACTGCTCTGGTGTCGTGATGCTCGGGAGCTGTGAACAAGTAGAAATACCGAATGTCAGCCTGCTTCGCCTCATGGATGTTTGTGTTGAAGGGACGCTCTATAGATTAATATCACTTCTGAGGATACTTACATTCCTGACTCCCGCTTAGTTTGTCAGGGTCAGCGGGAAGGTTTCCAGGGTCTAAACATGCTTGAGCGGCCGCCCTGGAAATGCCTGTTTCACTCATCTGAAACAGAGGCATTCGCCGCTTTGAGCTCATATTTTTGTTGTTCATTTCAACATTTCTATTTCTACTCCGGGTCCCCGCCTGAGTAATGAGTGGCACCTTACCTGACTACTCTGAGACAGTCTTCTTTCAGAGTGGAAGGGTCCAGCTTTAAACCTCCCCACCTCCATTTTTATGGGCCCCATGCAGCACTACAACACAGGCCACGGCTTCATTGGTTATTGAGTTCACTTTAAGGCAGGTGCTGGATGTTGTGTGGTAAATGTACCTTGAGCAGTGCTGCCACGGCCTCCTGAGTGGCCGACCTGACATCCTCAGCGTTGACTGACAGGATCTGGTCGCCCTGCATCAGTCTGCCGTCAGCGTCCACCAAACCTCCCTTGACAATATCGGACACAAACACTCCGGTGTCATTCCTGGTGGGAAAGGAGGGCAGACGAAGACATGACAGTGAGACAACCCGTCTATCGACGCTGGTGCTTCCACGTTGGCGTGTTGGTTCTGTTTTAGAGCCCGTTGTGGGCGACGCGCTATCGATCCAGTGCGTTAACATTTTTCCAGTGGACGTCTGCAGAAAAAATGTGGCTTATACATCTCGGGGAAACCACTGACAAACAGCTGGTAAAACAGAAGACTGAGACTCAGTGGATGTGTTTTCCATCATGAATCCTCGAGCTACCGCACATTCTTCAGAAAAGACATTATCCAGCCTGTCATTATCTAATTTCCTCTGTCTCGGTTACAGTTTGAGAATCACTGTCGTATTAAGGGCATATTAAACCATCATAAGAACTAGTGATCGTTGTCACTTTCCTGCCTCACCTCGGTACCGGACGTGCTTTTAACCCCAAATTCTAGTTTGGAGGCTTTGACTGAAAATACAGTACGTCCATGTTTGTCTCTAGTCTAGTGTACGGTTAATTCAGTCACCGTCCTCTTGCATTGTAGCTTCTAGCTTGTCTCTTGTGCTTCTGTCTTTTCCATCCCGTTGAGCGTCTTAGCAGTTTTTTCCACTTGTCCAGCAAAACCGCTGCGACAGAGGCCAACGTTTACAACCACTTCTACTGCTGCCTAAACCTTTCTTTGACTCCAACCTGTAACGTTTGCCCTGCAGTTTCTATACTTTGCTGACAAACTGATTGAAACACTTCAACTCATACCAAAGTATGTCGGCAGTTCCTGTGCATGTACGGCCTGGATAAGTTATTCCTGAAGCGAGATCCATCACCACACGCCACACACTGCTGTCTGCGGACCAGCGACCTGCGGTCCTTTTCCCACACGTGTCTTAACGCGTAAATGCTCTACCAGACAGAAAATCCGGAGCTGTTTTTTTTTTGCTACAGCTAAAAATATAATGTGTTTGGAAATTGAAAACCATAGACAAAACCTTTTCCCTAGTAAAGAAACCCCAACAGCCCTAATAAAGGTCTAAAGATGGTCAAAATGAAAACAGCTGTCCGTAATTTACCACTATTATCTACATGTACTCACTATCACTACATGAGGTTTAGATGTTTATTTGTTTATTATTACCTCTGGTCCCGTGATCTGCATTAACAAATGAAAAAACAGTGCAGTTAATAGCTGTGTTGACTCAAACACTTTTTTTGCCCTAGCTATTCTAACGCATGCTAAGTGAAGGTTTCATTTTTTATTTGTATTAGATTAGGCTCATTCAACGTGAGTGCTCATAACAAATCTCTCACCTCCTCCCTACGATGCTCAGACCCAGGCCCTGCCCGGGCTTCTTGTGCAGCTCCACAGTGAATGAGTCCCACAGGTCTTCCTCCTTGTACTGCGCCTCGTCCCTGTAGACGGTCAGACGAACCCTCTGCGGCGTCTGCCGGAGCACGTTGATGGCTTCATCGTGACTGGCTGCACGCAGGTCAATGCCGTTCACCTGTGACGCAAGAGGAAGACAAGTTATTGTCTGTATGATTTAAAAAAAAAACAAAAAACAATAATGTATGTCAAGATAAAATAGCTGGAAACAACATTTTGATTTTTTCTTTTTCTTTAGAAACCTAAACTGCTGAGACAGTGTATGAACACTGGGTTATAAGATTTAAATCACTTTCTTAGCTTTCTTTTCGCAAATGAAAGGAGGAAATACCCCATTAGCTTTTGCCATGGCACTGATGTGGACTGGGAAACTTTTTCTTCCTCTGACCCTATTTTCTAAATACAACAGCTTGGCTCAGGGACAGAAATGAGTTGCGAGGGTAATTAAGTCATAAGGGTGTGTGTATGTATGCCTTTTAATTTAGAGCAACCATGACTAAACTCCTGAGCTCCACCCCTCGGCTCCCTCTGTGACAAAGCATGAGGTCAGACGGAGGCCAAATCAAAGTTGAGCCTGGATCCTTAACTTGTCAGCGCACATAATACGTGCAGGATTCATGCTAGTGTTCGCAACTAAGCTACGCTTCCCTTCACTTTCATTCTTCTGAACGTGTGCGAGTTGCCACACGAATCTACGTGAACGTATTTACCACACAGTTTTGCAGCATTTATGCATTTGGTCCTATAAATCCAGACTTTCGTGTTCAAACCCGTCTGAGTTACACGTTCGGCCTCTTTTTTTATTTATTTATCTAAGTGACACGTAAAGCTCATTACGCCACACCACACCTCTAGGATTTGATCTCCTGCCCATAGTCTGCCATCTTTGGAGGCTGCCCCTTCTTCGTAAACTTCATGGATAATGATGGCCCCCTGAAGAGAGAGAGAGAGAGAGAGAGAGAGAGAGAGAGAGAGAGAGAGAGAGAGAGATGAGAAAACAGAGCAAATAAGTGCCGGGTACCAAAAGATGGTGAAAAGGAACTGACTGAGACACAGTGAGGAGAGTAAGAGGGTTTATTTAATTCATAGGAGAGATATGCAGGAAAGAAAAGTACAAGAACCACATTCAAGGATGTAGTGGTGATAAAAAAATGTCTAATCGTGAATGTTCCTGACTTCCAGTGTGTTTCTCTCCGCCTTCCAGTGTGAGTGTCATTCGGGGTTCAGAGGTTACATTCCAGGTCTGGATATTGTCTGCTGCGACTGGGGCCTAGACAAAGAGCTGCTCTCCCGAAGCCTGACTGAGCAGGCAGACCGAATGGGCTGAGAGGAGGACAGCAGAGGCGGCGGCGGCAGCAGGAGGAGGAGGCTGTAACATTACTTCTTACATTCCTGAGCTGCCACGGGGGTTTCAAACCCAGGTTATACCACCACCCAAGACTCTAAGTGGGTGGCAACTCACAGCGCACACTCGCGAAACATCCACAAATCATTGCAAATTTACGTTCAGGTGTTTTGGGGAATCTTGAATGGGTGACAGGAACCTCCTCACATGCAGCAGCTGCATAAGCAGACTTCTGTTCAACTCTTTTCTTTTCGTCCTACCAGCAGGGTGTCGCAGCCCCCCACGATGCTGAGACCCAGGCCGGTGTGGCCCTTGGAGATGTCGATGGTGGTCTCACAGCCAGGGATGATGGGACAGGTCACCGGATCACAGGCCAGCGTGGAAGGAGTGCAAGAGCGACTTGGGCCTAACATCGAGGAAGCCAAGTGAGATGTCGGGCAAAGAACAAAAAACAATAATGAAAAAAATCGAATCTAATCGATATGAGTAGACTCACTAGGGGCTATTTCCTCCTCTGTGGGACTCAAAGCGGTTGTGATGGCGCTAGGCATGCTGGGTGGGCCGACAGGGACTCCGTCTGAGCAGTCTCCGTCCTGGCAGCTTGGCTGGGGAGAGGAGAAGGAGGAGGTCTCATTTGTAGAGAAGGTTAGCTTCACTGGACCTTCGGTTTTTCTCAGCAGAGAACTGACCTAAAACACATCAGAGTTACTAATCAGACTCAATCTTCGCGCGGCGGCTGCCGTTGTTCACTGCGTCTTCGTTATACTACGCAACAAGCTCCTCAAAGGTAGTCAAGTGAACGTAAAGTTGTCTCCAGTGACTGTACTGTACCTTCTCCACGGTGTAGCCCAGGACTGGTTCGCCGTTCACAGCGAGCAGTTTGTCTCCGGGTTTCATGCAGCCCTCCTGCATGAAGCACATGGTAGCTTCTCTTAGCAAACCTAAGCTGACTGTATTATGCTGTTGTTTTTATCTATGTAGTGTTTACAGCACACTGTACCTTGCCTGTATGTCCTTTTCCTTCAGATATGCTCTGAATTTCAACTCCGTCCTCTGTGTTTCCCTCGACAAAGGTGATGCCGAGTCCCCCGTCCTCCTGTTTGAACAGCAGCATAATTAAGCAGAGCTGCAGCGGCTACTGACACGGACAACCAGCCCCAGCCTCACCCTGCATTCTTTCTACATCTGATCTTTAGTTTCTAAGACTTATTGGGGTTGTGTCTTAAAATCACTGACTTGCTTTTGTCTTAGTAGCGTGATCCCCTGTTGCCTCACAGACCCTAAAAGAAGCTCCTATCAAGGTACTTTTTAAAAAAAGTTCCTCTTTGCTACTGCCTTTATTTTGGAGGTTGTTTCCACTTTTTGCGGTAAAATTTTGGGTAGGACGTGCCAAAACGCTAGAGCTGAGTCGAATCCTATTGATGGAGTTCAAAGTATTAAAGACATAAAAAAAAACTGCACAATCCACATACTCCACCATCAACTGTTTCCTGGAAAGACAAGCCGCTGCTGAGTTATTCTAATGAGGTACTTTTCAATACTTTCTGCATTGTAAGGAAGTAGACACCGCGAGGGGTAAAAAATCTCTTCCTTTTTTATGACTCGAGTGAACTGAGCCTTTACGTCCCTTTGGAACTTCTCCCATTCACTCACTGGTTTGTTTATTCCCCCTTTTATTTGACAGTTTTCAGTCTCGGCAGCTTCCCACACCGTGTGCTCCCCTCTCTGTCTTTCAAAAGCCATTGACTTTTTTTGTGAATACCTCCCTCATTATGATTCCAAAAGCTTTGCTCTGTGACCGTGTTCATTCTGGTGATTCAGAAGAACGGGATAATGGTGCGTGTACTACTACTGTACCTCACCTTTGGCTTTATGACATGGTGGGTGTGTTTGGAAGCGTCAGCGTCGCCATTAGCAGCAGTTGTATCCAACTGTAAGGAAATAGTTGATACAGTTTTTAAGTAAATTAAGTGAAGCGTGTGTGTGCTGGTGAGAATCCAGTACACTACTGTTTGTGGCTTTTGGATGTCATGGGAGTCACACGCAGGCTTGGGATGCTGGGAACGCCAGAACCTCATAAAGCGACTTTCAGGAGTAAACACATTTGAAATAAATTCCAAAGTTTGACAGAGGCTGACAAATGAATTCTATAAGTGCAGTGTTATAATGCTAATGATGGTTTTGTGTTTTCCATGGCTGGAACTTCTCCCGTTGGACAAACCCCGCGAGTTTCTCAGTTTGCGTGCGGATTCGCGTGTGCAGTGAGCGTGTGATGTGTGTGGTCACGGAGTTGTACCTCAGTGTGGGGCTCCACCGTGTCTCTCTCGTGCTCTCTCACGGGTCCCACAGCCATTTGGCTCAGCGCCTCGGTGTTCCTGTTTCAGAGAGTCAAAACTCATGAAAATCGTTGCTCCCATGATTTACGCGCGATGATCGCGGCGTCTCTTTCAAGGGGTCAGGAAACGGATGCGAGTTAAGTGGAGGTTTAAGCAGCGTCATTCTACAAACGACGGTTTGGAGGAGGGGTGAAGGGTTAAACTAGTCTGTGGTGATCTGTCGACTGGTATGTTCCTTTTTCACGCTACTCTACAATTATCAGGCTTTCCATCTGCAGAAAGTACCATTTCTACTGTTTGAGACACAGTGAAAACAAGTGAATCAAAGTTAAATTTTTAATTATTTTGACAAATGTATGATACTTACTGTAAACTATAATTGTTATAAATAAAAATGTTCCCTTAAAAAATCTCTTGATCACTACTAGTTAAGAACTGCATTACTTTGGCTTCAACATATACTTTTTGCAAATCACAACAGCTCCCTCTGATGGACTTTAAATGACATTACAATAGATATAATTTTTGGGGGTTTATAGAAGCAGTTTGCGTACCTGACAAAGATGATTTTGACTTTGAACGGGGAGCTCTTGATGATGGAGGATGCATTCTGGTGACTGTGGCCATAAAGGACTAGCCCATTGATCTAACAAAATAAAATAAAGAATGATAGCACAGCAATAAAGAAGCACTGATGACATGTTTAAATTCTAAATTAGATAATACAATAGAAACAAATGAAAGTTTCTACTGAACTGAAAAAAAAAACGAAACACTGTTAACAAAAATCTCACCTCCAGCAGCTCATCCCCCACTAACAGACGTCCGTCTTTGCCAGCTGCCCCGTTGGGGTCTATTCCCACCACGAAGACGCTCATGCGAGAGCGGTCCCTGTTCCCTGCCAAGCTGAGGCCCAGGCCCGTCTTGCCTTTCTCCAGCTCGATCATGTGTAGGAGACCTGGGAGGCTGCCATATCGCTGGATTACGTTCTCTGAAAGAGGCAGATGAAGTCGTAGCAGACAGATGTAAGCTGAAAGCGATGCTGAACAGTTGTCTTGTTCTGTTGCTCTAAAGTGGGGCAATATTGGGAATACATATAGATTACAGATACACAAGGAGAGAAAGGAAAAGTTCCACAGGTCAGACTGTAGGTTTTTTTTTTGGTCACCGGCTCACTGTTTATCTCTTTGTCTCAGCCGTGTCTCTATTGTTCTCGCTCCAGTCCCTTCTCTTTCTCACCAGCTCTCCTGTCTCTGCTGTGGTAGATAGCCGCTGTTCAGACCAATGGGCTCATGTTGTTCCGGGCTCCGTGCCACAGTTGAACCATCAGTCCTGTGCTAATCTCCACAACTCACCTCCCTGGGCCCAACCTCATCAATCTTATCCCCACAGAATGGATTCTGTCTCCCTAGCGCGCACGCGTTCTCCACAGTCCCAGGTGTCTGGCTGCTGGAAGTCTGTCCTTTATGCCGGTTGCCTGAGTTGAATGTGACCCGTTCACCTTGAAGCAGTGAGTTTATCCTACAGTTGACAGTTCAGTATCTGCAGGATGCTAATAGCTTAATAGGAACATTGAGTCCTTCAGGATCTGCTAAGGTGCAACTACTTCGAGCAAGGTGATCACACTTTTACTGCAGGTTTGGTAGATTTATGAGAAGGAGATTCATTTATGTGTGGGGGCCCTCTAGTGGCGGTTACCTGACAATGCTACAGAA
The DNA here is from genome assembly GCA_032270685.1 of Microctenopoma stevenorrisi. Classification (NCBI taxonomy): domain Eukaryota; kingdom Metazoa; phylum Chordata; class Actinopteri; order Anabantiformes; family Anabantidae; genus Microctenopoma; species Microctenopoma stevenorrisi. The sequence goes on from JAUMTR010000010.1 coordinate 3,958,846, forward strand.
AATAAATACACTTGACTTTCTCCACTAACGGCTTGTGTTTAGAATAAATAGGAATACATGCATGAATCAACAACACTTTTGTCATTCCAAAAAAAAACATACACAATAACTGCACCATTAGAAACAGAGACTCTGAACTCACTCCAACTGTATCCAAACTCATCCTCCACCTCCTCCTCCTCCTCTTTCTCCTGCTCCGCCTCAGCAGGTCTGCCAGGAATCTCCGTCAGCGTGTCTGTATCAGTCTCTCCCACATGGGGCACCACTGGCAGGGGGAGGACAGTGCTGGTGGGAGATGCCTTTGCCGCTTCACGCTTCACAGGCTGTCACGCCACAGATTGAGTTGGAAAATAGTTAGGAAAAGAGGAAGAAAGGATTTCCCTTGGTGTTTAAGTTCAAATCAAGTAGATGTGAGGTTCAGGATAAGAAGGCGCAGGAGATTTGTGAATGTAGTCAACAGAGGCCCTATGCTTTGTTTATAGTGAAAGCATTTTAATCACAGACTAGAAAATAATTTGATGCTATGAAACATGATTCCACAGGATCAGATGTAAGCTAATCTGCCTATTTCAGTAACAGCCTTAAACGAATGCGAAGATATGTTTATTTATGTGTTAATCAAATCGAATATTCACCCACATTCACTTATTACCTTACCTGAAAACCATGAACATAAAAAAATCAGAGCTTTTATTTAAAACTAGTCCACCATTACAGTGAGCGCTGATTGTGTTTTTCATCAACGGAGGCGACTTAAAGGTAAAAACAAAAAATCCACAAAGAAAGTCCGAGAGCCAGAGGACGCGTTAGGACATGTACAGCATGTTAGAATATCTGTTTCACGCAGCACATCTACACAAGCACACGCAGAAAGAAAGGAGGTGGAGAGCACAACACAGAGAGACCAACAAACCTTAAACGGGGTGGGAGTGAAAGGGTTAGTTGGGAAGAGGCGGAGGAAAAGTCTACAATGACTGTCACCCTCCTACAGAGAAGAGACAACGGGCAACAACTTTAGAGGACAACACATGACAGATCCCAACATCTGATGACAAACATGCACCACTGCTGTGTCTCTGACAACCTACCTAGTGTCCGTGGCAAAAGGTTGAGCGCAACAACTGATTTGCAACTTTTTTTGACATTTAAAACCAAATTCCTTTTCCTCCGTTTCAAACGTTGACTGTGAGACAACAAATACAAAACACGGACACACGTTGGCGGTAAAGGGTAATTGAAAATACCGACCTTGACGTCGTCGTCCTTTGTTACAGCTGCAGGTCTCTCATCGCTGGAGTCTGCTACCGATGACTGTTGCATGTGAGACATACATGAAGATAAATCACTGTACTGTAATAAGGAAATTCTAATTAATCTTTGTCACGCGAGGAGAAGGAATTCATAATATTCACTCCAATGTCATCAGTGAGTAAAAGACACTGAATTATTCTGATGCACAATGTGAAAAACTGATCCCAGGAATATTAATGAGTTCATAAAAAGGCACAAATGTTCCGATTGACTAAAAAGAAGTTTAATGCAGCATATGCTGTATCATGAAAAGCCATCTGTTTATGAAATGTAACTACTGAAGAGAAACCCACAATTCCTAAATACAGAAAAAAACACGTTTCTTTCTGTCAAACTGAAGCCAGAGTGAGAACTGAGGCACGCGCGCACCCTCGTCCGTGCCAAAAGACTGATGTGGAAAAAGCCTGCCCAGCACCACATGTCTGTCCAAGCTTGACCATTTCTTCCCGACGACTGAGCTTAAAAGGTTTCTTTAGAAATTGTGGCAATTTGAAAAAATAAATATATATATATATATTTCAGTCTTTAGTTCTTCACATCTTCACATTTGTGTTGACTGCCTTCTGGCTTATCATGTTGTCGTCTCCACATTCGCAACGAGTCACTTGGGAGAGGTGTTCGGGGATAATTGGCAAAAATTGTGCCTTCAAAGCCGATGACGGGAGGAGAATAAAATGCACTTACAATAAAAGTCTATGATTTTATCTTTTGTTTGGGGCGACAGGAGGACACATGAAAGCGCAGATGGAAAGATAGACAGTATAAATAAAGTCAACATATGTTTACAGACGAGAGGAAGCTACAGATTCAAAAGCACGCCCATAGAAAAACCACACAATCGTTTGGACCTTTGGACCACACAGGTGGCTAGATGTGATAAATTCACACAAAGATAATAGTCCTAACACACACACACACACACACACACACACATTTCCATGCTGTTCTTTGTTCACGTCATGCAACTCATTGTTAACACAGTTTGCATAAATCAAAGCAGCAAGGCACACCCAAAGCACGAGCAGGCAGACGTAGAGACATGGAACAGCTCTCTAACCTGAGGACGAGCAGGTGCTAAGTAGGTTTGATTAGTGTAGCGACGGCTCGACCCGTGGTGGCTATTTAGCTGCAGAAAGGGCAGGGGCGGCTTCTAAAAGCAATACACAGGACCAACAAGCTGACAACATGACGAATATTTAATACGACAGCTGAGCCTTTCTGACAAAATTATATCAGAAGCAGCGCGTGGAGGGTAGGAGGACCTCCGGCTGTATTTAAACGAGGAGTCATTAAACAACCGATTCCTAGAGGACGGCTTCCACCCTTTTCTGTAAAATAGTTAACAAAATGTTGCAGAAATTCCTCCAGGCTACCTTGAGACTATTCACTTCTTACAAGAGAAGAATTTGAAACAGCGTGAATCCGCTGCTTTCTAGGTGGCCCTCACCGGCGTGTAAAAGCTGTATTACTGACCCGCCACCAGCACTTACATATATCGTCCAGTCCAAATGACACTTTTCAAACTATTTACCGCATTTGTGTGAATTTTGTTTTAGCATCACTTATGTACTTGTGACATTTCTTTTTCAGATTTTATTGTCACTTATAATCACACAAGCTTTATAATTTCCTTCCTAGAGCATTACAAAAACACTTATAGATAAATTGGATAGACGTTGGCATTACACACCTTCAGCTCTGCTAAAATACTGTTTTGTCATTTATACTGTTCCTTTTTTTTACCACCTGCACACACTTTTTTGTCAGTTTCTTTGCTCGAAAACATCCTTATTTCTATCTTCTCCCAGTGAGGATCTCCAGTTCTATTTTGTCTTCGTTCACACTGATACGCACATATATTGCGTGTGTATCAAAGTCGAAGGTAGAAAGGACAGACCCGGCTCTCTGAAGAGAGGTAAGATAACGCAACAAAGATTGGGTGTGATGGATAGCTGATGGAGGAGAAATGAGAGAGACAAAAAAGACAAAGACAGATTACCTGACATGTGTGATGTGGCATGCATGTGAAAGCGCTGGTGTGTTTCTCTACCGCAGGTGATGGAGCTGGACTATATATTGACTCAGGCTGAGAGAGCAGTGTGGACGAACAGAGACGGAGATTTAAAGCAGGTCACGGTGCAATGATTAAATGTATGCACTTATTGTAGCGCCACGAGGTATTCATCATGTTGGGAAAAGACGGTTATTTGCTTTCATTGCGGCAACATTTACGCTGGTCTTATTACTGCAGAGTTAGCTTAACAAAAGAGAGAAAAGTGGACAAAGCGTAGCTCCATCCATCAGGAACAAACCCCGACGTTAACGTGTTAATTAGTTATCTTTACACTTTCATGGTAAAGGTCTCTGATTGTTTCGTTAGCTTCACAGTTAGCAAACAGAAATGAGGCTTTCCTCCTATGATAGGCTTTTTAGGAGACATCATGCAGATGCGTACCAACGTCAGCACTCATTTCGAGTCTCCTTTCAATCTAATTCATGTATTTTCACACTCCTCATCGACTCCTGGGGGTAATATCAGTTGTTAACAGGAGCTAATATAGTTGTGTGTATAGTTACAATCCGTAGTTTGATGCTGGACGTCGTGTGCTCTGAGGGTTTCGGGGAATTGTCTTCTAAACTGCTGCTTTCTATTATTAAAACATTGATTATGGTAATATAGCTTCTGATTTTTACATTGCACAAGTTGCTACGGGGGTTAGCGAGACGCTAAGGAGAACGTGTGGGAATATCGGACAGATGTGCATGAAAAGTGATTGACTATGAACAGATCTAACACTGGAGGCAAGCCAGTAACAGGCCCAGCAGGAAACGATTTAGTCATGCTTTAAAAAGCCCGAGGGCACCTTTCAAACAACAGACACTGTTGTTGACACGGTGCTTTCCAGTGAGCGCCACACTTAAAGGTTAAAACTTGCTAATGCATTTAATATGTCACGCAGGATTTCCTGGCGTTGTCATAAAAAAAATCTAAACTACCTTCTAGTAACATTCAAATGCAAGCCAGGTATGTCATTATTATTTAATATTTGAAAGGGCCCTAAATGGCCTGTGCAGACTACAGAGTGAGGAAATAGTCGGCTTTATCCTATGTGGTAGTTACTAGCAATTGGTTTGACACTGTAGACTTACCCTAGGCCTGTGAATAATACTCTGGACCAAGAAGGTGACAGGGTTGCCCGCCCTGCGTATGGCCTCCACTGCCTGTTCGTGACTAGCATCTCTTAGGTCTACTCCATCCACCTGACAAAGAGGTAAAGGGTAGATCTCACATCTGAAATCTCCACGCCTCGCGCCGCTGTGATCCGACTCGGATTTACCTCTACAATCCTGTCTCCGGTCTTCAGCGTCCCATTCTGACCAGCAGGACTGTCCTCGAGGATGTGCTTGATGAAAATACCCCTCATCACCTCTCCGTTGCTCAGGCGGCTGCCCATCCCTCGGCCCCCAACAATACTGATACCCAGGGACTTGCGTGGCTCTCTGAAAAGCTCCACTCTGAGGACGGTACCAACGGGATACTTTTATAACGTGTCCTGTTCATGTTCGAAAAAGTTGTTTAGAAAGTCCGTGCAGAGTGTGTGTACTCACTTCCTAGGTTGGTTCCAGCTGCTGTATGAGGCGCTCTCCTCTCCCTCTCCGTCTTCACGCTCAGGCAGGTTAGGAATATCTCTGGAAAAACAATTGATGAATGTTTGATAAAGATTTGAAGACACGTTCCTCTGAATAGGATGAATTAAAAGTAGCATGTGGGATTTTGTACCACAAGTGCGCTACTGAGCATTAAGACCTATTTTTATTTTGTTTCATCTTATTGCACTAGCTGTCAGAAAGTGGCAGTAAATTATTCTGTACTGTTCTCGTAAAAAAATCCAACCTGTTTGAGTATACATTGGTCAATTTGGGTAACTAGGTTCCCCACTGACATTACAGTTAAGGAAATAGAGAGAAAGACAACCGTAAGCTTATGTCTAGGAGGTTCTCTATCTCATTACGTGTTGTAATGACAAAAGACACTATAGCAGCGCGTGGGGACGTACATTGGAGCTGGAACGGGAACTGGAGCTGCTTCAGTGAAGACGTCATCTTTAGCCTGCTCTAGGCTGGCCTTGAACTCCTCCAGATACTCTGCTGGCACATATGTAATTCTGAACGAACACACACACACACACACACACATAAACAAATAAGTCAAACGTTTCTGTCGCCATTTAAGCAAAGTCATTGTTCACCTTCTCTTTTCTATCCACCGGTTTAGAATATATATATATATATATGGATATATATATATATATATATATATATATATATTATATACAAACAGTTCGAAACCCATGTTTACCTTCATAAATGTCTGATCTGATCCACCACCCATTGTGTGGCAAACGTATGACAGATTTGAAGGGCATACATCATTCATGTGGCGGTTACTAATTCATGTTAAGAAATGAACCAAAAGCTAGCTGACAAAATCTGACACCCACTTAAAGGCCTATAAACCGATTCTGGAGGGCACATTAACACATTAGAGGGAAGCTGACAGATCTTCAACAGATGGCTTGATTTGGAGTTTTTTTTTTTTCTTCTAACCATGGCAGCATGCAGAAAGAGATGAAAATTAATCTGAGGGAAATAATGAAATGGATGAGTCAGTTCGTTAAGAACATCACAACATGCAGTGAGAGACATGGCAGGGCCCAAAAACTAATGATTAATACAGGAAACAGGGAAGGAAAAAAGTGAGACATAAACGATGTTAGTCACGCTAGTCGCAGAGAAAAAAAGAAGATAAAAGTGCAGTAAGTGGTGCAGTCAGTCAAGATTTATCCAGATAGTATTTTAGATATTTGTGTTAAGCTGTTTCACTTCTGTTGCAACGTGACAATTTCTGCTGGTTAATATTAGTATTTAATGTCACAGCACAATTAAAACAGCTTATTTATCAACTATTTTGTTGTTGTTTTTTAATTCATTGTCTGGAGAAAACCTTTGAACAGACTGCAGTGGAACGACGGTTAGAGCGAGAGGAAAGGACGGCAGCTTCTCGCTGGAGCTCCGCCCGTGTGGAAGTCATCAGTCATACTCACACATAAAATGGGCACAGATCGTCCTCAGGTGCACAAGCAGATCTAGAATGTGAAGAGTTGGCTTTTATGCACCAGAGCTAACAAACTGAAAAGCCTAGTTCGGAGGCAGAAGGTGTAAAATACCAATTTTACAGTATGTGTGTGTGAGTGTGTGGGGGGGGAATGACCTCTCCTTTAAGGCAACACGTGATTTGGTAGCAATAATGTAGCCCAGATAAGTAACAGAAACAACTTGGTATTGAAATTTCATTTTTTTCAAAGCTTAGATACACACCGACTGTGCAAATATAATTTTCTTGGTCTTTAATTTCCTATTCCAAGTGTGTTTTTAATGTCAACTGATGAAACTGTTTCTCTACAAGCAATGTGCTAACACAAGGAATTACACGAATGTACCACAAACTGTGGAGGAAAGGCGGCAATTCATTATTGTCCAGCCTCAAACAAATGACTCATTCTGAACAAATACTTCCTTGGATTCAAAACACTTTTGTTGACTGAGTGCGTACAACTACTGTCTAGTAATATCCTCTCACCCCAGGTCGGGTCCAATGAGCGAGTGTCTTCGCAGCATGGCGCGAGCCTGGGCGTTGGTCAGGTTGGCAGTGGGCTCTCCATTAATGGCCAGGATCAGATCACCGACGCCAAGACGTCCATCGCGGCTAATAGAGCCGCCGTGGATTATACTGCGGATCAGCATCCCTAGGCCATCCTTCATGGCGCTCACCGTCATGCCTTCGAGGTAGATCAGAATTAAACGTCGCGCTGTAACTCATTTATAAAACCCCCGTGGCGCTTTAGCCACTTTTATCGGAGTCATTCACATAAATAAAACAAAGTCTGCCATTTGATACTTTAAGGAGGAACTTCAGTATTTCATCTTTATGATAATAACCCTAGACAGTTCACAGTATTTGGTTTTCATTGCATTCTCCATGGAGTAACATAAGAGCGCGGCTTTCTATATCTAGGGACCGATCTACCAAAAGCTTAATCATAAAATTAAAATAAAATTTCAGTCAACTGTGAGACAACTGTGTGGTTGCAACCTTAAACAAAATTGATTTTGCCATAGTCTTAGGCAGCATTTTTCCATCAACACACAAATTAAGATATTTAAGAGGTGCTAACGAGGCATTAAGGTTTTTAGTAGACCTCTATTTCTTTTGGATGATAAAACGTATTATTCTCTGAGGCCGGTAGCAGCTCCATGGCCATGTTTTGAAATGTAAATACCTTGTAAAGCAATGGAATTCCCCTTTCAGACTAGAAAACAGCCCAAAAATATTTTTCAATCATTCTCCTTTAAATCTGGCATTCATAAAACACAGCACCAATGTAAAGGCCAACCGCACCTTTCAGTGCCACAACCCCCATTCACACTTCTGTGGAGGATGGCGAAGCAAATAACAAGGAACAAATTGAAGAATGTGAAGAAATTAATACAAACCGAGGCTGGAGTTGCCCTTGACAACAGTGATTGTCCTTTCAAAGTTGCTCCCGGAGGTCAGGAATTTCTTGTCGCCATCGTTTGACGCCTCTTTCACAGAGGACTCTTCGTCCTTGAGAGTGATGATTGAACAGTTATTCATGAAAGTCAATACAAATATCAGTCCAGGTACAAAGCAGGGGTCTATGGAGAAACTGTAGGAGTGGTTGCTACTTTAGTTTTTGTTGAGGGGGGATTAACAATTTGAACAGCTTTATATCCCAAAGTAGAGAATCGTTATTTTCTAATTATTACAGTACAACTTCCGATGTATGAGTTGTAGATAGACAGCTTACTGTACCTTCATCAATATCTTAATATCTCCAATGTCTCCAAAACAGATGGGTGGCTCCTTTCGGAAATTAAGAGACTCCACAGGTTCCTCCTGTACATTAGATTTGATCCCTATTTCCGTAAACGGGCTGCATGAGTCAGAGCACTCCGGTGGTTCTTCTTTGATCGAGTGCTGTGCCAGGTAATGATCCGAACCGCTTAGTATGGCATTAAACGCTGGGACGTGACCTCTCAAACTCCCGGGAGTGAAGGAGGCCGGCTTCTCCGGGGAGAACACTTGAGCGTCGTCTCCGAGGCCGGACGCCATTGCAAAGCAGGCATGCTCTTCCAACAAGTCAAGGCGAGCTGTCAGCTGAGGAAAAACAAAGCACAGCAGCTGAATAGCGTTACACTGTGTTAGTCAGACAATTTCCCAACAGGGGGAATTCATCGTGCTCAGTCACCATCCTGCCCTTCTTGTAATGAGCCATAGAAAAACCATCAGTAGCCAGCAGAGGACATTACTGATCTGACTGACAGCAAAATGCACAAAATGTACTTTTATTACAGCGGTATTCAATTCTTTGTTAGAAGAAGACTTGATACAGATCTAGGAACGACCACCATTGGCCGGGCAGAACACCCCAAAGTGAGTTTAAACCATGAGACAACTAAATAAAATCAAGGAAGTCCAGTTAAACACATAGATGGACATATGAGTCGTACAAGCTTACGACGCCATGTCAGCCATGTCCTCCTCATTACAAAGATAAAACTAATGTGCCTCACTCTAATGTTTTTAGCGTTTTAAACAATACACCCAATGCGACGACTCTCTTCAAAGCTGGACACTAGAGAAGCGAGCGCCATGACTATAATCTATTGATGCAAACGCGAGAGAAAGAGCCGTCACTGCTTCGCTGACGGTGACTCGCAAGCTGACACCTTAGATACTGTCGGCAAGTCTTAGACGCTGGTCCACCAGTTACTGTCACTAAAGTAGATCTCAGATGTATCTCCGAACTTGTTTTTAGGGAACACGGGGAAAAAAAAACGGTTCCATCATCACAAAAAGAGCGAGACCTGCAAGCCTGACCTCATCCAAACATTTCCAACCCGTTTTGTGAAATCCTGCAGTGCTATAAAATGCCCCAAGTGGTCTTGGTCCATGTCTATTACAGTGTAAATGTCCTAAGAAGACCCTTCAAATAAGTTAAGCTGTGACCTTTATGAAGCTGGAAGCACACAGACGCCCTTAGGGAAACACTTTGTGTGGCCCTTGTTCGTCTTTGTTTATCTTCCTTATAATTTAATGTCCATCTGGGGAATTGCTGTTCCCAGGCACCCTGGGCAACAAAAGTAGCCCCGGCTACAATCTTTATAAAACAAACAAAAAAAAAGTCAGTAATGCTGTTATTCTTTTAACAGAGAGAAAAAACACTTCTCGTGACATTTTGGTTCGCTACATCCAGAATAATGACTACATGCTGTATAGTTTATTGTGACAAAGGCCAGTTACTGTCGTGGTAACATTCAATAAAATGAGAAATAAAGACAATTTTAGCCTGTTCTGCTGGTTTCAGTTGGCTGCTAATCTGTGATACAGCATAAACATTTTTTTTTCTCACCTTAGGTGTGGACGAGTTAAGATAATCCAGGTCTGGACTACAGACGCTACCATGAAGAGCTATCATGGATGCCTGGAAAGTGTCGTCCTCTATCTCAGAGTACGTATGTTCCAGCACCTTTTCTTCAGATGAGTCTGCTTCACCAGTGTCAATCTGCGATAATAAATAGCATATTTCCTAAAAATGTCTAACTCCAGGGCACTGCAAATTCAGTTCAATGAAACCATTGATCAACGGCATGTATTTCACACATATGGTAACATAAATTAACCACTCGGGTAAAAATTAGACAGAGGAAAATATCACAAAGTACAATTTGCTTTCTATTTGACAGGATGGTCTGATTGATTTCTCAGCTTCTCCCAAAAGCTAACTAACCAATGCAGGCTCTGCTCGGTAAACGACGCCCTCAGTCAGTCCTCCTTCCTCTCCTTCTTCAACCAAAATACTGTTGAAGTCAAATGAACGGGCGAAAGACGACGAAGTAATTTCCTGCTCACCATATGTGTGTGGAGAGTGGGAATATCCATATATTCCCTAGGAAAGCGGAGAAATTCTTTCAGTTTCTCCTGCATTATGTGGTACTTTGTTCTCTTTTATGTTATGTGACCAAATCAAGTACAGATGAATTCAAACGAAATTAGTTTATTAACTTTACAAACTATAAAATGAAAGAGTAGTCCAAGATTTCAAACAGAGAAGTTGTTTGAAATAGCACATCCAACAGAAAGGCTCCACGACATCACACATATTCCTAAGTAAGCACTCCTGATACTGACTTTGTGTAGCATGCATCCCAGACATATTCTGTACGGGGAAAGCGAGAAGGCATATTGGAGGATTGCACTTGTCAGACTCAATTTTGAAAAGGCAACACAGAGAGACAAGAAAAACAGCCTGCAGGAGTACATTCCACGTCCTGCAGGAGAGCTGGATAACACCACGCAGGTTTCCTATAGCCCTGTAATCCAGCTAACCTTGGCAGACCAGAGGTCTCACTGTGTAATCCACTGGCAGACTCGGTGCGAGAGAAATACGGCAATAACGCTGAAAGAATGCAAGCAGTTTTGCAGAAAGACATCCTGTACAAAGACGGCAAGGTGCTTGGAGCGATGGACATGGCGTTGTACACGCCTAATTTAGGACAGGTGACCTGATGTACAAGAGGGTCTGTACTCTTGGAAAATTCAGTGGTAATAATGTGGAACAAAGGGCACAGAGCATTTTAGAGGGGACTCTAACAGAACGCTAATCCACGAAGCATGCCTCCTTTTCTTTTCCTGCATGAAAAATTCAAGCCTTTGTAAGCTGAACCCTCGTGACTGGGCTGGTGTTGCATGTTACAAAGGCAGACGGACTGACAACCTCACACACGCACACGCTAAAAAGTCACATTCTACCTTCACTATTCAGAAAAAAAATAATGATTGATACAAATTCTTACAGGCAGTGGTTTGGAAACTCCTATCTGGACTTTGCCGTGCTTTGCCCCTTTCAGGGCCTGGACGGCATCCTCCAGGCTGGCGTTCTCCAGGTTGGTTGTGTTAACGTACATGAGTCGGTCTCCCGGCAACAGTCTGCCATCCTGTTCGGCCACGCCGCCGGGAACCAGAGAGCGAATGACGATCACTGTCTTGGCGGGGTCCAGTGGGTCCTGTGGCACGAGCCGGGTCAGTAGAATTCAGTGAGAATACATCAACAGTTTTTGGGATTACGAGTATGATATGAACTGTGCAGCTATTAAAGTGAATAATTCCACTATATACCTGAAACTCTGAAAGACAAAATATCTCTCTTCCGCCACCATAATAACATCGATCACACCTTCTATATTCCCTTGTAAGAAGTCCCACCTGGTAGTCCAAAATGCTGAATCCCAATCCCCCGTCTCCCTTCTCGAGCTCGATATTCTGGACGTCCAACTCCCACATGGCCAAAGGAGATCCTATCACCTCCTCTGTCACATTATCCTGCGCCGTGGCTGTCGCGTTCACCTCTGACTCTTCAGCTACCGATATACTGCTCAGGTCTATTTGCTTCTGCAGTGGAAAAGACCAAAAGCTCCATATAACAGCGTGCCTTCTGCGCTTTTACTCCCAACCCGTAGGCTGCTACCTTCTAGCTGTGTTTCTGGCTCAAGTTTCTGGCCGTAGATAAAAGGGAAATATCTCTGGGAAGCTAGGGCCTTAGTACATTATCACAGATAAAGCTGGAGAGATGAAACTCCTTTCCCCAAAGGGAAACCGCTTTTGATGTCTTCTATCACTAGCAAATGTTGTTGGCTACTGCTGCTGTGGTATTACTAGAATTGGTCTTAATAAACCTTCAGCCTCCCCTGCTTATCATCAAGTCTTAATCCATCATAGCATGGAAATGGGGGAATGCCAATGAAGCGATTGACAGCCTGGGCTAGGCTAATAATTGCTGATGGGTTATAAAGGAGGGAGAGGACTTAAGAAAAGTATCACTCCTCAGTCATATTCCTCCCGTAATATGCAGGGGTGGGGGAAAATTGTTTCGTGATACATTACTGCACATCAAGGAAATGAAAGGAGTTCCCAGCTCTACCTGGATGCATCATCTGCTGAAAGTAGTGCAGCCAAAACACTCCTGGGGTTTATCTCACACAAATGACAGCAATGTAAATGCAGTACCTTTAATTTATGAGCGGCAGAGAAAGCCTCCGATTCTGGCTGGACAGCATCGATGTCAGTCTGCAGGTGAGGGGCGGGTCTACAGCATGTCATGTACACTCGAATTGGGAGCTCCTTCAAGATTCGGACCACTTCCTTGTGTGTCTCTCCAATCAGGGATATACCACTGACCTAATCTCACAATAGAATAAGAACAAATACAAAAAGTACAGTGTGTAGGGTTTAAATAAGCTTAACTGGTCACTCGGAGGCAGCAGAGGTGACATCCTTTTAAACCTCTTTCTGTTTTGCTTCAAGCCCAGTATACACTGAGTGGTGAGAGTGAGCCTAACAGTAAACCTGTGGCCCATATATCCCAAAACAAAGAGCTGAAGGAGGTAAAAACACCCTCTAGACCTAAGGGCGACTGCTAAGTCAGGGGATAATTCTCAGCGGGTCTGTCAATTAAAATAATTCCTTTCGTGTGAGTATTTTAAATCAGTCCTTCGCCTTCATCTTTTAATAACTTTGTTGTGCAGTAATAATTTCTTATATATGCATTGTATGTATGCGATAACCTAACTTGTTTCACCCCATATACAAGATATTTCATAAATACCTTAAAATATTTAAGCTTCTGTTAGTATTAATGGTAAATGCATTGTGTTGATATGTCATTTAATTGACCGTGTACCTCAAGCAGTTCGTCTCCACTGAACAGCTTGCCACAGCGACCTACAGGTCCCTCAGGCAGAACAGAGCGGATGTAATGATGCCCACTGTTGGCTTCCAGACTGATGCCCAGGCCACTGCTCTCACTATACTTCTCCACCTGAGCTACCTTTCATAAAAAACAAAAAAAAAATCATCTCAGTATGCAGGTAAAGTTTTTATATGTTTATGCTATAACTATGCTAATAACTCAATTTGTCTAGTTTTGTCTAATTCGTCTGTCAATTTGAACTTAAAAGCAAAAGGAAAAAATGGAACTTACAATAATTTCATTACTTGGTCCCAGAATCTCCTGCCACTTCTTCATTAGTTGTTCTTCTTCATAGGGAGTAAGCTTCACACCTTGGAAAACGCAAAAGCCTGTATTAATATACCGTATGCAGCAACACCAAAACAAATGGAAATTGTGACAAGCCATTTAACTAAAGTAAGCGTTTTATGTTTTAATCTTTTAGCCTATTAACATTTTGAAACCTGTCTGTGAAACTAACAGCACCCATCTTGGTATTTCCTCAGATTCTTTATTGCAAGTTCTAACAACAACAACCCTTATCTATCAGATGTGTGCCCAGTATCTCTTTGCTGTCATACTTAAAGAAGAGGAATCCCAGCCTCCTACCATGTTTGTCTTCAGTTAGCTGATCCGTAGCTGGGCCGACATCAGATCCTTCACTCTTTGTCTGGAGCGTCTTTTCATCTGTGGCGACTGCAAACACACAGTGAACACTGAGACTGACAGAAGCAGGCACATGAAGTTGGCACAGGAAGTATATGCACACTGGAAAAAAAGTCATCAATTCAACACAAACATTCTCCATAAATAATTTTAGTTTTTTTCTTTTCTCACAATACCTCTTTCTTGAAAAGTAGAGCTTATGTAATGTCTCTTTTGTTGAAAAGGAATGTACTTAGCGTTAGGATCACTCCTAATGTGATCCTTGAGGACAAACTGTTAACAAAGGTCTTCAGAGTTTGTCTTTGGAGTTCCACAGGGCACCAAGCTAGTCACCCATGAAATTATTTAATACTAATTCATGCTAGTCTGGTAAATAAAAGGGAATTCAACAACCATAATGCTGACCTGACAACTGTTTAACTAGGACATAGCATTTTTCAATATCCCAAACAATAAATGACCCATTCAATCTATGGATCAAAACTTAACATATAGTTACCAGCAACAATGTTGTATTTTTGCATTAAGAGAGCTCATGCTTCTGTTATAGCTAGGAGGTTATGTCACAACAGCTGCAGATAAGAATCTTACTGTTTACCCTCTATCTTGTAAGATGTAATATGCAAAATATTTAAAAAATGCAAAAGGTCATTGTAAGAAAAATCATGATATACTTTGTGGTTACGAGCTCATAGTCATCAGCAGTAACTCAACTCTATAGTGTCAAAAGTATGGAGTAATTGCTGAATATAGTTTAATTCAAAGGAAAGAAAATCAACATAATATCCTTAGAAACTTGAATGTTGGATCACTTCAGCCAGTCTATAATTCTGTCAATATACAGTATATAACAATATTCAATTTCAAAAGCATTGAAGTATAACGCAGTATAATAAGTCAGTATTATACATAAATTGCTGAAAAAGCTTTGTTTTAATAGCACTCAAACATTTGGAGTCACAAATTAGTCTCTCAGTGGCGAAGACTAATTTGTGACTAACGGGGCGATAAGTAAGATGAAATGTGTTATTCCGTCCTCGCACTTTATCCTTCCTACCTTTGGCGGCCTCCTCAGTCTTCTTCCTCTCCAGCTCGAGGTCCCTCATGACGGTGATGGTGGTGGGGATAGTGGTGGACGGGGACAGGATGCTAACACTGGGGGTCACAGCAGGGGGGATTTCGTCAGGCCTGAAGCCCCTTCGGATCAGCTTGAGGTGGACTGTCTGGCCGGTGTGTCTGAGCACTTCGACAGCCTGTTGATTAGTGTATCCCTGGATATTTACACCATCGACCTGCCGAGGGTGATCATTTGTGAACCCAGGGATTAAATCAGAGCAAAAGAACTTGAGCTGCTGTTTCCACGTTTGACATAAATACAATTAAAATAAGATTGATCAAAGCAATTAAAAATACCAGCAGGCATAAACAGAAACTGCTGCAGGAGTTTTACAGTCTACTTCAGCAATTCACTGTACTCATATAGATCATTTAGGGCAGGTAAAAACTCCATAAGATTAAATAATTCACAGCCAATTAAGTGGTTTATTAAGTTCTTAAGCTGTGTCCCAAAGCACATTATCATTTATGCCTCAGAATTAAACTCAATCCTGCACCCCACCCACCTCCTGCCACACACACACACACACACACACACACACCATACACCAAACAATGATGTAAGTTGCCTTAAAAAACACAAGGCAACATTAACTCATAATTCAAAACATCACAGTTAATGTCCTGCAGTAATGAAATGAATGATTTAATTGCTCAGTATGCTAATTTAAAATTGTTTTATATTCACAGTCTCGAAAAAAGTATCAGATAATTCTGAATTATTCAAAATAATTTAATGTGATCATTACAATAGATAATATAAAACACTGACTGCATATTTTACCTTGTGTCACCAAAGACACGGAAAATAGTAATAGCTTCAAAGATAATAATTGAGGTACTTACAGCTATTATCTGGTCTCCCACATGAATACGGCCATCTTGATCTACAGCGCTGTCTTTTGTAATACTTTTAACAAAAATACCAGAGGGCTCTGAGAAGTGAGAACAAGAAAAAAAATAATGCATGAAGAAAATGGGAATGATACTTTGGCTTGATGTTAAAGACTAGTGTTAGTACGTATAAAGTAAACAATGATGTGATAAACTTGGTTTTAAAGTTTTAAAAAAAGCATTTCATTTTGGGATATTTCAAGGGACAGTGCGAAAATATAAAAGCACCACTCTGACACTAGCTTACAAATTTGTTTTCATTAAAGTGTTGTCACACCTATTAGGCATGGAGCAAAATTAATTCATACATGATTCAATATTCATTCATGCTTCCATTAACACTTTTATAGCTGCGTTTTGGGTAAAATTTCTTTGTCTTAAAAATAGCACAAAGTTAACTTAGGAATTCAGAGTACAGTGGATTTTATCTGACCATAAAATTGACAGTGCTATTATAGATTGAAAAAGGTTTGTGAGTCTAAAACTCAAAATAATGAAGTTGTACAGTTCAGAATCACAAAAAAGCTTTGAAACATCTGATCTGTTGTTTATATGATAGAAAAATGCTATACTGACTCATATTTACTGTTTAATGGTCATCTATTCTGAAAAAAGTGCCATTCCTCACCCAAATTTTTATCTCCAACATAGCCAGCAATGGTGATGCCCAGTCCCTGGGTGTTCTTGGAAAGGCTCACATCGAATGATTCTGTCTCCTCTTCCTCATAACCCTGTGAGAACATTGATTGAATTGAATAACGTCATCTTCAACTTCAGGTGAAAAAAAAATAAAAGTAACAAATGATGTTCTTTCAACATGTGGCTGCACCGTGAAAAAAAAAAAAGGAAAATGTTCAACTTCTCTTCGGAAGAGAGCTGAGATCAGCCATCAGCCATAAACAACACAGCTAATGTGTGCGATCAAAGGCATAAGATGTTCGTCATTCGTATAGCCAGTCAGTGAAAGACACTCCTGTTTGAATGCTGCTGAGAGCAGCCGTGCAGCCACAGTTTGCAGGTGCTGCTTCTGGCTCTACAAAGTATGAGTCACAAGTGCTGCAACCTGCAATTTTCTTTCATGCCACGTATCCCAGGCTGTCAAGAAGTAGAGGTAGTTTAAACTATGGATGAAAGACCTAAACCTTTACGTCTGTTTTTGATGGAAACGTAGGAATGAGTGTGAACATGTATTCTATACGGTAGTTATTCATCGTCCTGATCTGCTGCCCACTGCTCTCCTCAAGGGGTTTAGGTAGCTCAATGAGCTCAATGGGTTAAGCGTCAGACTGGGATGCAGAAGGTCGCAGGTTCGAAACCCCGTCCGACTCCCAATCCATCCCCTACCAGGTTTGTCCGCTAGCTTTTGATAAAAACGTCTGCAAAGTAAAGTAACGGTTTCTCTCACTTGTTGTTCATTGACGGTGGGGAGCACCACTGACATGACGGCGGAGACAGAGGGGTTCTCGTCCACGGGACCCCTAGTGACCACCAGCCTCACTCTGTTCCCACACTGCCTGAGGACTTGAGCCACTTGTTCACTGCCCATGCCATGCAGGTCAGTGTCTCCGATTCTCAGGATGTGGTCCCCGCTGCGCAGGCGACCATCCTGAGGAAGAAAGAGTGTCTCTCTTAGTCTATAAGGATTTAAAAGGAATCACACCCATGATGACAACGCCAACAGCAAACAAGGAAAAACGTTTCATGACCTTCTGAAAACCAAATCCCCAAAGAAGCAGTGCGTGCATTAATGACAATTACCTGATCAGCTATGCCTCCAGGAAGGATGGTTTTGACAATAACCCCAGTAGTTTTCCCTCCGACAATACCAAAGCCGAGACCCGTCCCATCATTGACCAGTTCGATTGTCTCCACGTGTTGCCACTGGGTAGAGAGAGAAAAAGAGGGAAACAGTAAGTCTAGTGGTAGGACAAGTTCAAGAACATTTGTGCTAATGAGAAATTTACTTTACAGGTCCCAACTTACATATCCCCCCAAAAAAGCTTTGCCTTAAGCTATGTGATGCAGATGGTGGTTTTACTTATTTGTAATATAGGGATAACTTAAAAGTAGCAACTCTTAAATAACTATTATTTCACAAGGACAAGGTATCTGTTTCGTGTCCTGTCAATATATTTTCATGTGAGAGTTGCGTCTTGTCTTTGTTAAAGTTGTGTCAGTGCATTCCTCTGAATATATTATGTACATGTCAAAACAAGCATGTTGTTTCTAGACTTTGAGTCTAGACACTTCTCAACCATATTTCTGCAGGAGAACTCTTTGTTTGATTTTTTATCTGCCACCATTCATTAACAACACGGGCGCGTGAACATATTTATACCGCGCCGGAGTTGGCCGACAGCGTGCTGGCAGCAGAGGGCGTACGAGACACCCCGGGACTAGTCAGCTGAGGTATTGGGCCTCTGGCGACTGCGAGCTGCACCCTCTCTGAAGCACTCTGCAGGATGCTTATAGCCTGCTGGTGGGTCACCGTCTTGTCCAGGGGTTGGCCATTGATGGCCAAGATCTGGTCAGCTTCTTTGAGCTTCCCATCGCTGAACGGGGAAGGCAGAGAGGGAGAGAGTGTAATTCAGAGACGGACATGGTAAAAGGAAATATTATCAGAGTTGCTTTTTAAGCACCTTGATTTGAGCTGGAATACATATTGTCTGGTTTAATGAAACCATGACTTGTACAAATTGCAACGCATACCGTGCACACCACAGTCCGAGGTGTGCCTCGTAGCTCTCTGAATGATGACACATACCAGTGAGCCACACTTCCCGGTTGAATTTCCTGGATGAAGATGCCGAGCTCTCCGCGGTTCTCACTCTTCAGGCCGACCACGCTGAAGCCCAGACCTCCTGACACTGGCTTCTGCAGTTCCACGTGTGTCACGTAGCGTCCCTGTGTCATACCCACACAAACAGCTCACTTTGACCTTGTGCTTATTCACTATAGCATCAAAGATACAGGCAGCTTTTGAAAGTCTTGTCTGAAGTGCCTGAGAAAAGGAGAGCAATATGTGTGTGGCAGTGCTTCTTATCTTCGACTGTCTATGGATATTTGGCTTATTTTACAGATGCAGTGTTTATGTGTTATCATAAATCTCCCGGGGTGTTAAAAATAAACCAGAAGTGACAGAGCGCCAACATTACTGCACTGACATGAAACTCGGCAGCAGAGTGAGTCAGAGTTTTACCTGTGCCATGGACTGAATGATATGTTCAAATCCTTCAGATGACGTTTTGCCAGTGATGTTTGTAGAGGGGGATGTGTCTGAGTAGGAAACATGGCCGCCATTGGGCTTTGTTGTCGCGCCAGGGTCACTCCCACAGGATGATGGGAGACTCCCCTGAACAAATAACAATATGTCTGGTGAGTGTTGTTGAAAAGTCGCTCGCTCAGGTTTGATTGACGAAAGATTCTGTCTTTTCACCGAAAGATGTGTAAAAAATGTAAAACATTTTCAAAACTGAAAGTAACACTCAGTTATAAAAGTCCTCATGTTTAGTGTTTGAAAACTATAGAAAACTGCATTTAATTCTTACAGCGATCCTACTATTACTGGCATCTATCCAGCCAAAAACAGATTAGAAGTTCCAACAAAATACATAACGACTTATTACTACTGCAGAAGTACACATTCTGTTTAATTTCAGACAAAGGAACGGGCACGGCAGATAGTTTGTTATCCCACCATGATTAGCTGGATCTATGGCAGTCTAATCCCTCAGCAGATAATAGCTCTTAGCTGATGTTCCAACAATGACTGGGCTCCAAATACAATATTTCTATCGTGGTGCGGGGGGAAAGCATCATTGGCCATCTGGATGCCGTAATATACTTGGGTTTTAATTACCGCGATGACTTTTCTTGTGCGTGTGTGACGGATGAGTTGCATGAACGTGACAACAACATAAAACGGTGTTTTTTCCAATTTCATTAGCCGGAGGGTGTAATGTTTATGACCATCTGAATTGGATTCAAAAGGATGGATATAAATAGTGATAATTATATAACAGTCCATTTGGCGTATGCCATTGTCCTTGTGAACTTGACTGTACAACTTTCAGATTGTAGGAAGCATGTAGGCAACAGTAATAAATGACGCCTTTAAACGCTGTCCCAAATTAGCACTCGGACACAAAACTCCATAGGACAGGACACATTTGTGCTGCACCGTACAAACAAACCACTATGGGTCGGGCTGAGTTAGCATAGCATGCCGCTAACTCACTGTCCCCGTGCATGCGCTTTGTTAGCTGGGGCCTGGCTAAGAGGATTAAAGTTCCAGTTTGGTTCTTGCACATTTAAGAAATTGTTTCTGCCCCACTTCACACAGCGGCAGCGGCCTCTCGCTCTCATTGGAGAGCGGGGGTCTTGTCGCCATAGTGACATGAGCTGAACAAGGCCTAACTAGCAGAGCCAGCCAGACAGACAGTGCG
Source organism: Microctenopoma stevenorrisi (assembly GCA_032270685.1). Lineage (NCBI taxonomy): Eukaryota > Metazoa > Chordata > Actinopteri > Anabantiformes > Anabantidae > Microctenopoma > Microctenopoma stevenorrisi. The sequence continues at coordinate 3,979,148 of JAUMTR010000010.1, forward strand.
TCTGTTTGTGTGTCTGGGAAAAAGATTGCTTTAGCTTATGGGCGAGCTAGGTGAAAACATAATCACTCTGACATATTTATGAACAACAAAAGTCCATTTTAAGATCTCAAGGGAATTTACATTGACTGACTGCTTGATAAATGTTGCCGCGGATAAACAAATACGCATGCATCAGGACACAAACGCGCACAGAGGAATGCACCTCTTTTGAAATGAGCTAAATTGCCAGCGCTCAGAAATGCCAGCAGGGCTTTCATAATCTAAATTCCACAAGGGGTAAAAAAGCTCCAGCATCCCTGCCTCCCACTGCATAGCTCACATATTTTCATCTCTATTTCTCAAACGCTTACCCCGGCCCCTTTTCCACCGTGACTTAAGAGCTCCCTCCTTCCTATCGAATGCTCAATTCTCAATGGAGAGAATCAGCTTTAAAAAAAAGGGTTCCTCACATGGACAAACTATCTCTGCTCATGCACCCATATTATGTCTGGCATGTGTGCACCCTGACAGCAATTTGGCCACAGCAGCAACACTGCTGGGTATAGGGATTGAGAAGGGGTGGGGGTGTGTGTGTGTGTGTGTGTCTTTGACACGAGCCAGAAACAGAGTCAGAGAGGTCACCCTGGACGAAGGGAAGAAAAACGCCCAAGCAATCGCGGACAATGTGGAATATGTTCTAGTCATAATGAAAATACAGGTAACGCAGCAGCCACTCACGGGATCCTGCTGCACATTGCTGTTTTTTGATCTACCCGAGACAATGGTCAGTAGGAAACTGCACAAACATTAACACGCAGAAGTGCAGGCTACTTAAGCGAATGGATGACGACCATTCATTCTGTCTCAACCCTTCGTCTGCAGAAAGGCAATAAAGAAAGACAAATGATCATCAGACATGGCTACTTCTGCTTATGTTATGCTTCTACTAACCAAGTCTGATGCTCCCATCTGGCATTTAGGCAGTTTAACGTCATAACTCACTGATATATCGCAGAACTCTAAATGTCCATAACCTTGTAACCTCTTAATGAACCATCCATGGCACCTCACCCAGCGTTCCCTCATTTGAATTCAACACCGTTTAACATTTTCAGGGGGCCACGATGGGCTTACACTAACAATTACCTGTTAATAACCTTTAAATATTGACATGTATCCTTCTCTTTTAAGGCATTGGCATTCAAAGTATTTACCCAAAGTTGATACTGTGACATAATTAAATCTACCTGTTCTCTGAGATGATGGACAGACTTCTGCAAGGCCAGGATCTGGTGAAAGAGGGGGCTCTGGAGTACTGATCTGAGCAGGCTGAGCTTCTCCTCAGTGGGCACCTCCCCCCTCTCCTTCAGTTTGGCCTGGAGCCGCTCCACCGCCTGCAAGGCACGCTGTGTATCTGCAAGCCATCGCATTTTTCAGTGGCAGCAGCGGCCGGAGTCCAGGGACGGGTGCGGGGGAGGAGGAGGCATGTGAGGGATAGAGGTGGACAGAGGTGATGCGGAGAGAGAGGTCTTATCACAACATGGGCAGGAATAATGTTGTTTGGACATCAGCTAAATTATGTGTCATTCACTATTACATCAAATGATATTGTTTTTCATAATTCTGCATAAGTCATGACGTTTTTCTTTATGTTTAACAATGACATGTAAATTAATCACAGAAGTAGGTAAGGAAGGATGACTCGGCTTAGCTACAGCTGAGCTGTGCTCAGCAGACCTTACCGTACTGAAATCACACAGCACCAGGTAAAAAAAGCAACATTTTCAGCATGCTGCATGTTTAAGAAATAGCAATATATATATTTTTTTGCCTTCAGGGTCAATGATGACTTGCACAGCCACACTGAAGAGGTATCAACAGAAAAAAGATAAAAGAAACAGGCCCTGGACAGTTTGCTTGCTGGACCCTGCATAAGCCCCACAGCAACTCCAGAGTGGTTCGTTATTGAAGACGGGCCGGAGCGACGCCACGCCGACCAAAATGAAGCAATTTCTGCAGCTCGGCAACTGTGACTAACACCTAATGGGCCGTGCACAGGGTCCGAAGCTCTTTTTGCACCTTTGTTGTTTGAACAAAGATTGTAAACAAGCAAGTGACACTTAGGCCCCACTAAACCTCGGTTGTTGTTGTGTGCCTGTGCAAATAACTGTATCGTTTTCTTTGCTTTTACCTTAGTGTGTATGATGAAGAGATCCAGCAGGTTGTGGCCCGTATGGATATGTGTTTAAGTACTTTGGGGTTTTATGTCTTTTTCTCCCCTCTTGTGGTACAGCATTAACTATAGATGAGCTACATTTTCTATGTGAATTTCACATGGGATATTCAAATGTTATTATTACTATAACATCTGCACACTGCGGTTAACTGGAGTGAATCAGCCTGTGTGATGTGACCACAGATTGCAGCTTTAAAGAAAGAAGCTGGTGGCACCAATTTGGCAACACGCTTTACAGTTGCACCAATAAATCTCAATGGGAACAAACAAACAGTCAAAATATACGGCAACATTTTCAGATCTGGCAGCACGGGCGGCCACAAGCCCTGAACTGAATCCACAGCCTCTTATGCCGGTTGGGAGAACTTACAAGCAGGAGCCAAATGTCGGATGCAGAGCCAGCAAAGATGAGTGTCTAACTGACTGGACCAAGCCCTTTGCAAAAACTAGACTTTTATTATGATTCTGAGTCTTCATGAGTTCATTCAGTGCTTCCGGCCACAATCAAACAACGGAACTGACGACTTACCCATCGTCTCAATCATTTTTGGACATCCAACTGAACGTGGTCTCTCTCCATTAACCACTACTTCACTTCACGCTTCCCCTTTTCAAGGCCTGAAAATGAAAACATCATGCGTTAACAACCACGCATCTAAATCAGGGCAGAAATCCAATCGCCTCCTTTCCTACTTTCACACTACACTGTGTACAAAACAAAAGGCTCATTCTCTCCTCTGAATCCAACTTCTTAGACATTCTCATCTCCAAAGGTCAGCGTGAAAAAAGAGAATGGATTTATCTCCTTTCTGTCAGGGCCGTATTTATCTCCAAGGAATGCTTCACCACATCACCGAGTAGCCAGCGTCCTGCAGAACTGCAGGCCATTTACCGAGCCCTGGCCCCGCGGCGGCTTTACGAGCAGGCTGTGTGAGCGCACATCTCCTGTACGTTGTTAGCTCCCTTATATCTGACTCTCATTGATGGATTCACACCTGGTAATTTCACATTCCTGGGGCTTCATTCAGTTGCACGTTGGCAGTAGTTTTTTGCAGAATGCACCTCACGTGTGCACGCGGCATTAATATCATAACTCACACAGATAACCATAGTCATATGTCTTTCTGACTTAACATTTTGGTGATTAGCAGCCCTGCGCAAGCCAACAATCTTATCTCGCCCCGCTCACGTCATGACAGCTGTAACGGTTTTGACATCTTTATTTTCTCTTAAATTCAGCTCAGTTCGCTCCAAAGGCTGAGCCCAGCGTTGCTCTAATTACAGCAGTTTTATGAAACGTGACACAAACATCTTCCCATCTCAACACGCGTGACATTGTTCGTCACAGTCTGCCTCAGTCAGAATACAGAGAGAGAGATAACTTCACACTGCGTAAACAAAGCCAGTGTCTGTCTGCCTTCACACCTGTAAAGCTCTATGAGAGATGACTGCGGTCATGTCATCTCTTTTTTTTTTTATTATTTGATCAGAGCTTTTATTATTCACGCAACGGCTTGTCAAGTCCCATCTCCTGAACGTCATACTTGATTTCAGAAGTGGCTCAGTTGCAGGCGCGACGTGAGTCAGGGAGACACGATTAAAGGATATCGGTAAGATAATTAAAAGCCCTGTATAGGCTCTTGAAATAGCTACAGCTACATCACTGCGGCACTGCTTTGTTTATGCTCTTTTAATATGCTTCATCTACTGTGTGTGTGTGTTTTTTTTTTACATCCCAGCTGCATAATGCACTTTTTAAATACACTGTGCACCAGCTGTGTGTTTTATTACTTGTATTCTTAGCCATGCTTCTAATATGAAACTTATTTTTTTACAACAGGGTTCTCTATTAGTGCTGCCTCCTGTTACTGGAAAACGCTTATTTACCTGCGTGATCAGATAAATTAGGATTCAAAGGACACTGCTACAGAGAAGTACACATTTCTGTCTATATGGTTTTGGGAGCAACATGTTTATACGTGTTCTCGCGCTGTTGTAATTATAGAGTTGTAACAATTATAGAACAGTATAGACTTAGTGCTGCGTTCAGGGACATGCTGTGCGTCGGGAGGTACAGTTTCTTCTCGCAAACATGTCACAGGTGAGTCGCTGGTCGCGTTACACATCCAGGGGTTTCGCAGTGAGGCCACAGAAGGCCCAGCAGCTCTACGTTTAGGAGGACAATCGCCCTCATGCGATGCGTGAGCTTCGCCCCGACCGCAAACAGCTAGCAACAGCAGCGGGACGTCACGTCACGGCGGCAGCTCTCACACGACAAAACGTCGCCCGACCACGTTTTTTATTAAACAAACAAACAAAACAACAACTAAAACGTGTGTTGCAGTGGACGTACGTACATAACATGCTCTAAAGACAATCCGCTTTTCTCAGCTCCTCCTCCTCCTCCTTCCCCGTCTCATCCGTGGAGCCGGAGAGAGCAACAGGCTTCCCACAAGGAGACGGCGAAGAAGTTCCAGAGTACCGCTGCTTTGGCCCGGACAGATGCCTCTTTACAGCACATATTAAACACTTCGGGGGCGGAAACGGGCGCCCGGAGCTACGGAAATCACGTCTTTCTCGCGGCGGGACGCGGAGCTGTTGTTCCCTCATTAGCGGACGTCGTAGCGAACAAAGGCGACTCCAGCTAAAAGCTCAAGTTCTTGTTTAACTTATAAGAATAAAAAAACCTAAAGCTTCAGCGACACGCGCACGCCAGCACGAAACTCTCCCAAGAAATAGTGACTTACATGAGCGTGGAGCGTTTCTCCCGTCTCCCAGCCTCCGCCGTGCTGTCCCGCGGCTAACGGCGCACTGACTGGGGCTTAAGGAGAGGGCGTCGCGTAACGGGATCCTCTGCGGCCGCGCTCGCAGCGGAGCTGGGCCTGAAGCGCCACTTGCTGGCCGCCCCTCACACCCGGGCCTCCCAACTCTGAGTAGTCCTTCTGCGAAGTATTGTTGAACAGTGCACGTTTCTATCAAGTTTTTATTCACGATAGGCTCCCAAAAGGTCGAATTAGCTTTTATTTCGCATTAGAAATGTCAGAGGCTGCACAGCATTTAAATACATCTTTAATAATAATATGTAACATGTGCTGCAAACGCATTTACAAATGTGAAATATGTGACAAAACATGTCTAGTAATATAATATCTAGTAATATAATAGTATAACAGTAAAATTTAAGACAATCCTCTACTGTGTGGAACAAACCCAGCAGCTGGTAAAGGAGCTGGTTTGTGCTGACAGCTTGTTGATCTGTGTGGATTCATCTTCATTTATTGCTTAGTTATGTTCTTTATTCAGGACCAGTCTGTAAAGTGACGAATAACTACATCTTTTAAATAAATGTAGTTTATGATTTGGATTCATTAAAAGTACTAGTAAAATGTCATGGACATATTTGCTCATCATCTCTGGAAAAAAAAAACTATTCTTTTTTAATCTAATATTATGTGTTGACATGTATTGCTACATAGAAACACCCCAGAAACAGTTATTATTTAAAAATAATTTCATGGTATTTACTAACATATAAGCCACAAAGAGAAAAAAAGTGTTCAAACTCGGTTTTTAAATTTACAAGAATGCAAAAGTAATGCAGTACCCAGTTCACATTTCCAATTAATAAAGTTACCTGAAATCAACTGACATGCAGTGAACTGAGGGCTTGTGGCGACGCTGGGGGGTCCGAGGTCCACTCTGCACGGTTTTCTAACACAGCTTTGTAGTCTACATGAGTCCCAAGAGCAGGTACAAGATCATTCGATAAATAAAGAGACACATTTAAATGCTAAACAGGGTAAGCTTTAGCAAGTTCTTTTTCCACTGTGGGGTCCAAAAATGCATTAACAATGTACAAGGACTGAATATTAAACAATGAGCACCAGGCAAGTGTTTTTACTAAACCACACGTTGAACTTTTGTGCCCATAATGCTGTATTTTAGCCTAGACAGGAGAAAACCAATTACAAAGAGAGAGAGAGAGAGAGAGAGAAACACGTGACTCATGAAACAGCAGCTTTGCATTAATTCTTTTATTTTTGTGACAGAATGTGAGCCAAAGCTTTAAACTCATTTTTCTAAGTCAGTTGGGTCCTTGAGATTACGAGAAACAAATGATAACACCTGGCCTCAGCGCCCAGGGTCACAGGTGCACCGCTGTACTCTCTGTGTGCCCTTAAGCAAAAATACTGAGATCTCTTTAAATATAGTGTAAAGAAAGAGCAACACTGATGTCATTTCAAATATATTTTAGAGTCACTGTAGGACTACTAATAAACAAGAAAGCCCAACATGAATTTGTAATAGCCGTTTCACTTCACGGGATACGTTCCTTGGCAGAACTGCCACAAACTTGTGCTGCGATTCAGATTTCATCATTGTCTCATTGTTGACTGTTGTTTCTGCGTCTCTACTGCAGTAATAAGCAATTTGCGAACAGCAGTTCGGGCGAAATAAGCGCATTGATTTGTGAAGGAGTCTTGCAAGAATTGTGCCGTTCGTCCTGCTGATGAAACACGAAAGAGCCGTGTCTGATTGGCACATGTGCACATGTACAATACAGTGTGGAGAGTATGGTATCCTTAATACACACGCGCACACACACAAACAATCAAAGCTGACACAAGTAGTGTGGGTTTCAGCACTAAAGGACATATAATGTGAGTTTGATCAAAGATATGCACGTGCTTTTCGGCCCAGGAAGCACCTTGGAAAAGGACACAGCGTGCTGATGAAACCAGAATTCTCCGTCTGTGTCCTGTTTATAGGATTATGCAGACAATTCCACGCAGCAATGCGCTGTGCTTATCAAATTTGATAGGAGCTGTTACTCGGAATGAAATGCATCAAATGCCCAGTGGGAAAGAAGATGGTGGGATGGGATGGCTGTTAGCTCGTGACTCAGATCCAACTGTACCAAAATCGCAGTAATCTGATGATATCTGCATTGTTTCACATTGTTTTGTTATGGGGAAACAAAAGGGATGTTTCTCAGTTATTTTCTAGTGAGGTGAATGTTAACAATTGTTGATCACCATCTGCCCTTTGTCCTCAACACTAGCAACTCCAGAACTTTTGTGCTTTTGCGGATCAGGACCTCAGAGCAGACCTGGGTCAGTCAGTAAGATATAATTTCGACACCGGGAAGAGGGATACAAGCTGCTTTCAGAAAGCTAATACCGACTCAATCCCTTTACCATTTACATCTTCGCTTCTACCTCCCTCTTATCTACCCGTTAACTCCCCTCTTACTCTGACAATAAGCCACTTTCATGTGGGAGGTCTGACTCAGCCAAAGACAAGAGATTGAAACAAGAAAGAACAGAAAGAAGAAAAAAAAAAACATCTCAGCTCAGCACTAGGCAGCTTCAAAATTTTGTATTTTTATACCTGCATTCACAGGTCTTTAGTATTCATCATTGTCTGGGTCCGTAATATGAGCTGTGGTAAATTGTTTTTTTTCTCCTCTCATACTTTGTGCTAGGATTTCGTGAAACTTCTTCACTTCATCGAGTTCTTCTAAATGGACTAATGTAGCTAGCCGAATTAGTTTTAGTTGCATAGTCACGTCGGCTAATATTAAACAACTGCTCATAATGAGGCGGACGATGATTGCTTGACAGTCACTGGGTTGTCGTGGAGTCCGTGTGTGATGTCCCCAATGACTACGGGCGTAACTAATAACATTAGCAAACACACAGCAGTGAAATGGCTAACGCCTAAATGGAAGGCTAACACAAAGAACGTGCGCCATGTCAAAATGTCATGTGAATTGTCTGTATGTAGACAGCCGTTACACAGCACTTTATGCAAGTCACATTCACATGTTAGTCGACCCTGCCTGATTGCAATTTGCTGTGGAGATTAATCGTAGGAGTGATTAATCAAGGTCACAATAACATAGGAATAAAAATGACAACCATCTCTGCTAAGAAACAAAAAAAAAACGCATCACTGCACTAAAACTAAACATTTTTCTTTCACTTTCAGATACCATGCTTTATTAGATATCAGCTAGGTGTATGAAGTCATATGGTGTAATAAAAAATGCCCTGAAGACATCACAAATTCAATGACGGAACGATATTGGCAGACTGAAAGCTGGCATTGTCTGGCGGTCTTGATTTAATGCCAGTAAATCCATCAACATTGAAATAGCCTTTGAAATAATGACATCCCGAAAGAGGTACACAGGCTTGTCAGAGGAATCAGACTGTGATTTTATTTTTCAATAAAGAAAGATAAATTAAATAAAGAGTCACTAAGTAGTAATAGTTTCTGGTTTACAGTGACAATCTTTGCACTTCCTATTGCATCTTGCAGCAGTTTACAAGACACCTCCTAAACTGCTGGATATTTGGTCAATGGTAGTGGACAAGAAAAAAACAAGTAAAGACTTAAGAGACATTAGAGTTAGATGTTGCTGGCAGTCGGACTTTAGGGTTAAAGAAAAGTTTGAACTCTTGAACCCCTTTCCTAAAATAATCTACAGTATCTGGTATTTGGTCATGACGCAGGGATGTTGTGTAGTTTGTAAGTATATTATATGGGTTGGCAGACAAACCTAATAACATAATGGTTAGACAAGTGAGCCTGTGTTAGGAAGTTTCAATCACTGAGGTAGGGTGTGTGGTTGTTGTATGGGGCTGAACTGGGTGAGGTTGATCAGGTAACCTCAGTGAAATAACTCTGATTTAATAATGAGACAATTTATCTATATCCAGTGTATATTTACCTAAACCCTATGTACAACACAGGAGATACCCTCACTTCTAGACCAAGAATAGTTCCCCCTTCAGATTCTTGCAAGTCAATAGCATGGTAACAAATATTGGTATAAGTACGTGAGAGAAAAAGACCAGATTTGTGTTATAAATGCTCATTTGCTTTTCAGAATTTCATGGTGTGATAAATAGGAGGTGTGGTGTGAATGAGTGTAATTAAAGTCAATTGCTTTCACTGTGTGAGCATTGGCAGCTTTGCAATTGCTTGCTAAAGGTCGTTGATTGCTAACCTGGCATGGAAGCTTATTACAAACAATTTGTTGCCCCCATCCTCTTTCAAGTTTCTGTAACATTACACTCAGAGAAAATTACGACTTGCATCACTTGAAAGGGCTCTGAGAGCAGTTAATCGACTCATGTCCCTATAGTATCTGACCTCAGTTTGTCTGACAGCTGAAATGAAGACATTCAACAGAGGGGCTGCTAAAATGGTTTCAGCAGTGTCTACTTTATCCTATGAAGAATCATTAAGGGCTTTAGGACTGGTCAGTCTGAAATACCGAAGAGACAGACATGACATGCTCCAAATTAACAAATCTATTCATAGATTCGACAACTTAAAATGGGAAATCTCTTTTCACTAGAACCTGCAGACTTGCATGGACACTTCCTAAAGTTCAGAATTATAAAATGTTACAAAAACATCAGACTTGATACCTTCTCTCAAAGAACCATGATTTATTCTTAGAACAGTTAAGTGAGAATACAATTTCAGCAAAAACAAGAGGGCCATGATGGCCCTAGAGGCACTCACCTGAATATGGAAGCCTTAATCCCTTGGGGCCATGCTTTTTTTTTAACTGATCAAAATAATTTT
>JAUMTR010000010.1:3989064-4041929 GCA_032270685.1 Microctenopoma stevenorrisi
CCCCCCCCCCCCCCCCCCCCCCTTTTTCAGTATCACATGAAGTCAACACACCCTAGGAGGTGAGATATGCAGCACTGAGGAACAATGGAATAAATGTCCACTCATTCTAAAATGCAAGCATTAGCAGAGAGAAGGTCACGGCTGGTTAGTTTCCACAACATACAGTAGCACTAGGATCTCATCTAATCTTCTACATTACAGATTGTGCTGATGAGGAGATTAAAGTCACAGAACATCAGCATCTCAGAAAGAGATTCCAACTTGGAAAAGCACTTCAGGTCATGTCTCTACCCATGCTGTTATAAGACATAACTTAGTCACAAGGTTTGTTTGAAGAAGGGATGGTGGTGCAGTACCTAGGGTAGTTGCTAAGTGTTTAAGAAACCCAGGGTTGGTACTTGTCTAGCCTTAGTGAAATAGAGAGGATTGCATCAAGAAGAGCATCCAGAGTATAATGCTTAAGCTAAACCAAATATGCAGAGTCTTACTCTGTGGCGACCCTCAAAGGAAGAGGCCAAAAGTTCATACATTTGGGTAAAGAAATAGGACAAAGCATAAAGATAATTCATGTGGAGGACGCAGCCATACTTGCAGCCTGTATGGCACAGAACTGCTTTGTGCGCCTTGGCTAATGTTTGCTAACTGATATTTTTAGCCTTATGGTAGCGCTACATGGAAAAAAGAAATACAGCCAAGCTGTGGAGGTTTTCACATATAGGAACCTGCTTTGTGGTTCACATGGCTGATAGGTGGCTTGTAAATGTGTGCTGTACGTGCAGCGATCTGATTATTTTTAGTGTAACTGTGAGGTACTAAGCAAGCAGGCACGAGGACACAGGTGAATTTTTCCAAAATAAAAGGGTTTTTATTTACCCAAAACAAATGACAAAGGAATCCAAAAAGTATAATCATCAATGTTTGGGCCCATAAAAAGGTCAAAACAAAAGCAACCTCAGGAAAAGTTAATTTAATTTTAAGAAATGAACCCTAACTGAACAGACTGTATACAAAGACAAACTGGCCTCTACCAAAACTGACCTTCCTTAACTGAACACACAGTGGAAAAAGGCTGATCAGACCATTCACACACAAGGGGATGAATACAAACAACTGCCTATCATCAAAATCTCCAAACACAATAACACAATACAAAAGTCTATTAGTTAAGTACAGTATAAATAACTAATCTATATAACTTCTAATTTAAGACAAAAAAATCCAAACGCCCATCCCCCTCTGAGGATTTTTGAGTATTTAAAGACAATTGGTATGTTCAAGAGACTGTAAGCCTTCTGGAATGAGCGGACCCTGACCCAGCAGGAGGCAGCAGGTCAACAGAGGTGGATGTAAGCTGCCGCTAAAACCCAATGAAGAAGAAGAAGATATCATCCTTTGACCAAGCAGACCTGATGTCTTTCCAGCAGCAGTAACATAACGGAATAGGCAACCCCAGTACTGGTAACTCAGAAATCTATACTTAATCAGGCAAAACTGTGTCACTGTATCAAAGTAAGTTAAATGTGTGAAACTCAGAGCGTGTTATTAACATACAAAAATAAAAATTTCAAATGTAACCATATTGTTTGTCTTTATATTTTACTTAAATGTTTAAAGTTTATACAATTAAAGAGAAATTGCTTAAACAGCACAAAACTAAGGGTATTCAGTGCATGAGGTTTACCAATGTTGAAGCTCGGGTTGACTGAAAGTCTAAATACATTTTTCATTACTATTCATTACTGCTAACTATTTAGATTTTCAGAGAGGCAACTGCATGCTACTACTGAGCTAACATACTGTTTGGTAACACGCCCTCCTGGACTTCTGGAAGGCAGGTGTCTCACGGCTGGATATAGCTGTGAAAAACCAAAGCCACACCTCTTCATGAAAAATAAGACATTTTATGTACTAGTTATGTAGGACCTCAAGCAAGGAAGCACTTTTTGCAATACAGTGAACACAAGTACATTAAACTACTGTTTCTAAGTAGCTTTAGTTAGATTCCTCCCTAGTGTAGTTTTACTGTAGTTCAGCTTCTTTCAGTGTGAAGTAATTGGTAGCTTACAAAGATGTGCTTTCAGCATTCCCCAACTCTGCTTAGCCCTTAGGACAGCTTGTCTTCTCAATCCCAGTAATTACATCTTTTAGACTCTTGTCAATACTACTTTTATTGTGCGCCGTGGTAGAAATAAATGTTGAGTCTTATGTTTAATTATATGTTTTTGTAACTCTGAATCAACAGAATGGCAACAGTTTAAAGCCATTATTATATTAGAAAGTATCATGTTTTTTCTTTGGTATGTATTAAGAAACATAGCTGTGACGCATTCGATTGTTTTCCGTATTAGTTTTAAGCTTAGTTACAGCAATTTAATGAGACTTCTTTCTAGTCATAGACATCTCCCAACTTTTTTTTGTGTGTGACAAGTTCACACCAAACTTCAAAAAGACAGCGCGCCACAGAGATTTGCCGATGCCTGTCATGATGATAAATAATGAAGTGTTTGTGGTAATGCTTTTAATTGCAGAGGAAGTGACTGCCGTGCTATCTGTGTGACAGAGTGGGGTAAAAAAGGATCTTGTCAAGATTCTGTTTGTTGACTAATCTTCCATGTAGTGATACACATGACTGCCTGCATACTGATATTTTTAGCAGGCAGTTAAGAGTTTATAAGGACAATGTGAATGAATGCACGTACCAACCTGCCATAAATAGGCCTAAGGTTTAACTTATACCATTTGATCAGCTAAGCATCAATATTAACTTTATATAGACACAAATATATCAGATACACAAAATTTGTTGTGGGTAATAGAGGTCATTTGGCAACCACATCTCATTAACTCATGTTTTGATATTGCAACATGTAGAGATGTTATGTTACATGTTGCACTCTTGATTCAGCTAGCTAGTTACAGTCAAAGCAATGAGCCAAAACATAAGTTTACATTACTGAATTTACTCATCTCAAACTACAATTTATAAAAGGAAATGTATTTCTGTTTAGGCTATTCCTGTTTTCATCCCATATATTTGGCTTTTCTCTACCTGAGACTCATTCGAGGTAACGACGTGTTTCACCTCCATATAATTAGCATGTAATGAAAAATATACATATGTGTGAAAAACTTTTCATGCTTACCAGTTATCTAAGTTCAAAGACGCTCAGTGGAAACCCATGCAACCAATGTGAAATATGGGATGGAAAATAAGAAATGTATTCTTTTTCTATGGATATCTCTGTAGATATGATGGCTTCTTTCCCAAGCTTATCTTTAAATAGCACAAATAGCAGTTGTTGCACTGTTAAGATAAACTTAACTTAAAAAAAACTTTTTTAACAAGTGTGCAACTTTTGCATGTTGCAGAAACCGTTCTCAAACACTGAAATGTGGGTTGAGGGAGTCTCTTTTTAACACAGAGCTCCAGTCTTTTCTTTTGTGGTATCTTTGTGCTGCTGTGTTTCTTCTTTCCTTCTCTTTGCTCCAGCGCTTTTTGAAGCATGTGCGGGTTTTAACACAGCAAAGGTCAAACCCAAGCTTCTCAAGAAGCGAACAGTTACACTGTAGACGCATGGATGATTATTAATGGAACATATATTGTAGCAGGAGATGTCTAGATACATTCTATATATAAATATATATAAATATATACACTGAAAGCTTTTTTACCATTAAACTATGTTTTGTTAATGTGACATCAGTCTTTTTTAAGGATGTGATGGGGTATTATATCACGAATGAACGTAGCTGAACTACGTTTAACCTTAAGTCTTTTAACAGCGTTTAAAACCTTCAAACACACCCAGCAGTGAATGTAGTGCTTTTTCCACGCACAACCTTGACATGACAGTAGCTGTGTGTATCGAGCCTCTCTCCCACAGACTCTGACTTACAACACACAGGCGCACCCCCGCTCATCCAGTACAGGAGGGGGAGTCGTCGATACAGTATTCTGTCGATCTGTACATTGAATTAGACACACACATTTTCTGTCTTTGTGTCAGAATCATTTTAATGTGAAGGAGATAGTGGTTGACATTAGCCATCTCATCATGGATGAGATTTGAATTTAGATTGTTTTATAAAACATGCTAATATGGGATGTACTTCCACACAGTCACATACACACAAACACTGATGAACGGAATAGTTTTTTATTAGTAAGTAATTTAAATCAACATTCAACTCTAGTAAATTAGTTTTATTCTGTATACATGTTCTAAACCTTGAATTGAATGTGTTTAGTTTTTAAATGTTTTCACAAAAAAAAAACTGCAGTGGGTGAAAGAAATGTAGGTGTAGTTTGGTGAAGTTTAAATCAGCTGATGTAATGCCGAATGTAGGCACGAATATCATGCCCACTGGCTGTGGGTAGTCATCAGCCTGCAGGTTAAATACATATATATATATTTAACACTTTGATATGTGACTAAAATAAGCTTAATATGCTGCCTGGTTGTGCTAAATTTTATGGTGTTGTTTTGGTGGAAACAAAACTGACTAGTAAAGCAAACAGAGGTACATGAAAATGTGTTTTTAGTTTAAATAAATGGCATTGTTTGTGACTAAATGCTGACATTTTGGACTTGAGATATGATGATGTAACATTTATTATCTGATATATGCTTACCCTAACAAGGATTTCTCGTGGCAGCATGAATTAGCAGTTAATATGTTGCTTAAGACTCAAAGTGTAAATTTGTAGGCCAAATGGTGGTAGATCAGAAATGGTGTGAACGATATTGTAACTGCCATATCTTACAGTTTTGAAAATGCCATGCTACTTTGGAAAGCAATGACACGTTTTACAGATTAATTTGAGGAATATCGGTTAGGCCAACCTCTCTCACTTTCTTACACAAACTACGTGATCTGCGTGTTAAACTTGCATTTAATACTTTTCCCATTTCTGTACTTTTATCCCCGATATCATTAACACCTTTTTTTCCGTAGCCCTTTCGAGTAAACCAAGCGCACGTCCACATATTTCCCCGCAAACGGCTGAAGAAGAGTGTCTAGTTTTCTAAGCACATTAAGCAGTAAGCACTGCTGCATATGTAAGTGTCAGCACTGTGGAGATGATAATTCCTAGGCTTGCTAGCATGGATAAACAGGGAAAATGGCTCCTGCATTATTGGATTCACTTTGCACAACAACTGTCCCCGTAAGCATTAATTTTCCTCAACAGCTTTATATTTGGCAGGACTTTCTTACAACAGCATGGTGAGTGGCTGTACAGAGGTTTTATAGTGTTGTGCATCACTTTATGGTGTTCAATTATGACTGTGTCTCAGGTGCTTAACTCTGTATTTAGTAAATCCATTGTTGGCAGTTGGAAACTTAGCATTAGCATGTAACACGCACAGATGCCACAGCACTGAAATGTTTATGAGGAATTGGATGTCGAATGAGCTTGTTGTTGCGCATGACTTTATACAACGGCGTTTGCTTCCTTCTGCATATTTTTATCCATTAACATTTGATGCAACATTGGTGATGTTGGGCTACAATTACAAACAGCGATGAAGCGTGCAGGACATTTTCAGCCTGCCGCGTGACGTTTCGCTGTGCATTCTCAGTTTTAACAGCACACACAGAAACACGTATGCTCACAGGTTTACAACATTTATTATCAGTTTACTAACTGATAGCCACTTGCAGCTATATATACTGTACTACATATACTCAGCCAAATAGAGTAAAGAAATTATATACTGCTGTGGTTTAGGTACAATACAATGTGGTCACTGGGCTTCACCAAATTGCCATTGGATTATTCCCAAAAGTGCATGACAGAGAGAGTCACCCAGTTTATATAAGCTAGTTCCACTCAGGAAGCAGCACTGTGTCTTCGTAAATGCCCATGTACTTTACACGGTGCAATAGTTATATAGTACTATACAGATCAATCTAATCACGACACAGTTAAAACATTCATTTGATAAGAATCTCACATAAACACCCAAACATTCACAATCCAGCAAAACCAGCTGCCTTCTCTGGTTACACACAATGATAAGAACGGTGATAGCGTTTGCCACCACATGTGAGCGAACCTTAAAGTACAAAGAATGTGAATGGCTGCTATTAAAGCTATTAATCACAGCAGGGTCTGCCTCGTGCAAAGCGTTTGTTTCTCTATTTCCTGGTTTAGATGATTGTAATTATTGTAATGAAACAGGTCTCAAACCTATATTCTTGTATTTGTGATATGATTTCTCTGAATAATGTTTGCATTACGATGAGCGAACATGTGTGGGTGTTGATTAGAATTTTGCTATTTAGAAGAGGCATATGAAAATGGATGAATATTACAATTCCTGGAAGGACTCTTTGCGGGGAATAAAAAGGAATTTTATCTGACAGCAGTAAAGTCATCTCTATCTCGAGGACAGTTACTTCAGAATTAGCATAAAGTAATCTCTTCCAGCTTGAAGTAAGGAACAAATCCATGAGCCAATCCACTCACTGTAAATGGAAGACAGAGGATAAAAGAATAAAAGGTTGTTTTTTCAGGTTTTTGATGAATATATTTATTTTTTAGCATGAAATCTGACATGTTTGATTTCCTACAGTTAGCTACTATTACCATTGAACTGTTGACTCATCGCATTCATTTTCTTCTTTACAGCTTGAGAGTAGGAGTACTGAATGGAAATACAGTTTATTCGGATTATTCCATTCTGATTCGGAGTTTTACTTCACCTTCCTTTTCAGTCAGTTTTCAAACAAGCTCCTGTATATTCATGGAGTTCAGCGACGCCTCCTTTCCATTTCCATGATTTTCTGTCTTTGTCTAGTAAAACTAGATATAGAGGGGTCTCGCATGCCACTCATTTCCATGTTTTTGAAAAGCTTTTTCCACTTCAGTGGCAGACGTGCAAAGCTGTTTACACTTTAATCATGAAGAGTTGGTTATTCAGAAGATAAAAAGAAGCAGATTTGATTGCTCGTGTCTATTAATCTGTAGGTATCTGCGTCCCAATACTGGCATAGGACTCGCAGTGAGAGTCAAGATGGAGACTGTTATTTTGCCGTGCTTGTATATTTTATATAGTTGAGATTTCAGCAGTATATTGCATGGTACTTAATGTGTCGCTTTGAAGCTACCTAGTTTATGCACGTGTAATGGCAGGCGGCTTTGGTCAGTTCCCTACCTGCAGAAATCCATTTGCATCGGGGGGGGTGCATGGAAAGCAGTGCCAAGGAGAGATAACGCCGCATCTTTTCAAATGCAGGCAGCCAGTTATTTTTCATTGGGGCATTCGGGAGTTCAAGGTGTTTCTCAGACAGGAAACATGCAGAAATGTGCTTTACCAGGTCTGCATTCACGTTGACTCATTAGTGGAGCACTGGGTGAGTGATTAGATGATTACTTGTTATTGTTTGATTGCAATTAGGTTATTAAGGTGATTGATTGGCTATAGGAAGATTGAGTGGTTGAACGCTGGCTGGCTCCAGCTGGAAGTGTGCCGCAGGTGGTGGTGCGGCATTTGGCGGTCATCAGTGTTTCCGAGTTCAGACATCCTTGTATTTTCCACAAATGACACAGTCAACGCCATTTGTTTCTCACTTGTGGTGAAAAAAAATCTGTCTGAAAACACAAGCATAGGAACAACTGAACCAACGTTAGATGTGGTTGGATAAAGAGATGTTTTAAAAGGCTGCAGCAAACGTATGTCATTGCTCAACAACACGCTCTCAGCATGTAAAGGCACAGTGACCTCCTCACACACATCACATGACAACATGAATCTTCTGGAGGAATTTCTTTTACATTTTTCAGATACTTCTGCTTAGGCGTGCGTGATGTCTCATGTGCCACACCTAAGACATTGTTAGGTGAGTTGCACTCATCAGCTGAACTCTCCAGTCTACATTTCTGTGATTGCACTATTGATGGAACAGTCTTAGACCAGCTGCATTTTCAAGTGCATTGAATTTTTCTTCTTTTCTTTTTTTTTTTGGACAGAGGCAGTGGATATGGCATAAATATTGCACTAGCCGGGCGCACAGACAGAATGTAATATAACATAGGTCTCATTGCCAGCCTCGGGCGAGATATAGTGTAGGTAGAGAGGCTTTGGTTTGTAGCATGTTATCTAGTGTTTGCTGCTAGGTGGAGCCCGAGTATATGGCGAGAGCGGCACAATCCACATCCGAGTTTTTCCTCTCACCTTTCACAGGCTCTCCAAAGCCTCGCTCTCCATACGGAATGACTCTCAGCCGGTGCGCACAATTGGTTTGTCATAGTCGCGGAGAGCTCCGTTTTTGAACCCGAGCAACTTAGATTCCTTTCAACCCGCGGATTCTTTTCCTTACACGATTTCTTCCCCCCTCCACCCAAAAAAAGGAAAAATTCTCGCTACTCTTTTCTGTGTGCGCGCGCGTGTGTGTGTTTGTGTGCGTGAGTGGAGATCGCTGCTGGCGCTTTTCGCCTTTCAGTTTTACGGGACGTGATGTAGCCCCCGCACAGAAGGACGCCTTGTGCCATAAAGGGATGTAAGGGACAGCGCCGTGGATACAACACCGGGAAGCTGCGACATAACCCGAGCGGATTGTGGATGCGCAGCACATTAAACTGAGGCGTTTTTTTTGTATAAAGGAGGATACTGAACGGAGCGACAGCAGGCATCCTTGTTTGGATTCGTTGTTCTGTCTCCATTCCTCACACTCAGTGCGTAAGGACCTTACCCAGCGCCTGGGAGACAGTTGGGAGACACATTACCGCCTGTACTTTGGATGGAAGGACGCGAACTGTACCTTCTGTTACACCAGTAACTTCTAAATCCGCGGTAAGTGTGAGGCTCCTCTGTTTGTGCGAAGATACAGTTCTCTGCAGGTTCAGCTCCGGACCATAATGATGCCCGCGAATGACAGCGCGCGCGGCTCTGTAATGTCAGCCTCGCCGCGCGCGCCACTCTTAATTACTTTAACCGGTGCTTGTCGATGCGTTCAGGTGTAATCAGCGCCGATGCACGCGCAACATATCGATAGACTAAAGAAAAAAAAATTAAAATGAAAAATTCAATTTCCTGCTGGACTCATTCGTCAGCTCTGGTGGCGGTTTGGATCGTGATCTAATGTTTCCGGCTAATTGTTGAATCGTGAAAGGTCTTTTCACTGTACGATTCACATGACGCCTAAAAACAACGTGTGCTGGTCCCCCTGAAAATGGTTTCGGCATTAAAGTTACCTATTGGATGCATACCTGTGAATGAAGTTTTAGCATTTTTTAAGTTATGGAGCATTTTTTTTTTGTTTTATAAAAACGAGAAAGCAAGTGTAAAGCAAAAAAAGGAGTGAAGAATACATGGACTAGTGCTGGCCTGCTTTTGTCTGTTGCCATTTGTTGTTCGAAATCTACTGAAGTGTGAGGATGGATGCAGTGGTGTGAGCATCTGCATTTTTGATGATAGACAAAGAATGCTTTAAGAATAAAATATTGCAGTTGCTAGTATAGAAGATGTATTTTGCTGCTGTCATTTACATTTCAGTCATTTTCTATGGTTTCTTTTTTAGAACATCCACAGAAGTCAAAGAGAAAATTGTATTATTTAAAGCACATATAGAAAAGAGGTGGTATATGTTTGCCCATGCATAGTAAGACATGTTGTCCTGTGTCTGAGAGCACAAGTGCATGGTTGAAGGGCCGCTGTACCGAAGTCTTTGATGTGAGGACAGCACACTGTCTTTCAACATCAAAACCAAAGTGGAAAAGGTAACTAAGCCTATCGCGTCATTTCAGATCTGACGTTTTCCCATCACTGCACTATGATTTCCAGTTCATCGTTTCTAATCCGGTTCCATCCTTGTTGAGTTTTATCCTGGATAATGCAGCAGCTGTTGAGTTGGAGGTGATGTTGAGAGAATAGTTTTCCATCTGGGATTTGGCCTCCTGTGCTTCAGCTGCTCGACTCACCCTCAAATATTGTACACATTATTGGTTGTATCCTTATCTGGCAGTTGTGTTCATTATGTCCAGGACTACCATCTGTCTTATAATCTGCATTAGTGGACGCGCCCTCAGGCAGATGACACATACACACACACACACACCACAAACATGGACATTGTTTCCTCCACTTCCTCCTCTAGGGTAAACATTTGAGTCTTTCTGACCAACAGTTGATGTCAGCCTACGCTTTGTTTCCAGCGTCCCATCCATTTTGACTCCCGTAAACACTACTCCTCGTGGAGTATAATCTAAATTATATTTAATATAACAGCGGTTGAACCTAGAATCTGGTGTGATACCTGACGGAGCAGGAAAAGAAAAATAATTGCTCCCTTGCTTCTGCTGAAGCTGTTGTTATCTCACAGTCCATTATTGGAAGATACTGTGCTGGATATGAGCCACTGTACTACATATTGATTGAATTGGTTATCTTGGGTAAATAAACACAGTGTGATATTGATAGGTGGTAGAAATAAACATGGAAGCAGTGCGCTGGCAGGGTACACACTAGTGCACTGTACTATTAGCTCCATTTGACCATTAATGCTTTTTTAAATGTTTCTGTCTATTTTTCTCTCAGCTCTGGTGAATAGCACTGAAATCCTTAAATAATTCAAATAATCACAACCCTTACAAAAGTCTAAACTGTATTAATTAGTGGCCTTGAGAAAGTTATTCCGGCCTGCTTTAGTCTTCATAGTGACTCATTCTATCATGTTTTTTTTTTTTTTATTACAGCCACATAAGTCCACATATGGCACATATTTCTAACGGTTGTGTTGTATTACAGTAATATGGGTTAGGTTGGTGCCCTAATTGGACAGCATGTTTTTCTTTGTTGGGTCACTTGTATGGCAGGTAATCGCCGTCTGTGATCTTCCCGTTTCATTCAGTTGATTCACCCAGTTGATGTAGTGTGTTTTATCTTAAAATTGGCATTTCCATTTATATGATTTGATTTTTGCCTTTTTGGACACAATTGCAAGTCAGGGGGAATCCAATTTGTCGTTGCTGTATGAATGGAGACACAGGCTCTCCAATTTTCTTCATCAGGTTATCTTACATGGGGCACAGGTTCATGGCAAAGATTAAGTACAGCCAGCGTATTTACTGGTGTATGCATTGTCATTCTTCAAACAGTGGCATCACCAACATGTCAAAACCAGTACAAAAACAATGTCCAATTACTGTACTAATAAGAAAAGTACAGCGGTACAAAAAAGTATATCAGAATGACTGAGTAAATAACCCTTTCTGGCTGCATCTGTATTTGTCTGCAGTGATCTGGCATGCCACTGTACAACTGCATTTAAAGCTCATGGCCCTATGCAGTGATTCCTTTCGTGCCTAAAACTTGAACCCTATTTTCACAATAAGCATTAGCAGTTTGGTTACCAAGTGGTGTCCATGGATACCATTCAGCAGCCTCGTTTATTAACTGAGTCAGCAGCATTCAGTGCTCAACGTAAACTACAGTCACCTCCTCGAATTCTCTTGAATTGAAGTGAGGACAATGACGGCTGTTTCCTGTAGAGCTGAAAACAATTAGCCAATTAGTCATTAGGCATTTTGTAACTATGTCAATATCAATTAATATTTTTTAACCATTACCTTAATTAAAAGTTTAATTAAAACAGTTTGGGGGTTTTTTCTAACAAAAGTCCATTATCACCTATAGATTTGGAAAATTTTGATCACTACTTTTCACTATTTTGATAATGGTGGTAGTAAAAGGTAGTAAAAAGTCACTCTTGTTCAGCGTTAATAGATTTATTCACAGCATGCATCGGTAAAAACAACAATGTGAAAACAGATTATTCTGTAGAATATTACTCTGCTAGTACAGTGCCATATCATATCTACACAAAAGCCTGTTTAAAAAAAATAATACATGATAAAGTGTTGTTTCATAATGTCAACAATATAGCGACACAATCATGTATGAAATATTATGGTTAACTGAGGACAGTAGGAAAAGTGATAGAAAAAGTTCTAAAGAGCAAGATTTTTTACAAAAATGGCAACAGGCAGTGAAACTATGACGGTATCTCTGACACTGATGAGCACATAATCTTACAAGTGTAGTCTGACGTCAAATTGCTAAGACAAAATTGATGTTTATGCTAACAACATGTGTCCATCAGACCGCAGTGACTTGTGTGTAGCCAAAAGCTGGTATACAGATGTTGTCTCAGAGATTTTGGAACAAAAAAAAGGAATTTATAAAACTCAGCTAATGCCTAGCATTTTAAATACAGACTTCCAAATCTGTACAAACAATTATTTTAGCTTGTATAGGCTAACAACCTGACAGCTAGCAACATGAAATGAGCATTGCTCATAAGATTGCTACGTAACCGTATGTACAGTATGATGCGACTTTATAGCTGTGTGTGTTAGCTCAACATGTATGCAATGTTTTTTTGTTCTTACTACCTGATAACAATGATCTTCTCTCGGACTTACAGCAGAGGTGTTCATTGTTTCCTTCCTATATGCACCATAATATATATATATATATATATATATATATATATACAGTCTATGTGAAATTGCTTTGCTGTGGTATCAATATCGTATCGAGCTAAACAGGTTTATTAAGTGCGTGTGAATTCCTTTCACTTGACTACTTGAAAAGCAGCTTTCTCTGAATAACCTGGTTGCTTTGGTCTATGTAAACACAGTCAAGGACAGTAGCTCACTGGAGAAGAAAGATGGAAAATGCCTTTCAGTTTGTTTGCACTAAAAATGGTGCCGCCTGCAAGCTGCAGTGATTGAAATAGCGTGATATAGTTTTTGAGGCTATATCACCTTTGAGTGCTAGACTACAAACTGCATTATCAGTCTTGCACTACAGTATTAACAGTCCACTTGATTGTATTTGTGTATTCCAGTGGCAGGCTGTGGAGACACATTAAACATCATGGAAACATCTCCAGAGGGAAGGGATTTTATTTGTAATTATGAGGTGATTTTGTTTATTGTCTGCTAATTTACATGTGTGATTTATTTAAAATAATAATTGGCCACATATAGACACTTTTTAAAAAGTCCTGAAACCTGTGGTAAAAAGATAAGGCAGGCTACCATTCTCTGTATGCACATGTTTATGGGCCAGATATTATCCATCGCTACAGTGGGGCCCTCGGTTTGTCTGAGGTCCCAACAACTTATCATGCTGTTAGGAATGAGGCTGGTTGGTCTGCCGGGGCCCTTTCTCTGCCAGGGATGTCACGGAATAAGAAAAGCAAAAAAAAACAACAAAAGCATATGGCTGAGAAAAGGTCCTCAAGGTCTATGCCTCTCGCTTTGGCTGTCCTGTCTCATAAAGACCCTGAACACAAAGGTTTTGACACAAGCTTTCACAAGCCCCTGAACACTAAATTGCAGGAAATTGGGTTACAGTTGAGATGGAGACTTCAGTTTGTGGTTGATGGAAAGAACAGACAATTAGTTGCTGGATTCTGAATAGCTCTGTGAAGAGTGACCACAATATATAAGAGTGTAAAAGTCAAAGAAAACTGTGGATGACAGACTAACAGTTCCTTTTTAAAAGAGCATATTTTGCTATAGATACCGTATTAAAGCTTGTGAATACATGTTATAAGGTCAACAGGGTTTGAGTGCTTGTCATCAATACTTTTTGTGTGTTTATCACAGCCCGACATCTAACATTAGAACATGAAAGAGGGTTCTGGAAGATCTATGAAATAGAAACTACAAATGCAGCCCGAACACAATATCTGATATCTGTGATAAGAATATGCTACTGCCGCTGTAAATAATATTTGAAAAGGATGGTGTGAGGCAATCGCAGAAAAATCTTCGCTGTCTGTTCACCGCTAAACACAGCCATTGTTTTTAAAGTAGGCCTATTATTTACTGGCATCATGATGAGGATTGTCAAATTAATTCCAGGCCCTTTCTTTGTGACTGGTTTACAACCCAAAAAGAAAGTGGTTAGGATGAGAGTGCGAGAGAGGCTGTGTGGGGTATTGATGAGCCTCTTTAAATCACTAACGGATTTGCGGGGGATTTTATACCACTCCAGTGAGTCTGGTGTGTTGAGGATAGGGTAAGGTCATGGAAATATTTCACTGAGTCTATCTCTTTGACTTGTAATCCTGACAATGAATAGCATACCAGTGTGGCTTCAGGCAAGTATGCTGTTTTGTGTATGTGCAAGATTATTGGTTGACCGTGAAAACAATTAGGGCTACTGTGGCATTTCTTAGTGCTGCATTCACAGCACACACAGAGGTTTAGCCGTGTTTAAATTCCACTCACACGTCACTTTAATTTATGCATTTAATTTTAATAAATGCCTGTGAGGCTGGTATATTATCAAGCTCAAGTGTATACGTTACCATAGCTAGTGACAGTGTGTTTAAAAAAAAAATCATATGCTTTAGACTGCAGTTTTAATTATCTGCAAGGCACCCCTCCACCCTTAATTTGACACTTAGTTAAGTTGTCCCTGGGGGGGTCAAAACACTTAGCAGGCGCATTTTAACACTCAACAACTTCTGCAGGCACTGATACAAAAGCTGCATTGCAAGAGGACTCGAAAGCGAAGCATTAACTAGCTCAGACAGAGCTGCGGATGCAGATATGAATTCATTTTCTGACGGGAGACGGAGATGCAATCTTTTTTGAATTGTAGCGCAGATTCTTATAGGAATGTTTCTTGCAGATAAGGGCCACTGAAGTATGTCTGACCAGTGAATCGCACAGAGATCGTATCAAATTTGCACTTTACTCGATGAATTCACCGTGTACGTTATTAGCAATTACACCTGTATCTCAGAAAAGGCTTGTTGTATGACGCTGTTAACCCGAGCCACGGTATGAAAGGAGTGCAAAATGAATTTGTGAAAACGATACTTTCTCCGCTGGTGTGCAGATATGGACCCAAAAATGTCAGCTTAGCATTTAGAACCATCCAAGCCACGCTTACGACCCTGTTGGTGGTTTTTAAAGTATCCAAAGACCATCAAACTGACAAAACCTGACTGAGCTGCAGTACATCAACCTCTTTACTACTCTGTAAAATCTGATACGTTTGTCTATGTACATTTTACAGTACCGAGGCACCACCAAGTTTTCCGTAACAATATTGATGGCTTTCCTTTGTTCCGAGGTTGTTTTTTTTTTCTTCTTGTGAACTTTAGACCAGTAAAGGGGATTCAAACAAAGATGCAGTGCTTCTCTGAGGCCGAAGCTCTAAAAGAAGTTAATTTATGGCCTGTTTGGGAGGCAGGTTTGGCCTTGAATACATAATGAGCTAGTGCACCTGCAGCGGCATACAAATGAATGGAAATGACGGTTAGTATTTACGCCTTCCAAAACCATTGGGACCTCCTGATCTGACCACTAATTGGCCGACAAAGAGAAATGAAGATAGCTTCCCTGTTCACAGGCTGCTGCATCTGCAAATATCAGGTGCAGTTTTGTGTCTAACTCTACACCACCTGTTTTATCAGTGGTCAAAAAATGTGCGCCTTCAACCTACAGCGAAGCGCGTAAAAAGAGAAATGTTATTTACAAGGGAGTGTTTATTTAAATTTTGAGAATTGGAGAAATTGATGCAGGATTTACCTGGATATTCTGGGTGCTCTTACCATCTGTTATGTTAAGACAATGTGCTCCATGGATGATATAAGGTGATCCGTTTTAGAGTAATTGTGGACACTCATTCTTCCTACATAACAAGATTCCAGAGCTACAGATGTATAATGTTTTGTCCGTTTGTAGTATTTGAATCTCTTCGGAGTTCGGTTTTCTAGCTATTTCGCATTTCTTTGAGGTCAATTGGTGTCTCCTTTGAATCTTCTGTGGTAGTTTTGCATCTTTTTGTCATTACTTTGCATCACTTTATTGTTGTTGTCTTTTTTGTGGCTTTGCAGGAAACAGTACTTTGCATCTCTGTGCAGTCATTTAATTGATTTTCCAACCAGAAAGGTTAACAGTCACTTCTAACAGAGGCTCTTGTATGAGGCCCGCCTTCCCCTTGAGACCCTGGCTCTGTGTCTGGTATGACCATTCAGCAATCCATCTATGCTCCTCAGTTATTTGACATTCTGACGAACTGCTACGTCTTTTTTTCACCGCCGTACTTTAACACCACTGCATCAGAAGAGCCTGTAATTGAACACCAGTGAATGCCTCTCAGAAATGTTGATTGTAACTCTGTCGAATGCTTTCAAATTAAAATACCATTTCTTTGTTTACACCAGATAAGATTTGCAGAAGGTAACATAATTTTCACAGGACGATAAAGTATTTCCATATACTTGGATATCTCCATAATGATGGATATATGCTTATGTTGTCTTGTGTTTTTTTAATTAAGCAAATGCATGCTTGTCCTTTGTTAAACCAGGTTTATTTCTTAAGTTGATCAGAATCCGACTCCTCCTATGACTTCATAATGTATTGCCGCTTGTCAGCAGCTCCATTTTGTGCTTGTGACGTAAGAGAAATAGATTTTCATAATCAATAGCACGGGATGGGATTCAGGAGTGTGGAAGTGGGAGGTGCAATCTGGCAGGGCACGATGCTTAAGCCTGCAGGCTCTCCGAGCTTAGGTCGCTCTTCCTCGCTCGTCTCTATGAGCTCCCGCTCACGAGGAAATGTTCAGTTTAAATTCGGGCTCAGGCACCTCCTTCACCTGCTATCCCGCTTCATCTCAGTAAAACAACAGCAGAACTGCGTATCCGCTGGCAAATATAAACTTCCCTGCCAGCCTTTTGTCACCTCTGGAAAGGAGATGACTGAACTGATGCACCGCCCCAGTGGAGCAAAACCGTTTAAATGACAACACATTTTTGTCTCACCTTGAACTTAATTGACTGCCTGAGAGCTGGCGTTTGAAAAGTGCTGACAGAATGACTTCTCTTGTTGTTTGGAAACGGTAGGTATTGACAGAGCCTGTTGTGTGTTGTTCTCAGATCGCTGTCACAGTCGCATGCATCTGTGCGCCACATACACGAAGGAGGCGCTGCGTGATGGTTCCCGTTCGCTCGTAGTAGTACTAACAGGCGTGATGTTCTCAGGATTTATTGTTCCTCAGGAAGGAGTGACAGGTGTGTCGGTGAAAGCGAAATACGTCAGTCGCCATTTAGTGACATTTCTTGCAGACAGATTTTAGCAAAGGATCAAATGTACCTTTGAGTTTGAAGAAGTCATTAACAAGACACCTGATGACAAGCAGGTTGATAACCCAGGTGTCTTCCGGTGTTTCTGCCAGTTGTGACCACCTGAGGACTCTTAGCACTTACGCTGTCACTGGAAAACACCAGCTACCGCCACCGTCCTCCCTGCCCGCTTGTATATTGGTCTTGTCTGTGATGCTGTGCCGCCTCAGCGCAATGGTGGCAACTATGGGATTTCTTAGAGGGGAGCCACAAGACTGTAATCAGTCATTATGTCAGAAGCAAGCCCCGTGAGCCCGGCTCCAGCTCATTCAGCCAAATAATAAGCAGCAGATAACGGAGCTGCCGTGCAGGCGGCAACAGAGCCCCCATGGATGTGGAGCTAGAAAGCGACGGGCCTTTTTCCTCTCATCTACCTACATATGAACGTCACATTGGTTTATGGGCTGCGTCGAGCTTTTCACACAGTGAAACTGACAGTTTCAACTGCTGCTAAGAATTCCAACTGATCCGGCAACATCGGTCGAGAAGATTGTGATTCTGGTTCATTACTGGATTTCTACAATGCTGAATCACGTGAATCCTACAAAAAAAAAAGATTGTTTATGGTTTGTCTTGCATTCATGCAGCCAGCCAGTGCTGCGTTATTACATTATACATTTCTAGCCACATACGAATCTAAATTACCTTTTCTAAAAGATATTCTTCCAAGGTTTAATCAATGAAATGCCACAATTGGACTGCTGAGTGTGCATTATAGAGAAGCAGCCCCCCTGGCCCTGTAAGCCCCTCTCCTTTCCCCTCCTCCCGCATGCAGTTTTGTCATTCCATAACAAGGGTCACAGTCTCCCATTGTCTCACTGTAGCATTCCTCAGCATGGTAGTATTGACTGGTCCTGCTGGGTGAGTGGTGCCATATAACATCCATACATCACAAGGAAGACAGAATGACAGACAGTGGGAGTTGAGATGTCAGCTCGTCCTCTCCAGGCAACTGACATCCACTCCCATCCTGTTCTCCACAGCGATACTCTATCTTCTGACAGGGGCTGCATTGATAGTCGCAGTCCCTCTGCTTCCCCACCTCACTAGTACACTTGACATGCTCCTGATATGAATTTTCTTATAGTGAACGGTGCAGGAAGAAAATCTGCTTCCAATGAATTTTTTTTTTATGTTCTCAAGGAGCTCAGAGCACTGAGAGTTACTGAAATATAAAAAAAAAAAAATGCTATTTGTTCATCAACTGCCACATTTATAATTAGTGCACTACTGTGTGCATTCAAAGATTGATAGCTAGATTAATCTCATCAAAATGGTAAGCTCTTATAATCTTCTCGTGCGCCCAGTTTACCCTCTCATACATAATAAATGTAGCTTAAAGTCGGGCTAACATAGAGCACATAGCTTAACACAGTAGCGCGCGCGCTCCACCCACAAATCAGAAAGCATGTCACGAGACAGTAAGCTCACTCAGGTCACTCGAGGTCAAACCCTCATGGAATTTTTGCCCGTAATGATTTATAAGGTGGGTTTGGTTATCGCTTCGGAAGTCATCTGTGGATCGGCTCTCTGTAATCCAGTTTCCATACACCTCGGCCGTGCAGTCTCTCGTTCCTAATGTGGCGTTCTTCTTTCTGTTGACCCCACGCGCAATGCAGTCTCTTGTAATGAACAATCCATTATTGACCTGTATAGATGACAAACATTGCTTTGTTTTGATTTCTTATCAGCTCGGCCTCTCCCCGTGGAATATCGAAGGCAGCAGAGAGACAATCCAGGACTTTTCACAGCTATTGGCCAAAGGTCCATTTAGCAGAGTTTCTGTTGTCACTCAGGAGCACTGTGAAAGGTTAGGTTGCTGTAATCTTGTTTATGCTTTTGGTCAGTAGGAAGCCTCCCTGAGCCAGTTTTGTGTCAAACACAGCTGGAGAGGCCTTTACAATTGCACTAGAGTAGAAATAATTGGTCCAGCAGCTTGGATGCAGCCATGACACACAGGTAATTTGCTAATTTCTGTCTCTCAGCTGGTGTTAACTGTGCAGAAAACTGCAGCGTACAGAAAGTGTGTTGAAAAAAGTGATTTATTCTCCCCATGTTGCTTTGGTAGAAATGGAAATTGAATGTGGCAAACGAGGCTTTGCCGTGGTTTGGTGCCGATCCCTGCAGTCACAAGTTCCTTGTATTATTAAACTATAATAAACACCACTTGTGGTAATCTGTCATTGGTTAAAGCTGTTGAAATGTGTACATGCTCCTAATTTCAGTCAATAAACTGACCTACCATACAAGCAACACAAGTTTTACAAACTTGATGCTACAGCACTCCTAAGAGACACTGTGTCCCCTGACTTCAACACTGATGACTTTGAGAAGGCTACCTCCAGCTGAATGGATAAATTAGGATTGGAAAGTCAGTTGAAGCCACTTTTAATTATACTGACAGTAAAGGATGAAATTAAGCAGGAATTAAGTGCTTTTTGTGCATCGATTTCTTTTTCTCTTTTCCTCTGGATCTGTGGACACACTGAAGTGAGGGAGAGACAATTGCAATCATCTATCGAAGCACTGCAGGCCCCCATTGCGTGGCTCTTTTTTTTTCTCTCTGAGTTTTAATACAATGAGAGCATGTACTGCACATCACATTGGCTTTCTTGTCTAACTAGGAAATACCATTGAATTGAAATGGAACTCAGACAGGTCTGGACAGAGGCCACACAAGCACTTTACCTTGATAGAGTTTAAATTTTTTATTTTTTTTGATCTGCTTCCTTGTGTCACATTTACATCAAGCCTCTACGTGCTATTTTGTATGGATGACAAGATCTCTTACAGGTTTCCCCATAATAATGCATACTCATTTTAGGCCTGTATACTAGATGTAGCCTTTATTTTTGGCAGAATGTCACATCACCTGTGTATCAGGAGAGTGAATGCCACCTTGATTTCCCTCTGGTCCCAGAAGGTTTGACTTGGTTACTGGAGATGACTCTGAGCTATAAAAAGACCAGTTACTTTGAAAACCGATGACAGGCTGGCTTTTGTTTGCTTGTTTTGAGATGATGGTCTCTCTTGTTGTCTTGAGTACTTCCCCTGACCGCGAGCTTTGCTCAGTCACACCAGCAGATGCGACAATTCGTCATGCATAAGAAACCCCACTCCGGCGGCCATCTGTCTCCTTGTGTCTGTTGCCGTGCGCTGGCAGTTTGTTTTCATAGACTCATATACAATTTTAATGGCATTCAAAATATGCTGAACCAATCTCATGACCTCTGAACCTCATTCTAAAATCTCATTCCAGAAATATACGTGACCCAAGTAACAGAAACCAGAAAATATGCAGAGCATCGCCATATACAGTTTCTGAAAGAGTTTGCTATTTAGTGCCAAGCTATACTGTTACCACCACTGGGTAGCTGGAATCAATTATTATGCCAGGTTAAAATGAAATTTGACTCCCCTGATCCTCTGAGATTCGCAGATGATCCAGCAAAAGGCTACAACACGCCAAACCATAGCAAGTAAAAGGCAAGGAGGTCAGATGGATCACTTCTACCGATCTGGAATCTGATAGCAAATTCAGGAGCCCTTTCACCAAGTCAGCGGAACAAAGTGTAAAATTAGAATAACCATATCACTACGGTTACAGCTGTATTGCATCATAGTACAAAACCTTTCTCCAACGTCACTGTAACATATTGGTAAATGGAACGGGACATGCGAAGGGTCAAGCAGTTAATAGACTTAGTTAAGGAACTATTGCTCTTAATTAAAAGCTATTGTTAGCTGCAAGTCTGACCCTAAGTGTGGCACATGATTCCCACTGGATGTAAAATTGTTGGGTGCAGAGTTGTCTAATGCCTGTGTAATTTCTAGCCTACTGCGATATATCAGATCGTTGCATCAGCGAGTCTCCTGTTGTCATACTTGCAACATGCCCAATTAGACAACAACTGCAGAAGAGTATTGGGAATATGCTAAATGCATCAAAGGTCCAGGTTTGCGCAGCACTCCTCAGCGCTGGTAACTACAGCCCAGTGCTTCTTACCATCACGCTCGTTTTTGGTTTCCTCTCCCAGTTCCTTTTTTCCTTGCAGTCACATTCATACAGTTAATTTGACATTTCTGGGGACAGTTTGATATGGGAGGTGGGATTTTGGGGGGTTAGGGGTGACTTTCGGGGTCTTTAGCCTAAAGGTTATCCATACCTCATTAAGTACTGCTAGTGAATGCACAAACTGTGGAACATACCGTTTTTTTAATTCTCCTTTTTCTACAAAGGTCGTTTTCAGAATATATAACCAGGAACACCTTTTCATCCTTCACATTGTGGTCATGCATTAGAAAGGCTGACTATAGTTTTGTCTTTCTTTCTCCACTTCCCTTCAGTTCAGACACATTTCCTCACTGCTAGTGACCCCGATGAAAACATAACCCCCAAGAACAGCTGAACGCGACACCACAGCCCATATTGTCACACCGAAGCAGTCGATTGCCACACGCCATCACCACCAGCATGAAATAATGCTGTGCAGGCTTTCAGGGATAGAAAGATGCCTGTCACTCTCCGCTGAGTTTCTACCCTCCTCAGGGCTATGTGTTTAATATGACTCTACAAATGTGATTTAGTGGAGAGATACCCTTGGGACTGTGAGTTCTCTTCGGTGACCTCTGCTGTGTAGGATATTGCAACTACATATGTAGGTTAAGGTTATCTCTCGGATGTTGGATATAGCAGAGGAGAAGGTGCGGGTAGGGTTAAGGCTGGAGAACTGCCAACCATCCGACGTTGTTGATGAGTTCAACAATTTTCAGCAGTTTCTTTCTTCTACTTCTTCTAGCATTTTTTTTTTTTTTTTTGCTCGTCTCTTTGAGCAGGCGTCCTGCATCTGTCTTGAAAACATTGTCTAACAGAGCATCCAATTCATACGGCGTGTTTTGCTTTCAACTCTCATCCCATTCTGTCTATATTCATCCTCGATTCAATTACTTTTTGGTTTCAGCAGAGGGAGAGTCGTTCTATACTATATTGCTCTCTGATGCGTGTTTTTAGCCCACAGACTTATGTCAGAGCTGAAGGATGGCTGTCCAATTTTCTGCATGGATAGCAGTGTTGGTGGCACTGTGTGTTTTTTAAATGCTCTTGTCAGATGCGCGTTAAGGGTGTATGGACCATATAGCCATGTAATTCTTCAAGACATTGCCCATTTCTGTGACATGCTGTCATTAGCTGCGTTCCTTCAGTCCGCCTGGATCTGTGTGTCTGTCTATGTGTAGATTGGTGTGCGTTGAGTGGGATGTGAAAGCACAGTTAATTGGAAATGCCTTTTTCTTTTTCTTCTACAGGTTAATAATTTCAGAGATGATAAAAAAATGTACCACCTCAGTGGTCACTTTGACCGTCATTATTCTTGATGAATCAATAAGACACATGATGTCAGTTAAACCAGTTACATGTTATACCATTTACTTTTCTTGCTAAATAAATGTTGGCGTTTTCATTTCTGGGTTAGAATAGTGTATTAATTTTGTTCCAATGGCTTCTTTTCCTTGTGGCCTGGTAGCTCAATGGGTTAGGCATCAGACTGGGATGCAGAAGGTCGCAGGTACAAAACCCCCATCTGACTACTAATCCATCTCCTACCAGGTGAGTCCCTGAGCCAGACACCCAGCTGCTTGTAAGTCGCTTTGGATAAAAGCGTCTGCCAAGCAAAGTATAGTATCAATATTATAGAGTTAACCTATTTTAACCTAGATAGAGTATTTACAACTCTATGAGGAATAAATCAGCTCCAACAGCAGAGTTAAAAGTCAGTGTAAAGGTTTAACTCCACAGAGTGTTGATCAGTACCAGTCTGCAGGTGTGCGCGGTCTCAGAGCAAACGTTTCGTTGCTAATTTGGAAACAAAATTGATGAGAATTACCACTGAAAAGAGTAAATTTTTACTCTTATTTTGAATGGGACCAAATGTTATCTCTACGGAGTTTAAACTAACTCTCTAAGTGTAAATTTGACACTCGTTTTTTTACTGTGTAGTTTCACATTAAGCCGGTTATCTTAGTTTGACTAGACAGTAGACAACCTGAACCGTCGCATACCAGTGGACAGCTAGCCTGCATGGGAGTCACACAACCCATTACTGTGTAAATGCAGTTATGTCTTTTTCTTTTAGTCACAGTGAAAGCTTGACATGCCCCCAAATGACCACCTCCTCCTCACGGGGGTCCTGCAGTATCTCGGTTGTCTCCTTCCAAGCCTGAATGGGTACTTTGTGCTGCTGCCCGCTGTTGCTCCGCACACCAATAGGTCCTCCATACACACCTGTCAAGCCTTGTCCTTGGCGCCTTGGGTGCTGAGACACTCCAGAGCCCCCCTGCTGCACACAGGGTAATTTAACCCTTATTCACTCACAAACACACGCCGAAGCAGTCATATATGATCAAATAAACACATGTGGTGACACAGACCTATGTAAAGACACAGATGTACACAATGAGACATACACAATTGAATTTCACATAAACAGAAGGTGCACGCATACATTCTCACACACACGCGCGCACACCAGCACATTCAAAGACTTGAGCTTATTGGAAACACACCTCACTCCTCGTGCCTCTCGCAAGGTTATATTCAGTGTGTAGGTCGGCCTCAGAATCAAGGAAGGGTCAAGTTCCATATTCGTGAGGTTGGGGAGGGCAAGGGCGCAGGAGGTCGGTTGGGGTGCACATGCTTGCATATGGAAAAAGGATTTAGAAGTAAACTACCTGTAACTCGATCCACTTCTTTAATAAGTTGCAGATTTTCAGTTTTTCAGTTGCGAGACAGGCTTCTGGGAGCATAGCTATTGTCCTTCCTTACTTATAGCAAATATGTATAGAGAATTGTTGATAACAGTTTGAATGAATATTAATTAACTGTGGTAAATGTGTGAGAAACGCTTAACTTTGCCGGCAAGTATTTTTGGGGGTCGTCTTGGGCCATTAGTTGGG
Source organism: Microctenopoma stevenorrisi (assembly GCA_032270685.1). NCBI lineage: Eukaryota > Metazoa > Chordata > Actinopteri > Anabantiformes > Anabantidae > Microctenopoma > Microctenopoma stevenorrisi. The sequence continues at coordinate 4,013,173 of JAUMTR010000010.1, forward strand.
TGAAACATTACCATTTGAAAGATTTTACCTAGGGGCTGTAATTTTCCATTATAATCATTTTTGTTTTACATCTTATCAACCAAAAAATGAATTTGTTATTAGAAAGAAATAGTAGGCACGTTTATCGCTAATGAAAATAATGAAACTAAATTCCTTAATATCATCGTTTGTGTAGCATTTTGTGTAACTGACAACTACTTCATTCATCAGAAATGCGTGTAAGAATGATAAACTAACCCCAGGCCTGGTATACACTGAATTGTGTGCACTATATAATTCATGACTCACTGAGGTCTTGCTACACTCATTTCAAGTGTGCCTTTGTCTCTCTGAGCATGTCTTCATAGCCTCAGCCGGTAACCCTCCACAGAACAAATGTGCCCCTTTGTGTGGCGTTATCATCAAAGAAAAGGGAAAAAAAAAAGTGCGAAATGGCTGATTGTACTTGCACAAAACGTGCACCCTCGTGAAAGACCTATGATGTCAACTCCCACTAGTGTCATCCGTGCAATTTTCCCCTCTATTGACTCTTGTTGTGCCTGAAGGTTGGTCATCGTGGTGGGAATATGTATGTATTCTAAACAAAGACAAGAGTGATTATCATAATGATATTCCACTGCTAAGGTAAACAATATGGCATTTTGACGGCTTGGTTTGACGATACATTTCATGCATTTAATATTGGGCATCAAAGACAAAGGCTTTTAATCACGGACTTTGAGCTAGGATTGGCATGAATAGATAGTAGAACTCTCGTTGTGGCTTGAGAAGCAATATACAGCCGAAAGACTCCAAAAACATGACAGAATAACATAAATATTTTAAAATGTGTGCTTAATACAGTTATCTTATTTTTTGGTTCAACAGACACTGACAAATGAGCAGCCAGGAAAACACAGGCCTGCACACAGAACATAACCTACAGACTCATATCCCAAGGTTCATCCTTTTCCAATTAAGGCCAATTAGGGCATGCGCAGAAGAACGTCTTCTGGGGAAGCGGCGTAGTGTTCGGTGCATCTCATAACCTCCTCTCCTCTATTTGTATGCCTGCACAGAAATGTAAACTAAGGGGAAACACAGGAAACAAAGATAGAGGAGATAAAAGATGAGGGAGAAGAAGACAAGATGAGTGGATACTGTGAAAGTGAGAAGGTGGGGATTACAGTGAGACTACATAATGAAAAAGCCGACTCGTAAATGTGCATAATCTTCCTGCGGTGGCCAGCAACCTCAGTCAATTGTTATCAGCTTGCCTGAATTTAATGTGACCCTTGGGGGCGAGGATGCTGCCCATGCATTACAGATGTTTTTTTTTTTCTCCCTTCTGAATGAACAGCCCCTGTCTGGCTATGATTACTTAACAGATAGTAGCATTGCGGTATTATTCGTTAAAGTAACTTTTCATGAAAAGGGCTTTGCATTTCAATGTAGAGATGAAGTTCCTAACGTTGGTGGAGTTTAAAAATGTATGATTTAAGACTTTAAGACAGGGGCAAGTGTAACATTTAGTGAAAATGACGGTATTTTATATTGTAAGTGGAGTACAAAACCTTGATGGTGCCTGGCTAGAATAGATTGGAATAGCTGCAAACAGTGCATCATTTTCATATTTTGAAGAATTGTAAAAAGATGCCACTATTTCAGTTTATCCCCTGTTCATTAGCTGCATCTCCTTTGCGTACGACCTCAGCATGCACAGGCTAGCTCGTCAGTTACAGCGTCGCAACCAAAGGGTCATTTAATTTAGAGCCCTGCTCCTGTGATTAGGGCTTTTGTTGTGAGCGGCCGTGACTACTGTAACGCGGGTGTTTGGGTCAGCAGTGGGCACAATAGCTTAGTTACTCTCGCTGACTTCCCTGCTATTGCCTCCCTCGCTCTTTCTCAGCACATTTTCCACTTGGCTGATAAAATAAGCCACTCTTTGATGAGCTTTCGGCAGGCCGCGGTGCCGCGCCTCAGTAAATGCTTTTATAGAGACACACCACAGGCTGTCGACTTGGATCAGTCATACATGCCGCATGCGTCCACTGCTCTCTCATATGCCACTTTGTCTTCTGATGTTTTGGCAGCAGTCTCGCATTAAAGCTACTGTAAACAATTCCTTTTATATAGTGTCATTAGTCCTGCCCTATTTCTTGTCAGCTGGACAAATTCGTGGCCATAATTAGTCACTTACCTTGGAACAGCACAAAGCCTGAGGCAGAAGCTGCAAAGGCAACACGGCCAATATTAATAAATACTGTTCAGCGTTTATTGTCCTTTTGGTTTTTTATATGCTCGAATTGTCTTACAGTTTAGTTTACTACCATTTTTTATATTTACTTTTATGTTTTACACTTGTGTGCACAGTTTTTCAAAGAGAACGTTTGTTTGAGGTTGATAATTGTTGTAACCCTGTTGTAGCTTTCCTTTCTTTTCTCGCTATGAACACGTTAAAACTCTTTCACAGCAGAAAAGCGTTGCTGAAGCCAACATTACTGTCAGGTGTGGTCAGAAAAATGGTCTCCCGGCACTGGTGACCCGCCCCAACAATGATATCAAGCGTACTGCACCACAGCGAATGGCTTTTGGAGTGCGAAATCAAATTTGAGTGTAAGTTCATGGCAGTGAAAACGGGTTAGTCAGGCTCTGTTTCATTACTTTGCAATTAAAAAAGAAATCGCCCATTCGGCATGGGAATAAAAACAAAACTGAGTACAGTTGAAAATGTGGCCACTTTTTTGTGTTAATGCCTTAAAATTGCTACATAATCAATGGGCTAAGGCATCAACAGCGAGGCATAAAATGCTTACACATATCTCGGGGTCCTGGCCAACTTTCTTGGCAGTCCAACAAATATATGACAAAATATAACTGACACCACCTTCTTCTCTCTGTGCTACTGACAAGTTAGGAGGTCTTTATGAGGTGATTTAATGGCGTGCTTTTTTTAGGTGCCTGTTCACCAGTAAGGTAACTCGGTCTAAACCTCTGGACATTTTTTTCCTCAATGTCAACTAAATAATTAAGTATTAAATACATTCATGCAGTTTATTTTTTATAGCAAACGATGCATCTAATTGAATTCACACTCCAACAAGAGAGGTTTGTCATTATGCTTGGCAGACAAGGCCACAAATATAATACTCCAATTAAATTTAAAGAAAATAATCAGTTAACTTCCAGTATTACTTAGGAAAACAACACACTCCTGCATCTCTCTATCGCTAGTTACACTTTCATTAACAAACAACCTGGCAGTAATAAGCTGCTTTCTCACACGGTGTCATGCTGGGTCATCTCAGCCCAGTACTTCAATGAAATTGCATATATTTGGGATGAACATTCTAGTAGTAATGGTACAAGATTGCCTTGAGTGCCTGGAACTGCCTGGTGTACATTTCTCTAGCCCCAAACTCTTTGAAGATACGTTGGAAGCTTCAGTTCTCAACTATTGCCAGTACTTTAACACTGATGATTATAAGAGAACAGGTTTGGATTTGGCTCTGACGCTGCCGCAGCTCAGCGAGGAGGGTTCAGAAACGGCAGTAGGGAATATGAATTTTTAGAAGGAGGTAGATGTGTAAAATTAAAGACTGCAGTTGCTGTAATAACAGTAAATTAGATCTGAATAAAAACAGGATCCAACCTGAGCGGATAGTAAAGCCAGCTACGGCCCATTACACTGTCCAGAATGTCATTTTTATTCTCTGTTATCTGTAAACTCTCACTACATTTGTGAAACACTTTGTGGTCAGAATTGTTGCAATATGGTGTGATTGTGTTCCTTTCCAAACTCTTTGAGGTCCCCTAAATGACTGACAGATGCTCTGTTGACCAAACTAGCTCGAACGATTCGGCTAAATTGACCTAGGGCATCTGCTTTCTCCGCCAAAGACTCAAATTTGATCAAACATAATGGACAGCAGATTTGATGAAGCGAGGCCCCAGCACTTGTTCAGAAGCCAAGATCAGTCGGACATTGTGCCCAGATGATATTTGGAAGTTTGGCAACATTGCTGACCTTTTTTTTTTCCTTTTGTAGTATCAATTTGGAGAAAAGATGGAACCATTTTACTCAGCGTGTTCTTGATCAGCGACACACATGCACAATAGGGAACCTGATGACAAACAGAAGCCATGGTTCTCAATTTGTTTGTCAGTGCTTTATTTATGACTTGTTACAAGCATGGAAGATAACTTTTTAAAGCGGGTGCTTGTGCTTTTAAAAGATGTTGACATGTGACAGACAGCTCAGATAGGTTGCTATAAAAAAATTACTTTTTAATTTGGTTTAATCCAACATCTACTCAATTTGCATAATAAACACAGTAGTACTGATTAATCCTTTTTTTTTAATTTTAGCTTATTATTCAAGACCTTAACCTGCTACAGACACCTCAATTACAAAAGCTTCGGCGTTCATCACTTTTTGTTATTGCAGGTGAGATTTAATTAGAAATCACTATAAAAAGATAATTTGACAACACAGGTGAGATAGGGAAGGTGACACTTTACAGCAACATTTTTTTTTAACTTCACAATATACCGCTTTAATATAGCCGTACCAAACCAAACGAAGTTCATTAATGTACCCGTAATTAAACTTACGCACCACCTGTGCGCATGGAGCATCAGCCAAGCGAAGGTTGATACCGTGGAAAATGTGAGACGAGTGACAGACAGAGAGTGGCGCGTGCATGAAGATGGATTGAAGCGACGTCTGAGTGGCGGAGCAGGAGAGCCAAATGTGCACGATGGGAAAACGAGACGGTGCGAAAGGTGACTGGAGGAAGCAGTCATCAAAATGCTAATGCTGTATGGGATATTTACTGCAGCGTGTTAATGCAGTTTAAAACAGGCTCTTTGTCCTGCAACCCATCACCAAGCCTCTGTTGGGCTCTAATAAATCAGCCATTAAAAGCTGATGTGACCTGAATAGCACTTCATACGGCAGCTCTGTCAACCAGTGAGGGAGCCAGAAAACAGCTGAAAAATTTATGAATATGTCACTTACGGGCTGCCTTCTTAAAATATACCAAAATAAAAGATATTTTTTGAGTTGAGATGACTATGACCACAACAACCATTCAAACGCTGTTGTTCTCTGTAGTTTTTTAAAGTTTTCCTTCAGTAAATCGACATCTCGGCGGTGCACAATCCAATCAAATTGTTCTTCCAGATATTAAAAGTTCCTCCTGCTGGACTGTATAATTATGTCTCCTGTCACTTATTTTGAAAGAATCCTGCAAGTGCTGCTGATGTTTTACTGATGCAAGACTACCCTGCCATGTCCTGTCTCCTAATCTGCTTCCTCTCCCTGTTTCCGTGCAGGACAGAACATGGTTTTATTATCGGGAATGTGATACGCTGGATTTGTGAAGAGAACACTCAACAATCACATTCCTTGTCATTCCAAGGTATTGTACACGTTTTATCCCGAACTTCTAACAGCATCGGATGTCGAAAATGTTTTATCACAAGACATGAATACAGAGGGGATTACAGATTAAGTACACAAGCAGTTTGCCCCCCCCCACCGACGCAGCACAGTAATGAAGAACGTTTACACTGCTGCATGTGGACCAATTGGACTTTTTCTGTGTGTGCAGCAGGACTTTTATGAAAATCATTCATGATGTAAATCTGTGGGATATCACTTGTAAGCCTTTCATTTCTGCCACCAGTCAAAAAGGGTGGGGGTGGGGGGTGGGGGGGGCTCTTGGTTTGGTAACCATACGTATCTACGCGGCGTATTTGGGTTTCATTGCCTGATGCAAATGATGTTTTCGGTGTAATCATGCAAAAGCGCAGCTGGCTTCCATTTCTCTGCGCCTCAAGTCTCTCGCTCCCTACACACACACACACAAACATACACACACACACACCACTCTCCACCCCTTCACTGACATAACCTTCCCGCATTGAGCGCTTTCCTCTTCCCCTGTTGGTTTTCCCGTTGTTGTCTTCTACAACCCTGTGTTTTCTCCACGCTTCTCGTACTTATCCTCATTCCCTTTCCTCGCGCACCTTGTTAGGCCATCTAAAGGCCTCCTCTCCTCGTCTTCCCCCGACACACATGCTCCTCTCCACCGCTGCCACCTCCACCAGCCCTCTCCATTCAGAGTGGAGCCACTAGCCTCAGTGCTTCCTGTGGTGAGGCTGGATTGAATTCAATTAGGGAAATTGTTTGCCCTCCAGAGTTTACTGGTGGGCTCCGTGGATGATAGGTCTGCCTGCCGACTTTCCCTCCTCTTCCTCTCTCTCGTACACACACACACACACACACACCTACCCATACAAACGTACTGCACTACATCCATTCAGCTTTTTTCCCTTCCATCTGACTCAATGCAGCCTCCCTTCCTTTTTCCTCCTTTCCCCCACTATTTACTCACGTGCAGTGCATATCTGTGCACACATTGTTTACATTGTGTTTCAAGCCCCTTCTCGAAAACGCCTTTAAACAAGATCGAGGCATAAAAAAAATGGTACCTGTGGGAAATGTGTCACGTCATCTTTTTTACTAAGACCGCAGGGAGTCATCGTCTCATGTAACCGTTTCAGCAAGGTTGATGGAGTGAGAGAATAATTGGGAACTATATTTGAGCTCAGTCTCTGCATCTACGCACACTTTTCAGGATACTCCCCGTTTTTAAAAGAATTAATTTGCCACTTCGCCAGTGCACGCGGCACAAAAGAAAGGACAGTGAATGCGGCTGACATGGAAGTAATGGTCACATTAGTTGCAAGGTTAAAACAGAATTGCGCTGTCATTTGAATAACACTGGGAGCAGTGGGCGGTAGTTGTGCCTGGTACTGGCTTTTGCTTTTTTTTTTAGTTATGAAGCGTAGATCTGCTATAGACATAATAGCCTTGGTCGCTATTCGACGCAGAAACACATTCTAGTGACTTTTAGCTAGTGCAACCCGCTGCTTTCCTCCAGATGTCCCACTGTGTGACGGTGTGCTGGCGCGTCTCAGGAATCAGATACTGTATTATTGTTGAAAGGTGTCCGATGAATTAAAAGCTGGGCATCGCTTTCCTGCTAAATATCAAAATGCACTCTGACATGGAAGTTTAACCTTGATTTGATGCACCTCCTTCTGCCAAGTTTGTGGTCACTTTGGATTAAGTCTAACCTACTTCATGAAAGTGGGAAAGTGAGGTAAGGCGAATGCCCTGCTTGTCTTACAAGCAAAGTAATTTCAAACAAACCAACTAATTGCAAAAGGACGCCACAGGAGATTTGTGTAAGTAAAATGTGAAGGTGCAAGGTTTGTTATTTTTAATATCTAGAAACCTGAACAAAAAAAATAAAGCTTTTATAGACAGTGTGAACCTCTGCACCTTCCTCCTCAGTGCTTTGCATGCCCAACATGGTTGCCCGGAACACCAGGCGTTCAAGTTAGTGTGACCATAATGGTCAGTGATGACTTTGGCCCTCCCAAGCTTTGGTTCTGTTATCTTAAAGCCCTGACATTTGTTTTCATAGTGGGATCCTGTCTGGACTTCTCAAAATAATGCAAAGCATCTCATTTGAATGGAAAGGGAGTGAAATCCTTTCGGCCAATGTCAGCAGTGTTCTTGAATTTGAATGGTGTCCAGAGGTAGTTGACTTTGCACGTCTTTGTTGTTGTTGTTGTCCTGTTACTTGGGCAACTGCAGCCAGTACCAAAGCCTGAAGGACACCAGAGCAGTGAAAACCCTCTAAATGACCGAATTATTTAAAAGGTACACATGCCTTGATGCAGTGCACAGCTGATAATAAAATGTGTTGACTCTCTGTGCAGATTGCCGTTGTCAAGACAGCGGCAATCTGCTCGAAGTTTATTCGCTCGGACATGTCTGCAGTGATTTCGTTGCTATAGGTGGGGAGTTGGTGTGAGGACACCCATCCCATCATTATTTAAAAGATGAATGTGGTGCGGAGATATGATAATTGTGTGAAAGATATGCTAGAAAATAAGACTAGTATTGACTTTTCTTTGAGATCACTCAGCAGCTTCACATTTGGTTCAGAATTTAGGGTAGTTAGCTTAATTATTTACTGTTGTTTGTCTGTATGTGCAGTGGTCCTGCTTGATCAGCATATGTGTATATGGCAAGTGTGTGCATTGAGTGCATTTGCATGTTCTTGTGCATAATGCAGTGTTTGCTGAGAGGCTGTCCACGTCCATCCTTTCTACTTCTTCCAGTGCAGTTTTAGGGTTTTCAGCAGCTTTTTGTTTCTCTCTTGATTTGCATTATTGTCATTCTGATTTTCTGATTGCATCCTCCTACCATCTAAAGACACGAAGGTTAAGCCAACCGTAGACTCTACGTCGCTCTGAATTGGTGCAGAGGTTAATATGACTGATTGTCTGTCCCTTCATTTGGCCGTGCAATAGATCGGCAAAGAGTCTGGGGAGTACGCTGACTCTCGCCTAATGGCAGCTGAGGTCACCTCCAGCATGTTTGTGCAAAACATACAGCTGTTTTTTAACGTAGAATATAAAGACGTGCAATTGATTCTGTGTTTTTTATGCTTTTAAACAAACTACATATAACACAAATTATTTAGCTTTAGAATTATGATTCATTTGATTTGGTTAGTTTTTTGGCAAAGCCAGAGATGCATTGTTTCCAGTGTTGCCAAGCACCTGCTGACTGTAGACTTATTTTGAGCAGACCATGAGAATGGTAGAGATGCATGCATGCTTCCCATGCAGCCCGGCAAGTGAATAAATATACAGTATTTCACAAAATGCTGAACTATTTCTGCAGCACTTTGTTGAGTGGAGTCACATCTGGAGAAATACACTTGTAGTTTTGCTTTCTCTCAATGTGTCTCACACACACAAACCCACATTGTTATTGTCTGTCACAACCCTCCTCGTCAGTCCTGGAGGGCTCGGCGGGTGAACGTTTCACTTGTCTTGATTGCTTGAGGTAAGAGTCCTCTCGACAGTGGCAACCCCTCCCCCCTCCAAGTTTGACAGAGTGGACAGTAAATTTGGATGGAGCTATTTCGGTATGAGAAGGGGTTACTGGGATGTTGGCACAAGTGTCTTGATATGTTCCTGGCTGCTCTCTTGCTACCTGCCCTGACAGTTTGGGTGTCTTAATACAACAACACCCTTGACGGCGGACTCACAGAATGGCTCAGTCATCTTTCGCCATGTTCTTCTGCCGCTTTTTTATCTCCGCTGTGTCTGTCTTAGGACACCCCTGTCCTCGTCATAGCCGTTTATGCTAATATAAACGAACAGGATGATCTGCTGTTGACGATTAGATTTAAGCACTGCTTGCACCTCTGGGTTCGCGTTGATATCATCGGACATGACAGAAGGTTCCAAAACAGCAATGGCCCTAATTTGAAAGACTACTGATGTTATTTGAGCTCTAAGGCAGTGGGTTAGAGATATGATAAGTGAATACTGAACTCAGTATTTGCAGTTGCAAGCTGATCTAGTGGAAGCTGTTGAAATGTATCTCGTCTAGAGAGATGCCCAGTATCCTGAGTTTTTTTTTCTTTTTCCGCTTTTGTAACACTGAATCTCGCTTGAACTTCAACTGCAGCCTGTCCAAAAGCTTCAGCTCCGGCAAGGTGTGCAGCTCTAATCAGCACTGTTTGATGTGCGGAGGCAGCAGGCTTTGCAGAGGAGCCAAGATCTCTTAGGACATTAAGGGGAGAGGAGAGGGAGGAGAGGCAGAGATTACTGCTGGTCTTTTTATAGAGGATCACTCCATCTTGTCCTTTTTAGCTCGCTCATTTGTTCTTATTTCCCCCTGGAGGGTGATTCTCTCCGTCTGTCTCGTACCAAGACCAAGGCCACTTCCCTTACTCTGGCAAGGAACCTGTCTATCAGGTAACCAAATTTGATAACCCCAGCCTTTCCATCATTATCAAGTCATAGTCAGATGGTGCTTATGTGCTACAGAGCTACTCCTGTTCTGGCAGGTATGGAAAAAGTCCGCCTTGGAGAGGGAAAAAGGAGACAGATGAATAATGATTGCACACGTTTTCCTTTGTTGGCATTTGAGGCTTTAGAGCCCAAGACATGCCTTTTCTTCATTTTCTTCCCCCAATTCCCTCGATTTGCTCCCTCCCTCCCTTTGGCTAGTACCTGTGAAATCAGACATCTCCCTGTGCCCGTCAAAAAATAACCAACACTATGCCACTGTGCGACTGGCTGTCAGGAAAGTTCACCGCCTGACAATCGGCGTACACGCTGAGGTAATCAGAAGCTGTCAAATGTGAAGTGTCCTCTGCTCTGTCTGAGAGCGCGCTCTGTGTTTGCCTGTCCAATGTTGGAGCTTTGGCTACAGTGTAGGTGTTCTAATGGCCTCTTTATCAACAGGGATCATTAAATAATGTCCTGCGCCTGCACATTTGGCAGCGAAATTGTTGTTTAGCAGAGGAAAATGCAGACACAGATGGATAATAGGAGCTTGTTGTCACTGCCAGCCCACTAGCCAGCCCAGTTGTGTGATGGAACACCTTCATACACTTTCATGACCTCTTATGATTATACATCATTTTCAAGTACACCGAATGGTGTTCTTTTTACGTATTCCCAAGTGGTTTATGACAATTTAATTTGCATATTCGTTCTCCATATGCGTGGCCTGCTCCTTGGTCCCTCTGAGAGGAAGCGCCTGTGCTTATAAAAACACAACCGGAGAAATAATTGATTTGCATGTGCTTATTTGGGGATGAAGCAGAGCGCCTCCCCGCCGTCAGCCCTGCGCTCCATGCACAAGGATCCCAAAGGTGCCATCCGAACCGTCTGTCCTTTTTACGGTGGCTTTAAACTGTGGACAGGAGCTGCAATCTGCTTCTGTCCTCCCTTGAATTTTATTTACAGCCCCAGCCCGGTAATAAAGCTCACAATTTATGACTTACTTTTTAATTAGAAATAATGTCTTGTAGAGTTTAAGTGATGGATGGTTTAATCAATATATAGACTGCGCTGGCCCTATGATCAACGTCGCTATTGACAGTGTGCAGAGTAGCCTAAGTTAACACTTTGTCTTTCAAAGAAATATGTAGCGTTTTGTTTGGTGATGGAAAATGTACACTGCCCCCCCTCCACCGCCTCTTTGTCTTTCTTCATTCTTTGTCCTTCCATTTTACAGTCTGTTGCTACTCTCGCCTTTTCTCAACAGGCAATGTTTTCTCCAGAATGAATCAACATCCCTTGTCACACTGTATTTAGGCAATTATTTTACCTCACTGAAACCCTGTGGTGTTGTGCCACATTTGCTCAGGTTTAAATAAAATAAGTGCTGAAGGTGGGTTCTTGTGAATAGAAACTGACAAGCTAGGATGAATGCAATTCTCAAAAAGGGAGAGATTTCTTTTTAATGGGTAAAGCAATTTTAGTTTTTCTCAGGTTCGGAGAAAGGAGGACAATGGGAAGGATTTTCAAGTAGAATAATTAAATAGGAAGCAAGTCAATGAGATTTGTTTCCTGGCACGATATTGGATTGCGTAATATACACCCGGGATGAAATTATGGTACTTGAAAACTGAAGTTACATTTCTGTCACTCGTGGCTCATTGTGATCAGGACTAGAGTCTAGTGCCTTTCCAATTCACAAGAAAATACCAAACACTGATCAATGTGTTTACGTTCACTACATGACAGAAAAAAAATCACATTTTGAGTACAAATGTCACAGTTCTATGTATTTCTGACTAGCTCAGCTCAGTTGTTGTCTACAAATGTTTTGTTTTGGCCGAACACAGTCGAAATTGATGCAGAATGATTATGATCAATTAATGAATTAAATCATTCATGCAACTGAATATTGAGAGGTGCTTCTGCATGACCTTCACCGTAGTTTCTTAACATGCCACGCAGCCCATGCAGCACTGGAGCTGCTGACAGCTCACACTACTTCTATGTAGACGCAGTAATTATTTCCAGGATACGTATATAATTTATGGCTGATGATTAATATACAGGGCACTCCCAGGAGAGGTGGCACATATGGGTACGTATGTTCCTTATGCAGAGCCTTCAGACCATGTCCTTGGACAAGACAACAAAACCTGGTAGTGAGGTCAACACTTATTTGCAGCTGTCCATCAATTTCCCCAGAGAGGTTAATTAAAGTGTTTCATTATTATTATTTTCATTAGCACATTTTGACCCCTATTGATACCATCTGAAAAGAGACAAAGATAAGGAAATAAAACAAATGACATATCTACATTCATATATGAAATGAAGGTCTGAATTAAACAATTTTACTCCAGTCTGTCCTACAGGTTTCAAAAGGCTTACCACTTAGCTTGGGTAAATACATTACACATGCTCAAGTTAAGGATAGTTAACAATTAGAAACCCTACTAAACAGTGACAGAATCTTAGTTTGCTCATTGTCACGAGTTAATAATTGGAATGTGATGCTTGGAGCTGTCATCTGCCGACCTACCTCAAAGAGAGCTAATAGACCGAATGAAGTTACCCATGTGCAGACTTGCAGCAACATAAGATCACCTGTCCATTGAGACCGACCACAATACCATTCTTTCTTATTGATTAGTGTTGCATTCACTGCCCGGGGCAGCTAGAGGCTTTAATAATGACTTTATGCTTTGCTTCCATGCTCTTCGGCATAGAATAGCCGCCGAGGACATGGATCCTGTTCTGTGAGTTCCTCTAGTCAATGGTTAACTGTTCTGCGGCGATTCAAAGAATCCGGGTGCTGTCGCAAGTGACCGCTCTTCTGTAGATCTTGACCCGAGTATGTTTTCTTCACCCCCACCCTCTGCCTCATTCCTTCTGTTTTCTCCATTCTTTCATTCTCCTGGCATGTATTAGCTTATCTGCCCTCTTTGTGCAACATAAGCTTGCAGATAAGCAGCATATTGGGCCTGGTTACTCATGTCTGTCTTGTTCATTCATCAGAATCCTCTAATTCCCCTCAGAAACCTATTTCCCAGACTGCAGGTGCCCTGTGTTGCAACACGGAGGGCACGCCTGATCCCTGCAAAGCAAACATCGGCATTTAGTCACTGCCATCACTTTTGTGTTCCCCCCAAAAGTGCTGGTAATGCTGCGAGTGTACACATGACTAATCTCGGAGACTGTGTAAAAACACGCCACTTATGAGTACACAGCTTTGGTTGTGATTAGCTATGAACACAGGAATTGTTCGTTTGTTGTATTATCCCCCCCGCTTCTCTTTTCCCGGTTGACAGATAGGTGGCATGCGCAAAATAAACAGAATCCTGCTGGGAACTTTTAAAGTGGTTACCCATAAGCCCCAGAGTCCACAGGTGTTTCCAGTTGTGTTAAGTCTTGAAAATGTGTAGCCTCCAGCGGGCTTTAGGTGGTCTTCCTCAAAGCATGACCCAGTTCTTACAATTCCACGACACCCTAGTAGAATAAATATGTTAGAGGAGGGTATGGTAGAAACAAGCAGCTCCAAGCGTGAGAAAGAGTGATGCCCTTAGACTCCAACTGGTCCTGTTCACCGGTCAGGGTCACTGTCGATCACGATCTCTGTTCTGGCCAGTTAATTAGAAATTAGAAGAAGGCATGACCCTCAGGATGGTCTCCATGGTTAGAATAATGAACACCTGGAAATGGTGACGAGCAAGGCTCGTGGGAAAAAAAATTACTTTGGCTTGTGCACAGGCCATTTCATTAAGACTTCTGAACTCGCGCGGCCTTTCTAATTGCACTCCTGCATACTTCTCCATTCCCTTCCAGTCTTCTCATATATAAAAGTATAATTTTTAATTCATTTTGAAAGATTTAGGGGCATGAGGTAGTCTAGCTTGATAAATTGAATTTCAATTTGACATGTGATCTATAATATAATACAGTTTGAGATACAGTGAAGTTGATTAAGCGCTGATTAAATGTAATGCAGTCCAACCCAGTACCATTGAAATCCTATGAAAACAAATTTGACTCGCTTAAATTAATTAGATTGCTGTAATTTAATAAGTTGGTTATTCATCCAGGTTTGCCCGGTTGTCTAGCACCATTCCTTCACTTTATAAGCAATTTGTCAAGTGGCCTACTGAAAAACCAGCACACTTACACACATTGTTTGCAGCGGAGCATTAAAAAAACTTTCTGGATTATTTCATTCCGCTGTGCCGCACAGTCACTGCAAATATCGGTGTGTAACAGAAATAAAGTTGAGGTAAAAAATACAATTCCCAAAGTATGACTGGAGATAATGCAGGTAAAGGAAAAGAAAATATAGTTTTGCCCAAATGTGCTCCGCTGTATATGTTTGGGGAGTTTTGAGCATCGCCTAGATTTTTAGTAAAATGTGTGTTATATCTAATATTCTATTTGTATTGCCGAAAAACAAAAACTTGGAGCTGTTTGTCTATTCATAGAGGAGTACAGCACAGGTGGAGCTTATATTCCGCTGCTAGAAATTACATATACACATTCTCTTTTGAAGAAAAAAAAAAAAAATCCAATTTAACCTATAATTCACATTTTGCTTTTCGGGTGCAGCTGGTGTGTTCATGCAGGGCGACGGCATTTTTAACATTCTCTCCATGCATACGGCCCAGTTTTGCTCCCGTCTGCCATATCATAATCATTTGGCTCAATGCCTTGATTTGAATTGGTGAATTGTTACACTCTGAGTAGGTAGAGTATGATGCATCTGCTCACAGGCCACATTATTTTATCAACTGTGTTTGCAGGTCACAGTGCAGTGCAGAAGGTGCTGTTCCACCCCCACCACCACCCCTCCCGGGTCTGTGCTGGTAGTGAGTACGCCCCAGTACACACAGTCCCTAGATGCAGTCTGGCAGGTCTAGTGAATCATCTTCCCGTCACAGGTTGAGGAAATACAACAGCGGGATTGGCGGTGCAAAGGTGGCGTCTGGCCCACTGTCGAGTGAGCTTTTTGGCTTGCACAGGGATATTCTGTTGTTTTTTTTACGCAGGAGAAGGAAAGTAGTTGTGCACGTTTTTGTTTTTCTCTCTGATCAGAAAAGAATACTTTAATAAGGCAGCACATTTTAAATAACACACATACATTTCCATACATGCGTGTTTGTGTGTGTGCAAATTGTGGCCCTACTTTTTTGTGTGTCCACAACTGTATTTCTTTGATTTGGGTGTTCGTGTGCCTTTTGAGAGGTTGTTTCATGTGAGCTCGTGTAGAAAGGTGGTTGCGAGAGCCGCTGATGAAAGTCAAAAATACTCGCGGCCAACAAGGGCCCCGCACATGCACCAGATGTTTCCCATCTCTGTTAGCGCCTCAGTTAGAGCTGTCCTTACCTAACTTGCTCTGGCTAATGGCCTTAGCTGGTGTCGAATGCTCTGGATCCCTTTACTCCTCTTTTGTGCGATAGACATGGAACAAAATATGAAACTTCCTTTGTGACGTCCTATTGTGCTCCACAGCGAATTTCTAGACAGAGGAATTTGTTTCACAATATTTGGGTGTGAATGAAAACACTCACTCACCCATTGTCTACATTATCATCTTGCTTTCATGCCAATAGTTAAACAGGCCAGGAGAGTGGACAGGAAAGGTTGAGACAATCTGGGTGAGGGGAAGTCGTGGGAAGTCTAGATACAATATAGGTGAAAAATGAGGAAGAAGAGAAACTTTTTTATGAACAGCAAAGCACTGAGAATATAAACAATTTGCAAACCAGGGACTGGAATACAAAGTGGCAAACATGTTGCTTTGACAGAAACAGTGCGCTCGGGTCCAGGTCCTTCATATGGCACACAGAAGATTGATTGAGAGATTTGGTGGGCCTAATTGTGCTGCACCATCTGCCCAAGTTACAGAACCTGCCAGGCATGTGACAGTTTCCAACAGGCTCACTGATGAGCAGATGTGTGCAGGAGTGTGTGCGTGTGTGTGTGTTTAAGCACGTCAATCTCTCTTTACTTTGTGATCTCTTTTTTCAGGGAATTAAGACGAGAAGTCATGTCTTGAATTACAGAGCGCTGCAATTCGAATGCGCACTGAGAAAGTTCCTTCTTTCTTTCACCTGATGGAATCTCGCGGTGGGTTGCACTTGATTGTATTTTCTCACTCTGCCGGTGATGTCGAAGTGGTCGCGTTCAGTGTTAGTGTTGATATTGCAGCCTGACAAATGCCATAGACGCGGAATTCCCATATATCAATCAGCCATTTCCTCCCTCATTTCCACAATGAAACGTACTGCCAGAGGAATGAAGCAAAGGAAACTAACCAAGTATAATAACACGACTGCAAAACTGTTCCTCTAAACAAAACTTTTTTTTTTCTTTTTGTGGACAGAATTCGACCTCTATTCTCGGTAAATCTCAAAAAGTAGACAATGCAACCGAAAACAAAAGTCCTACTTCAAAATAGTGTTTCAGTCAGTACAACACAACATTCAGTTGTTCAGAAATACTCATTGTTAGCAACAGAATAAATAATAAAACACAGAGAAGAATCTCTATGATGTCAGCAAGAAAAGTGAGAACAAAGACTGGGAGGCTTTCAAGGCCAAACCCTCCCTACATGCAGACTCCCGAGTGCACAGAACTAATGAAAGCGAGCTATTTCCCTAATTAAGCTACAGCACGCTGCTCTCTACTTACAGATACAAAAAAGTGATAGGATTCAACTGAAATTGGACACCTTTGTGTTGGCAAAGCGGGGGGACGCGGGCTTAGCAAATAAGGTAAGATAATCAACAAATGTCCTCCCGCTGTGTTCGTGCCAGCTGTTTGATTTGGATTCAGTATCAGCTCACACTTATAGCTATCAGTATGTAAAGCATATGATTTTATAATGAATGATTTATTAAGACATGATTCTGAATTGTTTTTATGTCTTTTTTTATGTGGTTTCTTTTTACGTTTCTTTTCTTTATTATCAAAATGGCTGTTGAAAGCTTTTATTTAAATTAATAATAATAAAACTTCTTTCATTTGCTGCCAATTCCAAAATCCACAATCCAGCTGAACTCTGTTTTCCGCCGTGTGAACGTTTCACTGCCGTGTTCACTGACATATCAAGCTGCAGAACAAATAAGTGCATGGACTCTCTGTGAATGTCTAACAGTGATCCAAGCCATTAAAAATGACAATGAAATAATACAGTAGATTATTAACTTGCGTGCCAGGCTAGAGATTCCATTGGTGCCGGCCCTAAAGTGACGCTAACAGTATGACAGATCCATTGAATCAGGTTATGTCTATTGTTGTAATATTTGCGGCTTTCTTTGCCGCGTGCACTGAAGTCCTGAAACACTCCTTTCCTTGATTTGGCCACAGATGACAGGGGAAGTTGGCATGTGTTTCATATTCTGCATAACCATATCCCCAAGTCCCTCTTGTAATTATTATTCAGTAGATGCACTGTTTGGCACAAGGACAAAAGTTTGCATAATTTATGCAAAGCCATAATCAATTTTTGAAAAATGGCTCAGACCTTTTCTTGTGCTTTTAACTAAATAGATGCACTTCAGCTTGGACGTAAAATGACCGCATGGAAGGGAAGAAAAAGCTTTATTTATATCTTTACCTAAACTTTGAACCAGCGTAGACTTAAGAGAGTATATTAGGATTGCCATGTCCAGCTCAAATAAATGTATTTTACTATGCCCTCCCACTGGGATAGCGCTACCGTCATATACGAAACGTTAAAAATAATACTTTGTCAGGCATCTTCTCCGGCTCCTGTAGAAGTCAGTATCTCGGAAAAAGTATTTGGAGATGAGCTGGATATGATATCGCGCAGCACACTTTATCTGGATGTGTCCCTGAGGGCTCTCACCTGAGGACTTGTTATTTCTAGTGTGGTGCTTACAGGAAGACGTCCTCTGAGACAAAGAAAAGGGACTTTGTTATCCCATCTCCCGAGAGAAAGTGGTCTATATTTACCTTAATAAAGAAGGGGAAGATGTAAATAAACTCATTTTATTGTGAACATCTTCTTTTTCATCTGTCCACATATCCTACTTTTCATCCTTTCCTGCCTTAATCTTGGTTGTAAATGTCTTTCCGCTGCATTGTCACCGGGTTTGGATTTCAGTAATCTATGGCTTGGACATTGTAATCTATCTGTGTTGCCAGTACATGGAAATAATGTTGGATGTACTCATTCGGGCTCTTTTGTTGATGTCCTGTAAAGACGGAAAATTGGCATTTTTCCTATAAATTCTAAATAGGCTATGTTTAGTGGACAGGAGACCATTATCCAGAATTCAGAAGGTAAATGGCAAGAGTGAATAAAGATCGTTTTGGCTCCGCTTTCACTCCCTGGTGAGTAGAAAGAGGAAGATTTCTCTGTTCTATTCTTACATTTAATACACAAAGAGGTACTTACCAAAAGGCCTTTTTAATCTCCAAATCTCCAAAAATGTGATTGTGTTATAATATTTTCTTCATGTGACACATTTAAGACTGACTGTTGAATGAATCTTCTTTTAGAAAACATTTGATTTATGAGAGGTGTAGATAAACCACATGTTAAAAGACGTTTGTGGTCTCGTTGCATTGGTTATTCACAATCTACCAACTAACCACTTCTATTTGTAGAAGGTTCCGATTTGTGATGTGCTGTATGTTGTTGCTATGCAAACACCCAAGTGCAGACACATTAAATGGCCTATCCATGCACACCCAGCTCATCAGCTCATATTACTTTTCTCTCCATGTAGACTTAGCATTTCCATGTAAACCTGCTGTTTGAAGCCATGGAGCCGATCAATGGCCCAGCAGAGTGTGTAATTTGCATGTTGAGGAGAAGATAAAAAAAAAGTATGTTTCATTTCAGAAGGAGTTGGTTTTCGACGTACTTTACAGGGTTGCTCGTTGGCAGTTCACCCTTTGACCTTCAAATCAATCCGTTTGGTGGAGAATAAATGAAGAAAACCATTCAGTGACTTTGACTGTGCTTAATAACCATTTGACTCTGCACAGGAAAATTGAGCGCCGTGATGCAGAAATAGTTTGAAAATGGCGTACTACTAGTGTTCTTGGTCCATGCCTTTTTTTTCCTCTGAAGGAAAACAAATCAATGTGCTTCACTTGGTTAGGAGACCCATGGGATATGTTAGTTGTCCATGACAAGATGCTCCAAAGCCTGGGTTTTTGCCAAGATTTCCAGGATGCCAGACGAATACATCAGATGTGTCTCACTTCCTAACCTGACCTCCAGTGCGGCTGAATTTGAATATATACATATTAACAAAGAATAATATTTGTTCATGCCTGGTCTTGTCTGATATCCCACTTACTCTATGTCAGCTACTGTGTTGTGTGATTTGAGTCTGGCTATTTATTACAGCCTCTATGAACATGTGTGAGACAGTGATGGAGGACTCAGAATACTCATCAGTATTTCTTAGTGAGTTTCACTTCACGATAAATAGCAATGAGTGACTCCAGCTATAGACCCTTACATAGCGGGCGTGAGGCAATGTGTGTGACCTCTGCAGAGGTCTTTAGGAGGAAGACACTTTAAAGTGCTGGGAGCAATAGGCAGAGGCTATATATCTGATGAGTATTGTCTCTTTTCAGTTAGCAGAGACAGCTTGAGTTTATCCCTCTTTGTTCGTCAGTTGACAGACAACGCTGCTGAAAGTGGATATGAAGCCATATGGCACTCTGAACCCTCAAACTACAGTGCTTCATTTTTTTTTTACACCAGGACGAGGTCTGTTGTGTTTGGAATTCATTAAGCGGAAGGACAAGTTTCACACAGTAGATGGGATGCTATATGCATATTTAAACACTGTGATGCGTTGTCTCTGCTACAACATTTAATTCTTTTTTTTTGCATAGCTATTCGAAGATGTGACCCAAGATACGTTTCCCCATTAGAATGCAATGACGGATAAATTGCTTTTCAGATGCATACTAAAGGAGCACTGTGAAAGACTTCGGGCGCTAAATAATTTCATTTTCAATCATTCAAATATGATTCTTTATTAAAATTAAAAGTATTTTTTTCTTCCTTGACCTGGAGGATGTTGCTGTGTTTATTTGGTGGCAAAACTGACTCCACTGTTTATTGGCATCATCAGTCGAAACGTGTGTTCTGGATTTGAGGATCTTGTACTTGTCTTCATATTAGCAAAGATAGGGAATTCATGCTTCTCACACTAAAGTTTTGCTGCTTTTATCTTTCTAATGATTATGATTATGATGGTTTTTCTTATTCGGCTGATCTGTGGGAGTGTGACCACTCAACTGTTATGATGTTTAAAGGAGGTACATAGCACCTGAGTGAGTTAGATTTTAAAGGTGCAGTTGAATGTGTATTAAAGCCCGTCTAACTGCTCTAACATTTTATGTAGTTTAAACATCCAACTTTGATTTTCAGCGATTTTAAAGTGTTTATTGTTTGGGATCAGACATTCACAGTGGTGGGTTAGAGTCAGGGAAAGACTGCGAGCTGGTTAGTGGATGAAAATGTCACTTCATGAACACATCTTCTGCGATGAAGACTAACTGACGTGCTGACAAACGATACGTCATTTACCTTTATTGGTTAGAGTTGCATGAGTGTACTTCACACAGAATGCAAAACTGATTTGCAAACTGATTTTACTGTAATGTTAATTCACTGATAAACGCAGTGACGGTCGAGAGCAGTCAAATGGTAGCAGGCTAGTTTGCTGGGCCCGCTAATGATTTTAGCTTATGGCATAAGTAGATACACACAGATCAATTAATTCCCTAAACTTACACTCTCATAGGCTTTAAAAAGACACAATTTTACACACTAGCTAAGTGTTCAGTGTTTACTTCAGCACCATGTGGACAAATGCTAAGCTAAGCTAACAGGTCATAACCACTACGGTGGTAACTGCATCTAATAAATTCCTGTATTGCTAACCAGAGGTGATAAATTCAAGCTGTTCTTTGACAAAATAAAATTATAATCACTTCAGTTCACTAGGTCGGAATGAATGCTTACGGAGCAGTTACATTCATGCGTGACGGTCTTCTCACACACGCGTCTTTGACTCGCACAAGTCATTAGAACTTTTAAGGGATCGTCAAAGAAATTGTCAGCATCAGCGTGCGCAGAGGAAGTAACTCAAACATACTGAGTTATTGGCGCCTTTTGCAGCGGGCATTAGTGCATGGATACGGGCTCGGATCGCTGAAGTGTGCCTTCATCTGAATAATGATTTGCAGAGTCAGACTGAACATAGGACATTTCTCTGTGTCAGTCCACTTAACATGCGCCCTTTCCATCCCGGTGACAGCTCTCCGCTTTTGACAGAATGTCTGTCAAGAGAAATGTGGGAATGTGTTTTCGGTGCTGTTTTCCTTGCCAAACTAAATTAAAGCCACATGGTGTTTAGCGGCAGAGCTGAAATACGCTGCATAAAAAGTCAGGAAAGAATAGGAAGAAATGTCAGTGGCTCAGTTTTGTAGGTAGGAAAGGGCAATGCAAAAGTGATTTTGAACAAACCCAATTGTAACTTCAGCCTGCGTCAGGCTCTCATGGGCAGCAGTGCATACCACTTTACTGCGTCCTATGATATCACATCTGCAATAATGTGTTTCTTTTATATGAAAGTAGTTTAATTATCCTGGCCACCTCATTCTCGGTATCTAATTTGTGCAAGTGTTAGTATCATAGAATTGCATTAGCCTCGGTGAAGCTTGTTTTCCCATTATGGTGATTCAGAGAAATCTTTGTAATGTCTTCATCACAGGTAAAGCACAGTGCGTGTGTACTGTGGAACCATACACATACTGGGGATGTGTTGTGGCTGATATCTGATTCAGCTCTGGGCAGCTTGTGAGGTCAAAGCAGATTCTGCCTGTATGCAGATAAGGCTGCAGCAGTCGGAGCAGAAATGATTGCAATTCACGCTTGTGGGCTTTTCCTTCACACAGTTTAGACAACAGCAAGCGGGAGCACGGCGGTACATGTTGCCATCATCAATCATCTCAGCGACTTAGTCACTGTGATGTGTCAAAAGGATGAAAGGAATGATTCTCAATGATAGGGCTGTTAAAACTTCAGGCTACTGAGTAGATGGCATATGGATGTGGTGGAGCTCAACCAGGAGGGCAACTCGTCTTACAATGTTTACAGGCACATAGGAAACCAAGTTATTAACAGAAATCAATGACTGGGGCAGGAAGGAGGACCCAAATCAGTTTACATCCCTACGAACAACTACTGTACCAGGTTACGTAAAAAAGACAAGATTTTCTTACTGTCCACAAATTGCTCAGCCCGATCAAAAACATCAATTTGTTTGTCTTTTGTTGCTTTCTTAGTTCTATTCTGTCGTAATTTCCTTTTAAAGGTAAATCTTGGGTTTAGTTTCAAAATAAATTCAATTAAAACACGCTGACTATTGTAGAGCAGATACATTCTGCATTTGACATTTAGATCTGATGATTTAAATTATCCTTGAATAATATTTCTATGATTCTTAAACATTTGCAGTGAGCATAGTTTACATTTACATTTAGAAAGTGTTAGAAATCAGGTCTGACTTACATGAAATGATCCCATTGGCCACATCCCATTACCTATTTCTACAGTAAATCTGAGCTTGGATGACTCCATGAAATTCGCTGAAGCTTTTCAAACTCAAGATGGTAACAGATTTTTAGGGGGAAGGCAGCCCGTGCACTGGGACTTCTAAGTCTTCTGTTAATCAGAGACAACCATAATTATGTTAGTTGTGCGTCAATTCTTCCTCATTTTTCAATTTCTTCACTCAGCTTTGCCAAGAGTTGCCTAACTATATCTATTCTGAAATTCTTGACATGAGAATTGTGGTGTTGGCTGCTGTCTCCATATTTCCACCCCTCCTGATGGACATATTGGGTAATAAATATGAGATCCACCAGTAATGTTTTGCACAGATGATGTTATCACATTTGCCAGCTTGAAGCATCAGCTGTGTGTATTGGAAGTCTGTCAGAGCAGAGTTCTCCCCTCTCCCGATTTCTGACCCCCCCTGTGCTGACACCAACTGGTCCAGGAATTGCATGCCAGACTTGTGGAGAGTCATAGAGACCCCTCTTTGCTGTGTGTCCAAGTCAAAAGAAAGACTCTGGCACTGTAACAGACTCCCCATCACTTAAGATATAGGAGCAAAAAAAAAACTTCTTTAGCTTTGCCAGATTCGTTGAGGAGTCAGGATGGGGGTGAATTGGAAAGGGGGAGGATAGAGTTTCAGTGTTAGCTTTAAAGGTGGTCCTCCTCCCACGCACTATTGATGGCCTGTTGTGCAGGTTGAAACATTCCGCTGTCGGATTGATACCAAAATGAAATGAGGAAAATGAAAAGCGAATAGATGGAGGGGTGGAAAGTCCCCCTCAGCTTTCTCTGGGCACCCCTCTGTAAGTATGGGATAGAGGAGGCTGACAGGATTCTTCAGAAATGGAGTCAAAATTGTTCTTTCTGAAAGGGTTTTAGGTTTTGGATCAAAGAGCATAATCAGCGATGCGGAAAGAGCCACTGTTAGATTGGCATCGGTGTCATTTAGATTTTACAGTGATGCCATGAGTCAATATACTGCCCTAAGATTTTCTAAATATACAAGAAATGAGAATGCAGATGTGAATAATAGCATTGCCTTTTCGCCTTTTGGATTTCTTAGTGCGAATCACAGGGTTGTCATTCTGAGTTAAATAATAGCGAGACTGTGCATTTGTGCAGAGACATAGAAGTGCTCTGAGCTAAATGCTCGCAAATATACACACGCTGGCAATGCAAACATGATGATGTTTAGCGCTTTCATTGTGAAAATGTTCACCATGTTAGTTCAGCGCATTAGCATGCTTACATTTGCTGAGTGGCACCAGACACAAAGTCCACCTGAGGCTAATAGAAATCTGATCCGGTTTTGGTGTGTCAAGTATTATTGGAGCTTTAAAGAAGAGACAGTTGTTTTAGGGGATCACCCTGAGTTATTCAAAGTTATTCTGAAAAGACTGTGAAAATTCAAACTCCATTTCCAGAAAAGTTCTTTCAAAAATGCAGTGCAAAGAAATATCTTAATTCTATATTCACCTAACCTATTTTTTTTGGACAAAAGTACAAAGAAAATATAATTCGGTGTTTTCTATCCAACTGGCAAAATTAGAAAGAAAACGTTAAAAAAATATAATGAATATTTAAGTAACACTGCTTTGATTAGCAGGTTAATTGGTAAGAGTTGAGGATTTCATGATTGGGAAAAAAGGAGCATTCAAGATTCAAAACACTTTATTAATCCCAGAGGGAAACTGTTTTGCCATGAATACAGCCGCTCTCCATACAAAAGATTAGAAATCCCACCACCATAAGTAGCACAAAGCATGCAGCAGAGCCTCAGTCTTTTGGCACTTTGTCCCAAACCTAGAGAGAATTTTCAATCAGTTGTAAAAAATATTTTTCTAATTACAAGACTGCAAATAATTGAAACCGTTTATCACCAAACTGTAAATGTGCTTATATTTACAAAGCACAGTTAGGTTGGTCGGTGAAAACACAAATATTTTCATTGTATTTCTGTGCTAATTATCACATGTTTAAGTGAATTAAGAAATCCAGATTTTAGTTTCATTGCATTTCGGATTAGTGCTGGCACTAGAGATAAAAGATTCGCTTGGAATGTAATTGCAGTTGTTGCATTGACTACTTTTTCCCTCCCTACTTCATTTAATAATTCATCCTTTCTTTTCTGCAGATGCACTAAAAAGACTGTTAATTGGGTTAAATAAAACCTCATGACTGTGTTATGGAAAGACACAGCTGGAGGACTTCTCTTTAAAACCTTGTGGGTCAATCTTTTTGGCCAGATTAAATACAGATACACTCAGTATTGATTGTCAAAAGGCCAGTAACATCAAACAAGAGTCCTCTGTTATTCCGTTGGCATAAACAGGAGGCAATCTTATTAAAAAGACTGTGCTCCGTATGGGTCTGCAATTTTTCCATATATTGGGTGTACAGTACTCTGGAAAGTCAAACGCAATTACTGACTTCCTCACTTTCAGCCGCACTGTGCGTATAAGGGGGAAATGGTGTTTCAGGCTGTGGTATAAGTGGATGAATAACATTACACCAGAGTGCAATTAAGACCTGGACCTAGGTCACAAGTCCTGATGATTCCACACTGTGTCAATTAAAGTGTGTTTCAGAGACAGGGAGAAGCGGGAGGTTGGGAATGTGAATTTGATGCCACTGAAAGAATAAATACACAAAATATTGCATGTACAGTGGTCCCTCGTTAATCGTGAGAGTTTCGTTCTAAAAATAACTCGCAATAGGTGAAATCTGTAGTAGTCGGCTTCATTTTTTACAATTATTATAGATGTGTTAAGGCTGTAAAACTTCCCACTACACACTTTTATAGACAGGCATTAACATTTTCAGACTTCTAACCGTCATAGAAAATGCACTAATCAGGACGCAGAACACATTTTTTTATTGAACTAAAGTCTCTGCCTGTAACAGATTGCGCAATATCTGTGTGTGTGTTTACATGTGTGTAACACATCACAGCACAGTAAAGTGCTGGTTTACAAGTTTGTTCCTGTACTTTGACATTTGCTAACTATCCCCAACCGCTATGTGGCTGCCTCACCCCAGGAGACCCCCACTTTCAGATTTAGAAAGGATGCCTGCTGAGTCCAACCCAAACACATTCTACCACTCGGCCAAAAGACACGGGGCAAGGTCACTGGATTGTGTTTGTGTCTTATCATGAGTGTCCTTTCTTTTTCCTGTGTTTTTTATGCAGGTACTGTTTGTTCACTTTATTTAACCCCCCCCCCCCCCCCCCACACACACACACACACATCATCGTCATCAAAAGCATCAACATGATGTCAGTGTGATTCTCTCCTCATGGCCCACACAATTTTACACATTCAGCTGCATGTTGCTGACTCTCTTTGTGGGCCCTCAATTCACTTCATTAAACCCCTTGTGTTTGCAGATTTCTCCTTCACACTAGGTCTTTAATGACTTAATTAGGAGTAGTCAGCATCTAGTGAAATAAACCAGTACATCCTCAATGACTTTTTTGGTAAATAGCACAGCGTGAGAGTCCGTGCCGCTGAGTCTCTTTCAAGTGCTACATTAGTTGGAGTCATGATTTGTGCAGCACTGCTGCAAATCTCTTTTCTCACCTTTTTCTTTTTGTGTTTGATCCCAGTGAATGTGAAATACTTAGTGGACTGCTGGAAAGGTATATTAGGAGGATGAGGAAAATGGTTTCTTAAAATTCGGTAGACATTTAGATTGAGGTTGATATGACCCTGGGCACCGCAGCTATCGCATCAGGTTTTAGACTTTGTGCTAAGACCAGGCATTTCGAGACCAGCGGTGTTTGTCAGACCTGAGAACGCTTGGTTCAACAAGAAAGGAGGGTATTGCTCTTTTTGTCCGGAGACATACCCTCTGAGGATGTTTGCCCAGACCAATCAGACTTTCATCAAACTCTGTTCGAGTCTGAGTGAGAACTCAGGGACCCCACAGCCCACCAGCTCTCGCCACTTCTTCCGTACTTTACTCAGCAGACACCTCTTTCTCTGTGGCTTGGAAAAACTAAATTTCCAATTATAGGTGGTTATCGTTGAGCATGTGATAAGTTGGACTTGTGGAAGATCAGAGAAGGAAGTGATGGCAACCAAGAGGGTTTCTCGGAGTGACCCGAACCATAGTGATTGGGAAATGGTTTATTGGATCTCGGCTGATCTGGCAGCTCTTGCCAATGCACTCTAGGTTGTTATTTTTTTCACAGTGGTGTGACAGTCAAGTGTACAAAAACCAACAACGGTATCATCAAAATGAAAATTAAAAATAAAATGTAGTTTTATTACTATCTTACATTGTCTGCATTCTTCCACCGGTTATTCTCCTTTCAATTTCAAGACGAGTCAGTCCGCCGTCATTCTACTTGGCTTTCACAAGTTCATTCTTGCTCGCTAATCGATCACTCAGATGCCAGGTCACTGAGGTCTCCACAAAAGAAGCTCTCTCACATTTCAGAAAGCATTTTTCCTGAAAGCTGTTAGACAGCACCAAAGAAGCCTGCAAAGTAATTCAGCGTGATGACCCTTGACCTGTGAGTCAACTATGTTTGGATGATTATTTACCTTTAAACACTAGGTGAATAAGAAAGTCGGATTGAACAGGGAAGTAAACCATTGTCTGGAGGAGCAGCGGAGTGTTTGCTCTTTTTTTCTCCTGCATTTTTCTCCTTCATTTAATGATGTTTTGTGAGTTTTTCCAGTCAGACTAATTTACCCCTATTCAGGTTAAAGCGGCCGAGAAGATCTTGTAAGTTTGTGAATGTGGACCAACACTGCATAAGTAGTGTTTTGTAGAGCTGCAGAATACTGGCGTGGCATCAATAACTTTAAAGGTGAGGCATTGTTGCGGATTGGGGAGAAACTCAAAATGCAAGAGTGCGTTGGAAACTAATATTGTACAACTAAAGAGACTCTGTTACACTAACTAAACGCATGGCTAATAAATGCTTTCTGTGTGCGCTTCTGCCTGATTCATTATGCGAAATTCTCCATGGGGGCAGGGTCAGAGAGTATGAGTGAACAGTTCGGCTAATCAATCCTACTTTGTCAACTCTCTTCGCGTAGTATATGTCGGATAGATTGCTGCATTCATTTTGTTCACACTTTCATGTTGATATGTTTCCATGTATTTGCCTTACTCCGCCTACTGGGAAGAACAGGCGGAGTGACTTCTAACAAAAGATGTTTTGACTGAAATGTCAACAGTTAAGCACTAATAAAAAGTTCCCTGAAGTATTGGCAGAGTAGCGGTGAATCTTTTTTTTTCTCTCTCTCTCTCCGTGGTGTCACTGTGATTTTCATAGAAAGTAACTTGTTTTATTAAAATACTGTTTCATGTCACGCTAAGCTTAAGATCTCTAGAGTTAAGCATTTTGTAAAAAATCTTTATGTAACTTGAAGTGAGATGTACTTGCATAAATAAATAAAGGAATATTACACTCTAAAGCTACCCTATGCACTTTGAAGGGCAGCTTGTGTTTGCTAATGCTAGCTTTTCCTACTTGTGCTACTGTACTAAACCACTGAATTTAAACATTTAACATTAGTTATTAGCCTCGGGGGACACGTATGCATATACACATGTACGCACGCACCTGTGCCGTGTGTTCAAACCCCTGGATCACTGTGCATCTAACATCACACCCCCTCCTTTCCCTCTCTTTCCACGGCCTCTAATTGAGCTGTGAGCGGAGACCAGGTGGAACCTATTTGAATTCCCTGTGGTCGTGACCACTGTGGTTGCTTGTGACACAGCCATACCTCTCATTTCCAGACCATTTACAACATGTTCTTGCCATCGCTACCACTCAAGGTGCAATCATGGTGGCACCTAGACACACCATTGCAATTTGTGGTCAAAAACACTAACACAGATGTACGCGACCAGATGGGAGGCAGAATTAGCATTGTGATCGAGTCTGTAGGGAGCAGAATGCATAACGTCCGTGCTGAAAATGTGCATTGCATTTGCCTAGCCAGGAACACTATGCAGCCCATGCTGTAAGGTTGTGTTTTACTCTGTGCACTTGGCTCAATATCAGATAATGATATTGAAACGCATGCGCAATCGGGATCGGTGTTTTTGACAGTGGAATTTGCTGTATCCCTGATTCAGAGGCTGAACTGGAATTGCTGTGTGTGCGTGTGTGTCTCACTTCACAAGCCTGACAGGGAATGAAGTGTCGATTGGAAAATTATGCAGATCTGCAGGTCCTTCTCAATAAATTAGCATATTGTGATAAAGTTCATTATTTTCTGTAATTTACTGATAAACATTAGACTGTCATATATTTTAG
>JAUMTR010000010.1:4042029-4071104 GCA_032270685.1 Microctenopoma stevenorrisi
ACAATCATCAATATTAAAACAATCAAAGGCCCTGAACTACTTCAGTTGTGTGTAATGAATCTAAAATATATGACAGTTTAATGTTTATTAGTACATTACAGAAAATAATGAACTTTATCACAATATGCAAATTTTTTGAGTATTTATAGGGAATACAAAAAGTGAGACTTGGGAAAGTGAGACCTGATAAGTCAAATGCGAATAAAAAGAAAATCAATAGGGAGTTTTTTTTGTTTTTTAACACATGCCCTCCAAACATGGCTCAGCTGAGTTCAGGCTGCCCTGAAAAATGATAGTAGTAATTAGAAACATAGCTCGGTCCGGCTTTGTTTCACATGTTAAAGGGTGCGGCATATATTTTGTGTGGTTTCTTTTTTGTGAGGCTTTGTAGATCATACTTCTAGAGCTTTATGTGGTTTGCAGCTGTTCTCTCACCATATGTTGTTCATTTGGAAGCAGCTCTGGTTTGTATTAGACAGGCGACCATACCATTTAAGCTAATCAGAATTAACCAATCATCAGCAGGACTAACATTTTCTAAGAATATACAGCCGTACTGTGTGAGCCATGCTCTCCATGTTAGCATTAATAGTGATAATACTACTGATATTTATCCTGTTTGCAGAAGCTAACCGTTGCTAATTAGCACCAAACAAAAATCCCGCCTTAAGTTAATGGGAGAACCATTACAAGACTTTATTTTCATAGGGTTTTGTGGACTATACAACAGAGGGCTGCTGCTGTAAACAAACATGGCACCGCCATCACTCTGATTAGGTGTTCCAACTTGATTTCAGCACTGCACTTAATACTATAACACAGTGGCTCCTAACCTTGCAGTGCAAGTGAAAAGTTTTTCTTCTTGTGCAAATTATGTTTCTCTATCACTGGAGAATTTTGCACATTTTAAGTGTGTTCTCCTAAAGGAAGATACAACATATCCCTACTGAGCCGTGTGTCTGAGCACATCCTCTCTGCCTGTGTCATCAAGACTTGGCCCGGCCACGGACAGCACTTTTATATCATCACTGCCTATCTTAAAATATCTCCTAAACTGTCTAAATATTTTCTCCTCTGCCCACCTGAGGCGGAGATTAACCTAATGTTGCTGTAAAGCGGTACCATATATTTGTATGAGAACTTTTATGATTATGAGTACACAAGGGCAGCATTAGACCTGATACCTGAAACTGATATGGGTGAATCTCTAATTAATTTTGCAGACGTTTGCTCATAAACCATACGAACAGTAAAACTCTCGCTCTGATAATAGCACTAAATGAAAACTTAAGGGATCTCCACAGCTATTACCGTCCGTGCTGAGGGGCACATGAATGTCTGACCATATCTCATAAAAATCCATATAATAGAAGTCTAGACATATCGCTCAAAATAACACTTTTCCAACTCATTCTCTCAGTAGCTGAACATCCCGAGGATCACCAAAGTCATCAGGATTTAACCTGGAGACATTTATTGGCAATCTATCCATTATTGTCGTGGAATTGATATTGCCATTCTCCCAGCTATGCTGCTAAAAGGGCTAAAAATATTGTCAAGCCAGTGGTGCAACTGCCTCCGTATCAATCACACCAATCACCGCGCCGATGCCGTCGATACGTGTCAAAGCAAATTGCTCCTGTCAGCGTGTTACATTGGCAATATATTGATACTGCTGTCTAAAGGGAAATCCGTGTGGTACATGAAATGTACCTTTGAGCTCACTGTGTTAGATCCATACGTCTTCTTTATGTATACCGTATATCTTCACGTTACCTGAATGTTTAATTGTCCCGATGTGTTTTTCTGTGTCACATGCCTCCTTTTAACTCGCATCCAGAATCAGATATCATGACCTGTAGTGTTTTTGAGCACCACATGCCAATTGCTCATGGTAGGTGATTAATGGCCAACAGGTAACGTTGTCATGGTAACCTGCCCACCTGTGCTGCTATAGCAACAGCAGCTTAAGTGCAGGCTACGTTCATACGGCAATTGATGACCTTCTAACACGAGCAAATATGTTTCTCTTTTCATGTCTTCATCTGTCTTTTATATTTTGGTATTCGTCTATTGGTCCATTTTATCCACCTTTTCTATTCATCCTGCGGATTTCCCTTTCGACCTGTCTTCCCACTGCCTCATCTCCCATCCCTCAATTTTTTACATTTCTCCCTTCCCCAGTTCTCTTCCTCTGTCTCTCCCGTTCAGCCTGTTACCCCGCCTCTTCTCCTATGTCTTACATTGTATGAGATCCAGTTGTGCTGCATTAAGCAAGATGTGCTTAGAGAGAACGAGAGGGAGGATAGAAAGAAGGAACATGTGGAAAATGGATTGTGTCTGAGCTTTGCATTATAATGAAGAACGTTCTCAAGGCAGGTTTACCCTACCTTTCAATGATACATCTGTCTGCATTTATTCACCCGACCAAACTTGCCGCTGAGGACAACAGGCTTTAATTGCTCCCACTTGTAACCCATCCCTGTGGTATGTCTGTGTACTGTTGAATATTTGTATTCGGAAGTTGTTTTTCAGCTGTTTTTTTATTGTGCGCGTAAACCATCAGTCTCGCTTAACAAGCCTATCATATAGAGTTATTCACAGAGTGTGCAGCCTAAAGTTTTGTGTCAGCGCCTGGGAATATCGATAGTGGCTCAAAAGGACACCGGCGGTTTCCCCTGACTTCTCCCACACCCTCCACCTCACATCACAGAAGAATTATTCTGACTTTTCACCTGCGTTTAGTAATCTAAAACTGACCGCTCAATTTCAAACCATCAACGAGATTCGAAAGCCCGGCCAAGTGGAAAAAAAAATAATCGAGAGTCTAGAAGGGAAGGATCGTCTCCGTTTTAATCATCTCTCAGCTCATCTTCTAAGATTTCCGAGTGAGTGCCTCTCAGTCAGACTGTATGCAGACAGTGTGCTTGATTAATAATCATTTTATATGAGAAACTCTATCTGTATGAATGCACTGTCTGCCTCATCCCTGCCTCGCGCCTGTTGGAACAATGAGCATCTGGACATGAAATAGCTAAAAAAACGTGGTACTTAACCTGGGAACACAGATACAGGGAGGATCTTCAAGGAGGAGTGACTAGTAACATTATACTCAGTGTGTTGTCATCACATAACAGCGAGCGTCAAGTTTCACTTTGTTTGCAAGGGCATTGTATGGAACGCCTTTGGATTGTTGGAACTCATCTTTGGTTTCTTCAGGTCAGGATGTAACAGATGGGGAAATGCCCTCCGGTGGTAATGTGCATCAGTGCGAAGGCTATTACACCGTCCGTTTTGGGGTTAGAGACATGAGAGTGCTGCATGTGAAGAAATCCAAGTGCACCATCACAAAGGTTTATTATGCTAATATGCTTCTCTGAGAGTAAAATTGTTCCTAACATATGCTGGAAATGAAATTTAATTGGAACAGGGGTTCAAATTTAAAAACACTTTTTTATAACTATTTTTATTAAAGAAATACAAAATATTCACTGATTCTTGCTTCAAATATGAAACTTTCCTTTCATGTGTGATGATCATTTTCAGATTTGAGTCTGCTCCTTGCAAACAAGCAATCTGCTGACGCTTAGAAACTGTAATGGCTTTTTTTTTTTTACAGTTTTCATTTCTAGCATTTTCTAGAACAAATGACAAATTAATTAAAACAGGAAGTAATTGTCAGACAGAATGCAAATGATCATTATTTCCAGCCTTACACATCCAGCGAGAGACTAAGAAAATAATCTCTGTTATAACAAAACCTTTTGCCCCTCAGTGTTTTTTAAATTCGTAATTAGTCTGTTTTAGGAGTGGAGTTATTCAGCTGAAATAATAATATGGTTGTGTAATTACATACAATATGAAGCTATGGAGGCTCTTTAATATCTGCGGTAATGCTGTAGCTGATTTTACAAATCAATGGGCAGGAATGCTTTATGGCAAAATTATATTGTATTATATAGTAGATTTTATAGCGTTTTATCTTATACATAAAAATGTTTAAAGTGAATGACCTTGTTAAATAGATTTATTCATATCAAATACCATAATAAACATTACTCAGTGTGTCCCACTAAGATCTGTGTACTGGGATGGACTGAGTGCCACTGGTTTACTGTAATAAACAGTATGTTCTGCCAGTACATTACACCAGGACTTGAATGACTTCAATCAATAGTAAAGTACAATAAAATAGTGCTGCAATAAGTCCCCCTATTCTTCTTAAATGTCTTTGTGTCGATCCTCTTCAATGAGAACGGGGTTCAGTTTTTCACAATCCCAGTGGAAGGAGAGTGGCCCACATGCAAACTAGTAGTTGTCTATTTAAATATGAAAACTAAATGTAAAACAACTTGCATACTCTATATGACTTCTGGCAGGCTAGCTTGGAGTTAGGGAACAAACATGAAGGAATGTGAAATCAGACCAGAACAATATAGTGATGCCAAGTAATGCTAACCAAATATTCCCAAAATATTATAAATAAAATTCATAAATAACGATTTTCCTAGTCGTCTGGTAGTCTTCTGAGAAACATATCGTTTCAGGTGTTATGTGGTTGACAAAGCAGTCACTCAGCATGCCTAATTACAGCCTAACACGTGTGGCTGTCACCAATATCACGCTATTAATCAAGTGTTATCAATGTCAGGACAGCAGGAGGTGTTCAGTAGTAAATCAGCGAAAGCTAAACATCTTCTTTTTTGTAGCTTTTAACACAGAAATCTCATCTCCACTGCTAGGCCTCTTCAACACCTTTCCACAGAGGTGTTTGCATTGGCATCAATATTGCCACAGATATGAATAATGAATATATGTCTGAATTTGTTAGAACTTTTGGTAGCATTTTTACTCTGAATTATTCATCGCCCCTTATTTCGGATCCAGCTTGAATCAAGCTATTTCCCCCTATTGCTCTTGGCCTCCCATTTGTCTTTTTCTCCCTCGTGTCACACGATTGCCGCGAGCCAACAGATTTCGCCTTCATCAACCACTGCTCATACTGTCAATAACACCCAGCTCCCTTTTTGCTTTAACTAGATAGAGAAGTCAATTAATTAAAACTGTCAGGTCTCGTCTTGGCCCCGTCGGCGTATGTGCATTTTCTTTAAAAAAAAAAAACGAACAAAACAGAATCACTGATTTAAAAAAAAAAGTTCTGCAGGAAAAAGCGAGGCAGTAATGCAGAAGTCTCCTTGATGTCGCGGTGAACAGACGCTGCAGTCACTGTTAGGCCTGCTAAATGTTGGCCAGCTTATCTAAGGGAGTTATCCTAAATCCCCCTCAGAACAAGTACCCTTGAAACGTCAGCACCATAATGTATCATAAGGCTCCTTCTGGAATACAAGACGAGCTGGCAACGCCGGACTACCATGTTTTGTTTTGTTTTTTTGTTCTTCATTGAACGGGGGCCAAGCCCTTCTCATAAATATGTATTTTATGATGTGTTCTTTTGGCGGTTGATAGCAGTCCCTGTACCTAAGCCCACACATTTATTTTTTCTCTTTTTGAGAGCAAATTAACTACTGTGATCGTGAAGTGTATTTCACTTTATGTGATAATTTTGAAGTCACACCTGTGCGAGTAGTTGTTGCTTTATATGTGTTGTGCTGAGTGATATGGCACATATACACTCTCACCTACACACACACAAACAAATGCACACACACAGGGTTACACGTTCACACTGTCTTTAGAAACTGCGTCCTGCTACTTTCTTTTGTTACATTTTGGGTGCAAACTTGCAAAAAAAAAAACAAAAAACATACCAACAACAATACCGTGGAATTCAGTAACTTGTCTTGTCTGCAATCTTGATTATGTTCTCATGCTCGTTTTGATTCCTGTAAACCATTGTTTAATGTTCCTGCTGTAGAAGCTTCGGATCCAATTTGCTATTGGGGCAGTGTATTTTAATGTGTGTATTTCTGGTATAATATTTTTTTTATGGTTAATTGAGTCACAGCATCTGATTTGATGCCACGTTTAATTAAGTCCTTACGCAGATGTCTGAACATTTTGTTAAAAGTGCATTTTACTCACACGGATATATGTCTTTGATCAAATACACTCTTTCACATTGCTGTGTCAGTGTCTTTAAAGACCTCACATCGTAGATTTATGCAAGAAACAGAACTACACCAAGAGAAATGTGTTTCAGAAGAGTAGGTTCAAGCTCTAGTTTCCGTTTATACTCACAGACAAAACCTCACTGATGATAACGCAAGCTTTTAACCTCTTAGGATTGTCTGTTCATGCAGGGATTCGTGATAGGCTTGATGCCTTCCTCCTAAACTCATTATTATCTGCTCAAAAAATCTGATTACTCTAATCTAGGATTTTTGAATTGGGATTTAGAGCTAGATTACGAGATGGCAAATGTTCGTGCTGCCGAAGCACATACTGATGTCAGGAGAATATCCCCATGCAGGAATGAACAGGAATAGTCTGATAAAAGCACAGGCGTGTGTTTTTAAAATGTAATGTTGGCATATTTTAACTTGAAATTCTGATGTCATGCGGATTCCCAAGTGCCCTGTCCTTTAATGCAACACTCACATTTTGACCTTTTAGTAGCCAAATGTTCAGGCGTCCCACGAAGGACTTAACTCCCTGCAATATTAAATGCAGTATGGAATGCCTAACGTGCACGGATGATGCTAGTACAGAGGATTGCTTGTATCATTTCGCAGAGATTAATTTTTCCGCAGCAGATAACGGCTGATAGTGGATAATGAAAGAGTTTGGATGGCCTAATCATTAAAGCTGACTTAACCTTAATATCATGATATGGGTTTGACGGGAATCATCGTGGGAGCGATTTCTTTCTTTTGAGAGCGCGCACGCATTGAGGCGCAGCCCAGTGCAGGTTGTTTGATGGATTGTCGTCACAGTCTCGTCGGGGTACAGATTGTAAATATAATTTTGCCTTCTAACAGTGTGTGCTGTTTGCATACTACACTCATGGGATGTAGATTGCAAATTTTTATGCCCCATTTTTTAAAGTCTTGACACATCCTAATTGTTAATCTCACAGCAGTCACAGGACAACGTCATGTAAATCCCCTCGATGTTCGCAGCTCATTTTGTGTTAACTAGCAATGGTACAGCCATCATTTCACCCAGTGTCGCCCCTGTGAGCACAGAGGAGGTTAAAGAAACCCCTTCTTCATTCATCTCTTCACAGAGTATCTGGTTAGCCATTTTGTCAACTGAAATTTTGGAAAGAAGCCTGCGAGCACAGTAGTTTTTTCTTAGGCCGTGCAAATACATGCGCAGGTGCAAACACTCCAACTGTGAAGTTATGGCTCATGTCCACAGGAAAGCCAAAGCACTGCCATGTTTCTTATGTCAATTACCATCAGGCCGTGCAAGAATACGCACGGGGTCTGGCACACATATGCACGTGTTAAGACGTACACTACGTATATTCTGTGCATGCACAGTAGCCTGCCAAAACAGTGTTTGTTTCATCACTGACTCCTCGTCTCTCTCTGTGGGTGTGATTTGCTGGTAAGGTGGGGGAGTTAACACTTCGATGAGCAAACAACAACAGAATATTCAAAAATACATTCTGAGGTTTGCGCTGCTGTGGTGTTTGGTTCATCACACCCAGTATGGGTTCGGCTGACTGGAGATTGAACAACTTGCACCGTGTCACTTGATGACAACTTGAAGCCCACTGTGCCATAAGGACTGTGCATAAGGATGATAAAGCCGTGGTGCATCCATCTGTTGTGTTTCTTACTGGAAAAGACTCACTCTTACTGTATTGTTCCTGTAAAAACACTGAATCACAGAGAAGTTCATAAGCCTTATTCATCCACAGTCCGTCTAACTGACATGTTTTTCTTTTCATTATTATTTTTAAAGCCAGATTTTGGACGGCATCTTGCACCAGTGTCAGAGGACTTGTGGAAAGAGTGGCGCAGTGGAGGGAGCCGTGCCATAGAGGAATCACCCAACTTGGGCATTTGCCGCTAAAAGACTGAGCACTGAACTCAACTGGGACCTTCAGCAGCGGGCGGTAAGAGGAGGAGGCCATGTGGACCGCACGCCTGCTAGTCCTCGCCAGCCTCTTTGCACCAGCCACTCTGGGTAAGTTTGACTCCTTGAAGCAAACCAATGTCTTTGCCTACTTAGACACGTAGATTGAGCATTTTTTTTGATTGGCATGGATATGGGCTCTATCAGGGTTTCATCTTTGGCTATATATATAAAAAAGGCCTTGACTTGACTTTCATTTTCACTGTCTAGCTGTGTTAACTAATTAACAGTTTTTCGCTCCTGAAACTCCTTGAAACGTTTTCTCGACTGTTCTTCTTTGTTTCTGTCTGTTTCTTTCTGTGATTATCTATCTATTTTTAGACCTGTCCCTCTTTCTCTTGGCTCTGTCTCTTGTTCTCCTGGCAATAGAAAATGAACTAAAATCACATTTAAAGAATAATTAACACTGCTTTGGTGCTGAGGTCTTTTCTCTCTTAGCGGCTTGGTAAACGGAAGTTGTTGTAGTTTTTCTGCATTTCCATTTGGCCTTCTGTGGATGGTTTCTGAGGCAAACTAAATTAAGTCATTTAAATTCAGATTAAAAGAAGTCAGCAGTGGTGTGTATGTGGATAAGGAGGTTGGTCACAATCAGCCAAGGTTTAGATGTAGGGAGTGTTGGGACTTGGGCAATGGCCCATAAAAATCTTAATTTGATATGGCTAAAACCATTAATGGGAGATTTAAAGCTAATTGAATTGTTTTTGCGCTGTGATATCTGTGGAAGGTGGTGGCAACTGGGTTCTGGAGCCTGACTGATACGTTGGCAGACCGATTTTATCAGCTCATCTAAGATAATTGCAGATAAATTGGTATCTGCATTTATAATGGAGAAGAAGACGTTTTAATACATGTGTTGCTATTGCTCATTGGAACAGAGCATTTGAGTCTTCACGGTAAAGTCCTCTTTTCTTTTCTTTTTTAATTGGGTTTAACAAAGTAGGAGTTGTCTTACAGTTAGGCTCTGGAGTGTTCATGGGATTTGAATTATTTTATTTTTATTTTTTGTTTTTGCTAGAGCAGAATCATCATAAATTATAATTGCAAATGGTGCACCTTCAACATATAGCACCAACTTCACCTTCAGTCTTGCCATCAACAAGTGTTTGGCAAAATCCTGTTGAAACACCCTGGAGTGTCCACGTTTTGACTGTCTAGCCAGTGGTTTGAGGTTATGCTGAAGAATTTGGTTCGCTTCTTCTTTATTACAACGTCCCCTTTGTGCTATAGCACTGACAGCCTCAGAGGATGACGCTACCGCCATCGTTCCACACATTAACAGTTGATACAGCGTACATGGGATTGAAAACCACTCCTTTATTCTTCCAAACATACATCTGGTCATTGCGGTCAAACAACTTAATCTTTGTCTCATCCCACCGTAAAACTTTCTTCCATAAGGCTTTTTTGTTGTCCGTATGGTCAGCTGCAAACTTCAGTTGAGCTTATAGGTGTTGATTTTGGAGCTGGGTTATTGGATGGCTGCTTTTCAGTTCTTCAGTTTTCTAACTTTACAGCTTGACTGTGGACAATGAGACTGCTGTTTGAACAGTAACCAGCTTATGACCATCTCATGCCGTGGTGGCTGAAGCTAGCGGCCTGGTAGCTCAATGTAATAATAACTTTAATGTTGCTAGGTTAGGAAATGTTTTGGAGATAGTTTAGAGCTGTGTTTCAAAATTAATCAACCCTAAAAGTGTTTTGCGAGCTCAGTTTAACCTGGAGGAGTTTCTGAATGCTGATGTAATTTGTTTTGCTGCCATGGAGGAAATAAATGCCCGGCGAGTGAAAACTAATTCAGAGTGTCTCTCTATGTCTTTACCACACAAATGAAATTAACTGTTGTCACAGATCATGTGCATTAGAAACACAACTGGTTTTCACCATGTGGAGAAAATGCAGATATTTCAAAACACGTGGCCCATAACAAAGAGAAATGGTGAAAGGAGAATTAGTGATTGATTTACCAGCAGAAAAACACAAGTGATAAATGACACAATGCACAATGAGACAAGTAAATAACGCTGAAAGCTGCTTCAAACTGATTCAAACTGATTCACCATCCCTTACTTTATGACTTATTTCTCCTTGTTAAGCGTGCCATGCTTTGAAATGGTGACCTAAATAGTACTTGTCTCTGGCAATGAAACATTTATTTTATTTTTTATACAGTGAATCTAGGGAAGATCTACATAATTTAATGAAGCCTTAAAAACAAAGGCCCTGTAAGACAGGTGATTTAACAGAAGTCATTCTAACTTGGTCAGAAATGTAATTTCTGAAAGGAAGAA
Source organism: Microctenopoma stevenorrisi (assembly GCA_032270685.1). Lineage (NCBI taxonomy): Eukaryota > Metazoa > Chordata > Actinopteri > Anabantiformes > Anabantidae > Microctenopoma > Microctenopoma stevenorrisi. The sequence continues at coordinate 4,052,364 of JAUMTR010000010.1, forward strand.
ATAAAAATCCAGTTTATTTGGCTGCACTAAATCTGAGATGCTTGTGTGCTAGGCCGTAGAGATAGAGTTTATAATATCACTTCAATTCCAACAGCCTCACGGGCAGTTCACCAGCTGGGGAAAGATATTGTTAGCTGTTGCTTACTCCCATCTGTGATCCGAGCACTCCGAACGTGACACAATGACTCTGCGTGTTACTTCATCTGTCTTGTGATTCACATTATGAAGTATGGACAGATCGTTAAGGGCAGCTCTACCCTTTCCTGTAACTTTTATCAGCCTGTTCGTTTGCTCACCGCACCACGGGGCCCTTTCAGGTGTTTAAACAGCAGATGGTTCCAACTAATTCCACGTAGGTATGTTGAAAAAAAATCATAGATATGAGCGCTACCACTGAGCTTGAGGAAGTGTACACCTTTCTGGGTGAGGAGATGCTGTTGCTTGATACAATGTCAGTTCGCCACGTCATGGGAAATGCCATCCGTTAAGTTTGTGACCACAAACACCATAGGACCAATAATCATGTGAAGATGTCTTGTGGCTAGTGAGACACATATTGATGCCCGGTTGGCTGCCTAAAGAGTCAGTATAGGACAACCGTCTCGTTCAATTAGAAAGTGTCATAGGGGTCATATGAATTAGTGTAAAGACGACAGCCATCTGAGAAATAAGGCTGGAATGTTAATGGCTCACGTCGCGTGACTTGTTATTGGCGCGTTGAAGGAGCGAGCTGTGATTTAGCAAAATCTACCACCAATGAAATACACTACAGACGAGTGCGGTACTACTTTTCAGGCATACTACGGTTTATATTGGAGTGGTCACTGCATTTTCCTAACTCTCTTGTTGCCAGTGATCATAGTTCACATTAGCGCGGTGTGAGAAGATAGGAAAATTCATTCATCAACCTCAAAAGCTGTTTGGAAGTTTGAAAAATGGTCAGCAGCGAGGCACGCGTGATTGGCCCTAAATGAGGTAGAACGGGCAAAAACACCTGCAGCCAACTTTTAATCAGTCACTCTGTTTTGTTATTTGCACCTTAAAAGTGAATCAATCATTGATCCCACAGGAATATATGACATCAAACTGACAAACCATCTAGTTGCTATGTTTTTTTTTTACTTCTTGCTGCTAAAACTGAAGCTTTGACTCATGTTTACACATTTTAGGCCTGGTTTAACTTCAGATTAATTGCGTGACCTTTCTTTTAAAGAAAAAGCTTTCCTTTAATACACAGCCCAACCTTGATGTCATAAGCAGACGCGTCCAGATGTTGCCCGCTGAAATGTTCTGCAGCTGTGAACGCTGAAGTGGGAATGTTCGGCACAGTATCATTGTGCACGAGTCTCCCTGAGAGTGTTGGGAAACTTATACTCCAGGGGATGCTGGCCTACTTTGAGTCCTCTAAGTCCCTTTTGTCAGACACAGACATGCTACACACATGTGCATGAATGAATGGAGTCCAACACAGAAACTAGCTTTGTTTTGTTGACACACACGCCAAGTTTCAGTAAAATAAATGACAACGCATGTGCAGAAGCACATACCATGCTAGTCCACATTTGAAGCTGCACAGTGCTCTGCCCTTTCTTGTCATCATTTGTATGTCAACGTATACCCAACTGTCTGACACCTCGCACACTCGTCTGGAGAGAATGAGGAATATTTCTGGACGTGCGTCACAGCAGCGAGATGAAAAAGTCAATGATAGAATGCAGCTTAAGGAGTAATGGGGATACGTGGCTGTGTGCATGGGTGGAGTTCAGTGTCTTTTGTTTGTGTGGGAAGTGTAGTCTTGCGAGATTAATAAAAAGTTCCATCACAGATGCTGTCACTGGGTGGAAAAATAACTAAAATGCATCCTTGTCATTGTTTTGTTAACAGTGAATAACAATGGAAAAGCAATGTCCCAAACACTCTGGCCATGCCTGAGCAGCACATTAATCATGTGTTTCTTTGCATGTAAAATGCTCCAGGAAGGATTGTATATTCATTCCACTTAATACCACCCCGTATCATCAGAGACATCGCTAGCTATGACGAATGGCACCTCATGGGCCAATCCAAGAGAAAAAAGCGGGGATGTCTGACACACATTTTCATGGTCACATGCTAGTGCATACATCAAACCTGGAAGCAGATATCATCCTTCCAGGGCTGAGCCTAGGGGTGGTGGTGGTGGGGAGGTACATAATGAGGGATGGATGTGACAATGAGACAGATGTGTGCCTAATCCATATAGTAAGTGTGTGTGTGTGTGTGTGTGTGTGTGTGTGTATGTGTGTGGGATTTGTAGCTCAAATGAATTAAAAAAACATAACAATGCACATATAAGCATACATGTTGTTTTTGTTTAGAAAATATAAAATCCTTCTATTCAATCATTCTCTCTGTTGTAGAGCTCAATCAAAGTTGAATGCATGCCAGCGTGCCCCTTTCAAAAGAGTCACGCTGATAAAGTTAGCTGTATCTAACTAAACAAGGGCATTAAACCCTAATGTCAGTCTCACTGTTCCCGTACACGATCCACTTAATTAATCTCCCTGTGCCAGGGCACAGACTCCATCCGCCAAGGCATCCTTGGATTTGCCTAATTTGCTTAATTAATTAAACAAATGATTTATTTGAGCTTATATTTCAAAGAGGGAGAAAGTTCTTTGTGGAAGTTACTGAGGCATGTACTGTTTTGTTGTGACTGCGATGATGCCTCTTGAAGCATTGAGAGTAAGTGCGCGGTGGAGTGGGTGGATGTCAGTCATTCATTTGCAGCAGTGCAGGGGTGAATTATATATGCATTTAAATTAAGTAAATTACTTTCAACAAACTTTCTATTTTGTCACGGTGACGTATGGGCACAAGGATGTTTGCGTTGTTTCACTTTGGTGCGAGTTTACAGAGGGAGGGTTCATGTGTGGCAAATTAAGACAGACGGGTGGACGAAGAAATACGCTAAATACGCTGAAGGACAGATATACAGAGATTCATCGTCAACCCATAGGGAAATGCCTTCGCTGCAATAGCCATTACACAAAATATTGTACACGCAAAGGAAAAACCCTGAATGCATGACCCCTACAGTAGGGGAATCTGCTGACTTTGCTAAGCTGTGAGGATATGCATGATGGCGTGGAGGAAAGGGTCACAGCAAATCAATACAAAGTTGAATATTACCTTCATGCTATGATGAAACATTGGTTTGGGATATCGTACTGATAGGAGCAGTGTCTTCCATCCGTAGGGCATGAGGTGTCACATGAAATGATGCAAATTATTACGCCACGGTCGTTTGTTATGTTAAGACGGCGCTGACCACCCAGCATCAACAAATGAGAACATCCTTTGGGAGAACGTTTTTTCAGTAGCTTCAGATGAAGAATCATTATCAAGGCACAATGAAGAAGTTCTTCGTTTGTCACCTGTCTGTATATTTAGAGGTGTAATATTGCAGAAGTGGGCCCAGAAGATTGGAAGAACTAGTGCAATGCATTTTGTACCACTCTCAACTACGGATTTCTATCACTTAATTCTACAACGATGAAATGAGGGTTCTTAGTGGTTACCACATTTCTGCAGCAGTTTCAAAGTGCTTTAGGTCAGACTGAAGTCAAGACAGCATTCATATTTTAGGGAGACATTGACATTTATCCAGGCCCCAATCTTCTCACTCGTACTGTCTAAACTGTAACAAGATGAGTTAGCCTTCTGTTATTGTTTTCTGCACACATGGAACAGGTTAAATTATGAGATTATAATATGCATTCTGGTGTCTTCGACATTAGGTTGTAGTTCATTCTTCGGTTACTGGCATGTTTCCTATTTGTCTTTATAAGTGTTAATATGGTTTCACTTGTCATTTTGTGTTGTATGAATCTTTTATTATCTTGTCCAGGTCTCCTTTAGAATCTCAGTGGCATTTGCCTGTTTAAATAAAGGTTAAATGAAAAAGAAAACATTGTGCCTTGCATATCTGTGGTAGTAATTAAAAAAGACTAATCAGATTGTTGCGCATAATAAGGGTTACGGTGCTTATATTACAAGAATTTACATGCGCGTCATTTACAAAGCAAATGGAGTGCTGACAGGAAACAGTCTAAATCCTATGCTGTATTATATCTGCGTGACAGTGGCCATAAATCATGTCCAAATAAGTGCAAAAACACAGTGACTGTTCGCATAGAGAACATAAGCAATTACATTTTTCCCACTGATTTAGATTCCTTAAGGAGTCTACGGGCACATTAGCAGCTCTGCAAGACTGTGCATAGACCTGGGTTAACTCCAGAAACCAGCTAACAACCTGGAATAATCTGCTCATGTTTAGCATGATCACCGTCTCAGTTCAACATATTAACATGTTGACACATTTAAATGACCACAAATATCTGTAGTATCTGTAGCTGAGTGAAGTCCTCAGTATTGCGTTTGTCCTCTGGGAACCATAAGGGTCTGATTTGTCAGATTTCATGGCAATCCTTCAAATAGCTGTTGAGATCTGTACTGAACGTCTGACTGACTGACGGCTCAGGACTTTCTTTATTTCCATTCTCGTTCTTGTGTTTATCCTGTTGGAGCCTGCTGCAAATTTTGCAAGATATTATGGCTCATTCATACTGAATGAGGCGTGTGCATGTCGCTGTGGGTTTGAAAATAGCTCAGATTTGAGCTTGGAATGTGGAGCGCTGCGCAATAAATGTCAACGCTGGGTCACAACAGTGCTAAACAGGCAGGAAAACGTCACCTTGTGCCTGCTGACATTAGTTTGTCCCCAGTAAACATGCTGTTGATCTACGTTGGCGTGAGATTATAGCACCATCTGTAACAGTGATCATGTGTGTGCCATGTAATACTAACTTTTTCCCAGTAAACACGGGGGTAAGTGAAGTGAAACCTTTAAAAAACATGTTGCTTTTAAGCACATATTTCCGACTCTCCACCTTTTTTAATCTAATAAGCAATTCATTGCCAGCATAAGGTATATTTTAAATAATTTTGTTACCTGGCTTTAACATAAAAGTTTTATAGCTTCGGAAATGGTTTTGATGATATTCTTAAAAGGCCGTGGGTTTAATGCTTTAACATTTTTTATTTGCTTCTCTTTTTTTTTTCCAGGAAATGGATTATGCCTTTCCCATAAGCCACACAAGGCTTCCTGAAAATAGATAATGCTCCTGCAGTTATGAAAAAAATGACTTTGTTTTTATATCTACCCTAGGGGGGGGCAACACAGCTGTCACTTGGTTGCCAGCTTACTTTATAGCTCTTTTCTGAATACTATATTTTTTGCTTTTCCGATGGCGGATTCAGTTGTGCCAACTTTGTGAGGACATTTCTTACTTTGAATTAAAATGTTAGATTTTAATTGAAGTAACTGCAAATGTCTGTTCCCCTTCCCGCTTCCATGTTCTCCTCTGGAACATTTCGTGTGGCATTTGGCATGGCACTCAGAAATCCCCTTTGCTTTTTATGTTCTTTTATAATGAGTGAAAAATCAATAGCTGCTTGACATGGCGAGTTAAAAAAATGGCCTTTGCTGCCCGTGGCATCCATACTGACTGCCCGACATTGCCAAATTGCTGTCAGAACCTGCAAGAAGAATGAATGACAGCAACGCTGAGGGAGGGGTTAAATACCTCTGCATGTTTTATAGGTGTCCATGTTGGGTCCTGTGTATATCTTACAAATAAATGAATTAGCCTCAGTGTCCACTCAGCCTGGTTGCACAGGCATAATTTGGTAAGCGCTGAATGATGCCATTTAAAGTGGACTTGCAGCTGGCCGAATTGTGTTTAATGAGGACAGATATCGACGGCAAGGTCAAGTGGCAGTGAATGTTAGTTTACATTAGGCAGCATAATGCGCGCGTGTCGGTAGTGCATGCATGCATGCATTTGTGGTGTCTGGAGGCTGGAGAAAGAATTGCTAAGTAACCCCGCAGTCCAGTTCGCAGGGCCAAAGCAGTGGGCGTGCAATACCACAGGGTTTCCCACAATGCACAACAGCAGGGGTCAGGCAGTAATTTGGGGTGTGGGCGGGTAGTGAGGAGCAGGAAGGGCAAAGAGAAACCACACAGAGAGCCAATGCAGCGGCCTGCTGTATGATTTGCTCAATTTGTGAAATTAATTAGTTCTTCCTTACCGAGCCACACGGTGAAATCTATATGTGCAACATACGCTTTTTATCCCTCAACTGTGAAATAAATGCATCCACATGCTGCGCGTGTGGCCGTTTGGAAATGCGATACATTTGCATTTTGATGACACAGTAAGACTGGGCAGATGATTACATGTTGCAATGTTAGACACTAAATTGATGTATATGCAAATCTATCAGCGTTGTAGGATCACCCATCCTAATCTTTATCTCCACTAGAAGGCTCTCACAATCACGGGCAGAGTTATGACAGTGACATTGATTTTTCAGCAGTTCACGTTTACAACACACCTCGAGGCCTTTTTTAATTACACGCATTTTTTAAATTATTCACGGTAGAGTCTCCTCAAACATGCTGCTTGTAACACGGACTCATTCCCAGATTTTCTTTATGCGCGCGTCAGGATGTTGAGTTGTATCTCTCTGATATACCTTGCTAACTAGAATTTAATGATTTAAATCATAGAGGTCCCCTATACTGGCATGAAAACATTAGTTAATGATGCTGTATGGCCATTGGTTTGTGTAAATAAACTATGGCTTCAGTAATTGGAAAGAGTTTAGGGTATATACTATGAGCAACTTATGCTAGTGCAACATGATTTGTGTTACTCCCGTTAGCTTTATAATGCTGCCCTGTAGCTACATTTTAGCACATTTGCTGGTTTAGAGAAAGGTACTGGTGCAGAGCTAGTCCCATATCACTCTGATATGTGCTAAAAAGCTAACCATGAGCAGAATGTTAGATTACCACATAGTCTGTAGTGGCTACAGTAGTTACCTAATTGCTAAAATGCTAATCTAAATATTCTCAAATATGTCTGCTGTATCTATCCGCAGTAGGTATTTAACAGTCTAACTAGCTCGCTGTGTTGCTTAGACATTAGTGAGACTATTGATGAGGTTGTTGTGTGTCGGCATTGTTCAGTGACATAGAGACCCGCAGATCTTATTTCGGTGGAAGCTCTCCGAGAGGAATGCCTTCTTATGTAGCTTATGTAACGCGTCCCAGGACGGTCGCACGACATCAAACCGTACAAGATAGCATCCTTTTTTTTAAAATTGTTAACAGTACGAGAGCATACAGCGAAGAGCGAACAACCAGCATTCTGGTTTCACTTGAGCATTGTCAGTAAATCTTTATTATAGCGCTGTATTGTTTGGCAGATGAGGTATTGTCGCTGTTGTGTTGTCTTCCGGGAGCAACTGGGGGCATTGGAGAACTACAGAGGGAAATGCGTGACAGAGAGCGGGGAGATGTGATACTGTTCAACCTTTATTTGACCAACAAAGGGAAACAACAAAAGGTGTCAAAGATTAATTAAGTATTGTTCTTTTTGATCTCTATTTCCCGTTTGTATGGCGCACTCAGGCTGCCGGGGTGATCTTCAGTGTGTATTCGTATGCAATCCAAGCATACTGGTACGGTTCAGTGGGCCAATTATGGGCAAGATGGTGTGTGACCCTGCTCCCTATTCCCTCTCTGCTGTCATTGAACAAACCAAGCATGCACTGTAAGTGGTGATTTCACCTCAGATAATCAATATGAAGTATTGTAAAGTCTGCATTTGGTACAAAGGTGCAGGGGTGGGGGGTGGGGGGGGGGATCAAATGATACTCTGGCACAGATTACCCCTTGAGACCCTGAGAATAAGAGGGAGAGAAGGAGCAAGTGAGGTGGGGCGACACTGGAGATGGCCTTCAGTATGGCCCAGTGGCCTTCGAGGGGAATTCAATACAGCCATTGACAAAAGAAGGCTTCCATTGTGGAGGAACCGGCCTCCTTCGGGAGGCTGTTCCATTTCCTTATTAATTGTGCTCTCATTAAAATAAAAGGAAGGAGAGAGGCGAACGGATAGAGCCAGAGTAATGGTAGCTCTTGAGCGTGCCCCTCCTTGTTTGGAAGGATGCCAGGGTTAAGTAGTTTACAGCTCCAGTGCTTTACACACAGCACTGGAAATACACTGTAGTTTATGTATTTTATGTACTGCATGTGTGGTACACAGAGAAATACAGGCACCCACTTCTTTCATCTTCAACACTCCCACACACCAGAACACAAATCTTCCTTATTGGCCCGCACCACATCCCCTGCAGATGTACACTATCAAGGCTCTGGAGGTCACAGCTTGGCCTTGGTCTCGCACCGCAGCTGTCAGCCAAGGGAAGAGTCGTCAGTTCAGGCTGTGGATCATTGATATCCTGGTCAAATATACTCCGTGAAGAAGTCTGTTGCTCTCTGCTTATTGGATGATTCCTATTTATCACATCTCGGGTCATGTTCTTGCAGTTTCATCTAAGATGATGACACAGTAGGTGAATGCATCCAGTATGTTGGAACAGTAGTAATCCAGTTATTGCACAGGAAAACACAAAAGCGTACAGCTGCAACGATTAGTAGATTAATCGATGAGTAAACAGGAAAATTCATCGGCAGCTGTTTTGATTGAATAATTACATTTTAGCAAGCAAAACGCCATGTACAGTATGTTCGCGCTCCAGCTCGTCAAATGTAACTTTGCTGTTTCTAGTATGGATTAAGTCGAGAGAAAATAATACGTGGTGTCATCAATGAAATGAATTATTAGTTGTGCCAACAGAAGTCTGCTCCTTCATTACCCCCGATATTATTTTCAGATTTTGTTCTGTTAATACATTTCAGCTATCTTTTCCTCCATTTCTTTTCCTATAATGAGCAGCTCTTACGTGTTCATCTTTAAATAAAATGTGTTCCTTCAGCAGCTTGTTCAAGGTAAATACAGAAACCAGTAAATTACAATTCTCTATTTAAGTCTTCAATATGGTCTTATTTGTTCTCTCATATGAGCATATTCTTTTTACTTTATCCTCTGCCACATATTCTTTCTACTCCCTCCTTGTTCAAAGTTTAATGCACATCCGGTATCTCTCAGGCAGTGAGATATGTGTTCTGAATAAACTGGCCAACTACAATAAATGTTTCCCGTGTTTCTTTCATACACAGGATTTTCTAAACTGCGATGGAGAACATGAGAGGGATGTATTTTTGGGGAGGTGGGGGTAAAGGGCAGGAGCCATTACGTTCACAGACATCTCCCTGTGCTTGAGACCCTACAAAAGACCAACTGTGTCAAATGAGGAAAAGATGCAGGTGCACATTCCCCAGTGGTGCACTCCCTCTCTCTCCTCCCACACGCCACACATATATTAACACTTGTGCGCGCACACACACCATGCCTCCGTGATCACTGCCCCTCATTTGTTGGCCCGAGGCCGGGGGTGGGGGGCGGCGAGAAGGATATCCTTTTTCACTGTGATAATACAGTCCTTTCTCTGCCACGAGATTGACTGAGGAAAAGGGTTGAAACTGGAGAAGCGGAGTGAGCGACGCGCTCCACAGCGGGCAGCGGCATCAAACAATATGGCATGCCATTTTAATAGGCTCGCTGCAGATGTTCCTCAGCTGCACGTTAGCCCCATGCATACAATGGTGGGTATTTTCTACTGGGGTCACGGTGAAGATCACATAGACCACCCCCTGACCGGGAGGTCTAACAGGAATCCAGAGTGCCCATTTTTGTGTTATACAGTAAATGACTCAGAGGGGAGTGCAAGCACCATTAACATAAACTATGGTAATCAGTAACTTAAAGTCATCTCATCTGAATGTCTCTCAGGAAACAGGAACTCCTAATAGCTAATCTAGTATGACTTTCCAGGGCACTGATTAGCCAAAATGTCAGAAGATAGCCGGTGGTTACGGTAACTTGACCGTCAACATTTCTGTGTACATAACCTTAAGGAGAGGTTCAACGCCTTGTGACACTTGTTTTTTTTAAGTTCAGCTGTTCACCTTGTGACTTAACAAAAAAAGAGTTCCAGTTTCCTGTTCATATAAAGATATGGACCTATAGAAAATAAAAATAATCATACACTCTTTGTATTAAGGTTTCTCTTGAAAGTGTGAAACATCCTTTGGATGAATCATTGAGCGATAAATTGGAACAACTCCGTTAATGATCAGATGATGTGTCAGAGGAACTTGCGTCAGTTCAATATCTAAACTAATACACGCGTTCACTGAAGCGCCTCTCCTTCCCAGTGACAGGTTTGCCAAATGAATTAGTTATTTCCAAGGTGCAAGGCAGTCTCGCCGTGATATTATACCATGCATCGCAGCTCTACACCTGCTCGTGTGAAATCACGTGTGGCATGTTTTGTTGAAAATCTCGCATTCGTTTTTGTTTCATGCTTCCTGTGCTCGTTTGCCTGGATCCACTGCGCCACATGTTAAGAGCTGAGGCACAAACATGTGGCTGCATAAATATTCAGCGCTCATTGTCTCTGCACAATAACTCTATTTCTGGTACCTGTCATTTCGGGATACGGAAGAAAACGCGATCAAAGAAGATCATCATAGCTGTGTTTCTCAGATGTAGCTTAGCCACCTAAGCTAATTTCTGTAGTACCTCCTTGATCGGTTACATGTGAATGAGATTACTTCTCACTCTGTGGGTGGTGGGGCAATCGCCTTTTTTCATCTCCAAAAACTGGGTTTTTGTATCCAGCACGTTGAACATTACACATCTTTTGTCACCACAAACCCACCTTTACAGCAGTGTCACCTGCACATCCTCGTCCCTCCTTCCTGTGTCTTTTTGCTCCAGCTCCTCCACTGGCAGTTTGTTAATGTTAAACCTTTAGATTAAATCCATCCTGAACTCTGCCAGGGATGTTCTGGCGCTGTTCTGTAGCTCAGGGAGGAAGAAATGAAACGCAACAAGCAGGAGGTCTAATTTAAGTTTTTAAGTTTAACGGTGCCACGTTCCGTATGCGTAGGTGTATGCACCAGATAGAAATGTTCCCGAGGGATAAACGCCCCCTCCCAATGAATAATGTATTAAAGTGGGCATCTACACACACACACACATGTACAAATTAACAGACCTCATGGGAGGTAACAGAAGATACAGGTTGCAGTTAAATACATATATAAACAGCCTTTTATCTGCTGATGCCATCCTGCACATTAAATTCCTTTTTTAGCTTAAATCCCTTTTAACTGATAACACACTTGATTTTTTTATTATCTATATGCACTCAAATATCTTTGAATTATACTTTGTGGGGATTTAATGTGCACGTGTGAAGCTTAAACTAAGTTTTATCACCCAGTTCTGAGCAGTTGGAATATCACACCCCAAAATGCTTAACTTCACCAGCCCTCGATTCCATGATCGTGTAGCAATAATGATAAGTATTGCCCCTCAGATATTACACTGCAGTAAAAATTGTGTGTGAATAGGAATTGGCTTAGGTCTCTATCTGTGATAGAGAAAACAATCCTCTATCATAGAGTTTGGTCCTCGTGCAAGCATACTTTTGATAAAATGGAATGCAAACGTGTTCGCACAAGGACACTGCTGGAGCGAGCTTCAGTTTCCAGAATATCTTTCTGAATGGTGAGAAACTGAAAAAAACACTTATCCCGGCTTCCCACCACTGCAAATTCCAAACAAGGCCAAATTTTTCATAAAGGCTTCACGACAAATAGAACAGAAAATATTATCTCCGGATTTCATCAACAACCAATATGCTGTTTTATGTAAATCCTTTTTCTATCTTTCCTCCCGTTGCCGCATGTTTCAAGTTGAAAAATGCATTTGTTGTTGTTGTTGTTATCAGTCACCAACACATTTCTGGGCTATTGCATTTACACTTGTGGTCTTGGGTTCATTTTGTCGTTGTCATTTTGCTGGGTCATCTTAGATTAAGTGCTTTTCTACTATCACTATGATCAACAAATACAAACATCTTATTGTGCCAAGGCAAAAAGTTATTATCGGGCTGGTTGTGACAGCTGGCATGGTGCTATCCTGGTGGCCGACGCTTTTGTGATGGAGTTCAGCTCTCTCTCACAGTTGCACTTTTAATACAACTATAATGACTCGAGCCTTTGGGATTCATTCAGACAGTGATATTGCCTGGTTTCCCATTCATTACAAGATAACACGCTTTCTAGGTGTTCTGTTGGTTTGTGCATTAGCTCACGTGAGCGGACAACGGCACTTTCTTACTCCTGGTTGCTATGACAATGGATAAAGCGCTCACATGAGAGAGGTACGCAGATACAGAAGATACACGGCAGTCTAGTCCACATTTGGCTGAAAAAGTCTGGATGAAAATGGTGTCAAATACGAACACATAAAGAATTTGTGTGGAGCTGGTGGCGCTGATTTCAACCACACAACGTGCCATCAGGTGAATAATTACTATAATTTGCTTTTATGAACCCACCAGTGGGGGGAGCTGTCAAAGTAAAAGTAACATATACTTCAAAATTGTACTTGAGTAAATGTATTGGTCGACACTACCTGCTGTACAGCAGAATAGTGTATAATATAATGATGTACTGTGTTAATGTTTGTAAATATACATAATATATAAACTGATAAACTTTCCACTGAGAGAAATTCATTCTTAGAAAGGATTCAGTAGTCAGTTCGCTCAGCCCGGTATATTAATTGATGGTGCATAAAAAAAAAAAAAAATACTGCTACAGTGTTGGAAAAATACTGTTAGAAAGACTGTACTTACGTTTTGGTTTTCAAAACATGATGCCTCTAGGGAAGCGTGGTATAAGGTAGTGTTTAAGAACAGTTCTTTAGGAAAGAAAAATGTACTTACATCCTACATGAATATCACATCTTTAAAAGTAACAACAATCTGCTATCACCGAAATAGCTCCCTCAGGATGTATGCATGTTTTTCTTTTTTTTTTTTCTCATATTGATTTCATGGCCCCTTGTACTTCAGTGCTTTCCTTGTCTGAACAACCTCCATTTCCTGAGAGGTTCAGATTAGCAAGGTTGCACTGCAGTTTGTCTCCGTTCACAACGCTAAACTTAGCCGCGCTCTTGCCTCCAGTGTGCTGTTAGGCAATTCCAACTGATGATGTGTGGTAAAGGAAGAGACAGGAAAAGACCTCTTTCCCCTCACACGAGACGAAAATCAGCCTGTTGTTTCTTTTCTTTGACCTCAATTACTATCAGGGCACATGCTACTATAGGGCCATGTTGAGTCATGCTTGCTCCGGGAGCTGTGTGTGTGTGTGTTGGTGTGTATGCGATGTGTTGGTGTGATGGGAACTGTGCTCATTTTAGCCCAGGAGGTAGGTTCGGTTAGGTGGCGGGGGGGGCAAGGTGCGCAGGTCTTGGCTGAGATGTTCCTTTGAGTGATCCCAGCACATGTGGGTGGGTTACTGGAATGAACGGGAGGAGGGAGAAGGGAATGAAAGGAGAGAGGAAATAGCAGAACGATGTCAGACATGACGGGAGCTGAACAAAGCCCAGCTCTCTGTCAGGAGCCGCGGCCGCGGCATCTGCCAGCTCCCAGACTCACCTCCGGCATGGGCCGTCTGACAAAACACCACTTCACCGATACGAAGCGGGACACACATCTCGTCTCCGTTTATATTTAGCAGAGGGGAATTTTTGGGAAAGTGACCAAAAGTGCAAGTGAATGAAATACAAATGCAGATGAAATCCTTTTGGAACAGCTTATGAATGTTAGAACAATGCAGCTACTCTGAATAGCAACAAACTGCTTGAACAACACTGTGGGGAATTACTGATTTCTCCTAAGCTGGAAGGGATTTAACCTAACAAACTAATGTTGTAATTTGCACACTGAAGTGGGTTTTAGCATAAGACCTTGATGGGAGACTTGCTGCCCATTTCCCCTCTTTCTTTCTTTCTTTCTTTTTTTTACAACAGCTATGTACTTAATGAATTGAAGCAGTGATTAATTAAATGGAAGTGCCTGCTGGATGGAAATACACTTCACCTTTATGTTCTGAGTATGTGAATCAAGCATTTATGGAGATATGGCAAAGTTCTTGTGTTTGTTACTTGTCTGTACGCGAACATGAGAATATCGTCCATCGGAAATTTGACATAAGACTGCGAGTTGCTGTGCAGTGCAGATTCCCCTCCATCTCGCCCCCAATTTGTTTAATAACTCTCCCAGTTATTAACTTTCCCTGTGCCGATGCATTGTCACGGAAGGGAAGGAAAGAAGCAATCCACCACTGCTATGTAATGACTGCTATCACGTCGATATCATCCTGTAGAAGTTGCACGCGGCCTAATAAAGATTTAAAAAAAAAGCGAGGAGGTTAATCCGATAAGATGCAGCAGTTTATTAGGATTGCACAGTATCAGGTCCTCTCTCTCTCAGCTAATTTGTTAACACTGAAGAGCTAATTTCCCTCCAGGAGTCACGGGCAGTTTGACAGAGTGTTTGAAACTTACATTTGTGCATTACTTCACTGCACAAAAAAAACCAAACAGAACAAAAAAAAAAAAAAAACACCATCAGTCTTGCCCCTCTGCTGGAATTTGCAAAGTGTGTGGTGCGTTGCCAATTAATGTGTTCCAATGCGTGCCAGCGAATGCAAGTAGAGGCGAAACAAATGGCCTGTTCATTCTCTGCGTTGAATGGATATCTGGCTCCTGTCACAATGAGTAATGCTAATTGTGCTTAGCGGCATCATTGGTCAAAGTGTCAAATGCCATCAAGTCAATTTGAGGAGTTTGTCACAATCGTTAGCGTGGCCGGCTCATGAATTCATCATTAGAGAGGTGTTATCTGTCATTCAGCTGCACGTGTCTCAACAAATCTCTCTTTTTAAAGCCATCAAACTTTTCCTGAAGTTCCAGGAGTCTGTTTCGAATGCGCTCGCCAAACGCTGCATGGAAACACGCCCGGTAAACTGTTTTTTTTACATCAGGGCAAAGAATTCCACATGAATTACTGAAAGTGCTTCTTTTCTTTTTTGCAAATTAAAGGACTTCTATCCGTCATTGCCGAGCGAACTCCGTTTGTTGGAAACTAGGAAGTGGGTGTGACATAGTCCCGTTGGTCTAATCAAATAGTGTTATACAGATTAATGTGCTAATTAATCACCGGCTCTGGGGGCTGTACCCATGCAGCGATTCTCGGTAAAAAAAGAGACATTTGATCTGATGAATCAGCTCCCTTTGCTTTTTCCTCCTCCTCTCTTCTATCTGTCTTACATTAATTCATTCATTTGAGTTCATTTGAATGCAGCCCCCTCTCTCTCTCAGTCTCTGTCACTCTCACACACACACACACACACACACACACACACACAACACACACACAGACACACAAAGTTTTCAGCTCAGAATCTGGGCATCCTTAATAAAGGATTTAATATTGAATGTATTTTTTATTCTCCTTTACTAGGAAGCTATTTGGCATCTAACCAACCCCCCACCAAACTACAAAGCATTATTATTTACTTGAAAATGGCCGTTTCTGAGCTTACGCTTTTCAGCTGAAGCTCGAAAACATAGAGAAAAACGTTCACACACGTCCACCTCGTCTGTTTATCCAAGCGCTGTTGGCTCATTTACTTGGACTCGTCGTAACTGTGTGCGCTGCTTGACCTTAACTTCTTCCCGTCACGTTTTCTTGGGAGAAGAAATTAAATCCAGGCCCATCCCAGGGCCCATGTTTTGTTACTAATGACTTTTAAATGTCATTGTTACTGTGCTCCCGTCTGCACTTCAATGCCCGGTGGTTCGGCGAATGTAATGGGGCCTGGTCTCCATGTCAGTGACCCAGGGATAAGCTGGGCTTTTAAACGGCACAAAAAATCTCTTCTAACTCAGTATTACTACTAACAAACCCACAATCAAAACTCCAAAGCCTCCCCCCATCAGAGTGATTTTCAAAAGCTCTGCGGGGGAGCGACATTTTCCAAATGACCATTTTTGTCTCTGACCTTTCTGCTGCCCTTTTTGTTGAGTAATAGCGTCATTTCTTTTTTAAAATATTAATTTGTGAGTTATGTCATTAGCGAGCATCGCGATTAAGAACACGGCTCTGTGGTGTGAAAGTAATGGAAGTATCCAGCATGACCCTCACTGTTTGCTTTGCCCGAAACTACTTTTCTTTTTCCATATTCAGCAGTGCACTTGTCAGAAGAATTATCCAGGGAGAATCTGCAGCGGAGAAATAAAGAGATACGCACTGCATATAAATACTCCTCTAAAGTATTAGCTGGAAAGGGAGGGAGCGGGATGGAGTGAATAGAACATGTGAGCCTAGATAAGAGGATGGACTTTCAATAAGACTATTTTGATTTTCGATAGCTCTGTCGATGATGTGCGCAGGTAGACAGTGATACGTGCAAGGTTGCCAGGATGCTGGCTCGGGCACCCGAGGAATATGAGCCCTATCAATCACCGCCTCCGGGCACAAATGTAATTACACTATAGTTGTTGACTAGCTGGGTAATCCGAGGCACCACTGGCATGCATTCACTTGCTTGCATTAGGGGATTGCTGGTGCCCATGTTGACGATGTTGTGCTCGATGCTCTGATGGTTTTTAGATGTTTTTTTGGGAGGTGGGGGTGGGATAGCTGGCATAACTCGTTTGGTACTGGGAGAAATTTCAGAATAGATATATATTGTTTTTTTCTCTCAGTGATAATGGCTCTTAAAGAAAACAAAGCAACACAGAGGTCTTACAACCAATAATAAAAAAAACAACAACAAAGAAAACAAGAAGTTCTTTGCCATTCAGACGCAGTTACTCTTTTTTATTTTTCTTTCACCAATCTAAGTGCACCTGCCAAAGTCAGCCTATGTTATCTTTTTCTCGGCTGTTGTCAGTTTCAAAGAAGTTTGGTGTGATCCAGACCAGTGCTCTTCAGGGGGCGGAATAAATCTTACCATTAAGAGGAAGATAATTGATGGCTTTCATCACCAAATGGAATACAATTATTCCAAAAAGTGACGTTTCAATGGCAAGTGCGCTTTATTGTGTTGAGCTTGAATGATTTATGAGAGAAAATGACATGACACGATAATGAAGGGCTTCTTTTGTCTTTCCGCCTCACCACGTGGCTTTCGCTTTCCTCTAAAGTATTTTGTTTATTTTCAGGTAAAGATTATAATTGCTGCCTAAATGACTTTTTGAAAAAGTGAAATGCCTGCCTTGAAAACGCAGTGTATTGTGTATGACATATATGTCATTTCTATATTTTTTTGAATACTGTAAAACATATAAGAAGCCTGAAACATTCGAACACACCTGCATGTAGGACGTGAGCATCAACCAAAAATGTACCAAATGAAACTGATCATAACAACTGGCCCAATGGTCACTTCGGCCACATGGGGGCTCTTGCGAGAAGCAGAGCAAGCAAACGGTGGCTCACTCCAACGTCGACAAAACACCAGCGCCGAAACAGGGTTCACGCATGGGCACGGATGCTGACGCTCAGAGCTACGAAAGGTTGATTTCATGCGTCATTGCATTCCTGATGGGGTCACTTAACATGAAGCAAGTGCAAACTTCAGTCTGAGCGTTGCAGCTTGGAGCGCCATAGCGCGAAACAACGAGAGAACTCGAGGCTGTAGCTGAACATATGGATCTTTATGGCATTTTATTTAGATCCTCCTGATTCAGACTTGAATGCAATGAAAAGATGTTTTTCTTTCCTCCATCTGTGCAATTCCAAACAGGATAAAGTGATTAATAATGTTTTAGGATAGTGCCTGTTTTTTTTTTCCTTTCACTCCGCCATGTGAGTCAGTGTTGATGCTGGACAAATTTAAATGTCACTCCTGGTGAAAAGAAAACGTCATTACAGCCTCAAAAGGAAACAAGCAATTTCTACCATCACCTGAATCATAATCATCTCATACAGTGTAACTGCATGGCAGAGGAAAAAAGTAATGATATGAAATTGCACACTTGACCAAGGTGTATTTCAGCCAAAGCGTTTGCCATTCTGCTCCGTGTCCTAAAATGTGCAGATGGAATGAAATGATATGTGCCAGAAAGGTGCTTTTCACATGCAAATTTTTAATATATTTGAGGGCATGATTTAAATTGGAGGTAAGCTGCAGTCGTATTTCCTGGACTTTCCTTCAACAATGGAAAAGAGTCAACACAAGACATCACTGTTGTGCTTATGATTTGGTGGAACTCTCCTGCTTACGTGTGGTAAAAACAATATTAGTAAGTCGGAGTTAGTTTCGTAGAATTACTGCGTTGCTGTTGTTCGTATGAGGGAGCTACGGGCTCGCTGACAACCTGCTTCAAACTGCCTGATGACTTTGACCTTTGGCCACCGAAACCTGAACAACTCATTATACAGTCCAAGTGGACAGCATAGTGGCGCAACGTAATGTGGACCTGGCTATTGCCAGTGACCACATCGGACAGACAGGAAAAAAGAACAGTCCACACGTGGAAATTTGGGATGTGTCCATGTGCTGTGGAAGGTCCTGTGATATGATTGAACTTTCCAGAACAACTACTGACCTGATACATCTTTGTGCTCTTTTGACTTTTTTATATAAATGTCACTGAATCGTGATTTTATCATTATTGCTCAGTATAAAGTTACAGAAGTTTAAATATATTTATTGTTAAAATGAAAAGCAGTCTAGTTACCCCAGTGTCGATGGTTCACTCCCTAACACACTGATCCCCAAACCCTCAGCACCTCAAAGCTGCAGCCTGTCCCCCCGGGGGGGGGGGGGGGGGGGGGGGGGGGGGGGGGGGGGGG
>JAUMTR010000010.1:4071114-4132791 GCA_032270685.1 Microctenopoma stevenorrisi
AGCCTGTCCAAATGAACCCCCCCCCCCCCCCCCCCAGGGAACTGAAAACAATTCAAAATGACACAACACAATCATAATACTGATCTCAGCTGACACGGCCCATACCAATTCTCATTCCGTGTCTTTTGCTCTGTCTCTGATGTAGTGGTGGCTCTTGGAGCTCAGACACTTGTCTGAACGGATGTTTATAAAAATCTATAACTGCCACGGTCCTCCTACAGTCACTCAGGCCGGTGTTTACGTTTCTCGCTCATTTTTTATTCTCGCTGTAAACACAGAACTCCTCCGGCCTGTTGTGCACACGCCCGCTCGTGCATGAATGGGAGGCTGTGCGGGCTCGCGTGGGTGCGCGCGCGCCTTTGTCGAGCAGAGGGGAAACAGCAACCTCAGGGCCGCCGCAGCTTGGTCTCAGTAGCCCTCCTGGCCATTTTAGCTCTGCAGTCAACAGCTGATTTTTAGCCGACAGTTTCTGAGCTTATGCTTCAGGCAACGCGAAACCTTTCGACCCTGTGTTTCCTGTCTGCGCGTAGCTTAAATGAAGTGCACTGCATCACCTTAAAATACAAAGAATTAGGCATCTCTTATAATTCACCAAATCTGGTCCGGAGGGGAATTGTAACAATTTGCATGAGATGCAATCTGCTGTGTTTTCTTTGTTCCTGCACTCTCTCTAATTTCTCAGTTGAATGCCTAAGCAATAAATGTTTATTTTATTCGCAATACAAACATTGTTTCTATTTCCTTATGTTTGATTTGTGTCAATCTTGCACTCTCTGCCTCTTCCTCCCACTCCAAACAACCAGGGTCCTCTCTGCCCACAATATCTCTACACCGGGGTGGACAATCTCTTTACACAAGTCTCAATGTCAGACCTTTTGATTGGAGGACCTCCCATCTGTTCTTGTATTTTCCTGCTTCATACTGACCCAACTCCAGGGCAAAGCTGTTTTCACATTGGAGAGCAGAAAAAGAATAGAAATATCTACAGTACAATATTTATATCTGTTTCTTTTTCTTTCTTTTGCAGCCTTCAGTCGAGCACCCATCCCCATGGCAGTGGTAAGGAGGGAGCTATCGTGTGAGAGCTACCCCATCGAGCTTCGATGCCCAGGCACTGATGTCATCATGATTGAAAGTGCCAATTATGGCCGCACCGACGACAAGATCTGTGACGCAGACCCCGCACAGATGGAGAACACAAGGTGTTACCTGCCAGATGCCTACAAGATCATGTCTCAAAGGTACATGCTTTAATTTCTGTAAAAGTCATTTGACCAAGGATGTGCTGGGGTTGAACATCCCATAGTTGAATGCAGCTTATAGTATTAACTTTGACTTAATATGGGACCGTGAGAAGCTGTAGGTACAGCAGTTGCTAAAGAAACATCACTTTCTTTAGCAATGCTGGCTGTAAACTGCAGGACCTTTAAACTTTCCGTCTTTATTGTACTGTATATTAAGACATGTAATCACAAAATTTACTCTACATTGTCTATAACCCACAGGGCAGTAATAATAATTCCTTAGCATCTAAATCTTTTGATGATGACTTCAAATGATAGCGATAACAGAGAGTTGTTTGGACTCCTATTGAGAATATTTATAAGAATGTTTGTCGTGAATGAATATTAGACACAGTCAGCTGCGCTCACGGGCAAAATCTGCTTTATGCTGTTATGCTGCTTTAATTGACTCAAGTAGTCGCATTTGTTAAAAACACTGCAAAAAACCACGACCAGGTCTTCAGTTAATGAGAGACGCTGCGTTTCACACCTGTGGTCTGCTGAAACTCAATGTTCTCACACATGAAATACTTCTTTATTGATCATAGTCACTCGCAGCAGAATGCGCAAATGTAGTAGCCTTGTGGAAAACATGGTATCATAGTAGAAACTTTATGGTAGATATTTAATTGGGTGGAGAATCCCGGTGAGCTAGAAGCTCCTTCAAGCATAAACCTTACCTGTCTGAAAGTCTATACCAGCTGTAGACTGACACTTACACAAATCAGAGTTCATTTTAAAAAATGCATTCAGTACATCATTTATTAAGAGTTATTAGTCAAACAAAATAAATAAATAAATGAGCTTGATGAGCTTTGTTGCCAGATGTGAGCCTCGGTTGCAGAGTTATGACTGTGCTGTGCAGAAACCAGGGCGTGGAGTCCTATTTGTCAAGGTAGACAGACTGTAGTCTTACTATGCTTTGAGTTTGCAGTGTAATTGATTGCTACCATTAGGATACTATATACAAGTTTTGTTTTTTACCAAGTAGTCTGGCTTCCAGAAAATATATAGAGCTCAAGGCGAGTGTGGAGGGAATATATGTACAGTCCATCTCAGCTCTGCTTTTGACTCATTGCTGCACTTAGAACAAAATGAAGGCTCCTCTTGTGGATATCATTCTAAGCATGGTTACTCCTGCCTTTGAGGTCAAAACACCCCAGGGAAGCGGAGAAACCTCAGAAGGAATGGACTTGATGTAAATTGCTACTCAGCGCTAACACTTGTCTACCTCTTTTTATTTCCAAAGCTTAACATATGCTCAGTTCTTTTTATTTCCCAGGCTTTAGTTCCACATTGGATGTACCCCTTTGAGAATATGAATGGACCTTTGGGCTTTAGCAAACAATTGCTCTTGGCTTTTTAGTTCGGTACCATAGAGTTCAGAAAATCAGCTGTGTGAAAAGCAGCTGATGGTTTAAAAAAAGAAGTAGTTTGAAACATGTTGTCAGATAATTGATGCACCCTGTGGCTCCCTTTTCCTCCATCCGCCCACTCAGACTAAAAATCCCTGCAGGAATGAATCAACAGGTCCTGTTACTGTCAAGAACACAAAACATAAAGTGCCAGGGAAAATCGTGTCTTTTTAGTATCTCATGTCTATTGGAGGTGTTTCAGTAATGCTAAGAGGTAACTACAACTGGATTCAGAGCCAGAGGACTTTCTATTGGGAGAGGAAGCTCTGCTAAGTGGATGAAAGGTGTGGGTGGTATGAAACCGGTGGGTAGGGAGGGGCGGGGTTAGAGGAGTCAGTGGCTGTAGCAACACAACCACACATATCAGCGAGTAGAGGTTGGCACCAGAAATGTGAAGAAACTAATCCCGACTATTTCATTGTTGAGCTGTCTGAGCTGTTGCTAGGCACCTTCAGCTAAGCTCGTTAAGGTTAAAAAGAAAATGAGCACGAAACAGAAACAAACAAGTGAAAGGTTCAAGCCAGGGCACTAAAATCTGACTAGGTTTTTTTGAGACCGTGTGATGTCAGCGAGAATAATTTAATAATTTGACGTGTAAAAGAATGAACAAAAAAAAACAGGCTCACGTGTTGATGAATGTCAGAATTAATTTACAGTGTTGCTCTCTCTTTTATTCTAATTTGTCCTCGAGAATTCATTTTTTGATCAGATTGTTAGCCTCTACACCAACATTTACAAGATGGTGTGACTGGTAAATGTATCAGCAGAGATAATGAAGTTGCTTTTCAGTAGCTTGTCTGCTTTTTAATTTCCACTGAGTCAATATTTGCCGTTATGCAACAGCTTAATTTATGTTTTAGCTGGAATTTACTTTCTCGTCTCATCTTTCCTGCCCTCTATTCCTTATCAGTGTATTTACATGCACACAGAAACCCAAACACTGGAAACAACCCAAACAGTGTAGTGGTGTGATTAAAGTATTTACATGGCTCGCATTAACCAAATTTTCCCAATAATTGCTGTTTCCACAAGTTGTTTTATCACTTGGCTAATGTCTGGAAGGATGTTTTGTAGACAACAACAAAGACAAGGTAGACAGAAAATGAATGGATTCATTGATGTGCATACATTCTCTACTTCTGCAGGCCATGCCTCAGTTTGTGTATTAACACAATAACCTTAATTAATAGGGCATTTATAAGGCACTAAGAACTATCATTGTTCTTTTTTATCCACTATATTAACCTCGAATTGATCAGAAATAAAGTGTAGACATTGTTTATGATGCACTTTTCTTTTTTGTGGAATATCTATGTAGACTTGCAGCACAAAGATCATCATCTGCAGAGTTTTACACTGGGTTTAGTTTCATCAATATAAACAGCTAATCGATTATTAGAAAACCATTTCGCAGTTACAGTGTTTGAAGAAAAACTAAAAATACAAAAGGTATTCTTTAGGTTGTATGAGTATCTGGTGAATCAGCAATTGTGTGTTTGGATACAGACGATGGAGATGGCCAGACGTGCAGGAGGACAAATACATTAGAGTGTCGTGTTTGAGAAACAGACCCCTCACAGATCCTGAACTGACAGTTTCAAATAGTGCCCTCAAAAGACCAGTCTCAACATAAACAGAGAAGAGGCAGAGTTGCCAAGGAAAAGCAGTGTAACACAAATACTGAAGGGAAAAGGAAGCGTAAAACTACAGTTTTATCAATGCAGATTACTGACTTCGTTCAATAAAAACTAAATAGTTAAGATCAATGTGTAATTATCAGGCTATCAACTTGACATGAATTATAATTTCCAATAAGTGTATCGTCCTGTGGGTCTCTGCCCTCTAGCCTGTGTATCTCCTGCCTCTCTTGTTGGCACCGGTTGAGTCATGGCGACTGGCGAGCACTCGGTAGTTAGCGTTCGCATGTCATCTGAAGGAGAGACGTGCTGCCGCCGGTTTAGTCCCTGCGCCAGGCTTAAATCCATCACTGGCCAGTGTCCAGACATGTCACCATCTATGCCCCCGCCCCCCCCCCAATTCCACTTCGTTGATATTCAGTCATCAAACCCAAGCGCTATCTGCTCCAGTTTAGCCCACTTATAAAGGTGTATACTGGACTACTCTGGCGTGGTGTTTGGTTCCATTACAGTCTTTTAAGCGAGAGTTAATAGCACCCTGTACCTGAGTGATAGCGCGCCACTGAGCTTGTGAGTGCTGTAATGCATCTCGGGCTGTAAAAGGCTTGTCTCGCACCACGCTGTGGCAGGATGAAATGAATGGCTCTCTTTCATTAGCCATTCCTCGCTTTGTGCTGTGCAGAATCCACAGCTTTTGGATAAACATGTCACCTATAGGTGGTGCAGTGTTGCAATCTAGACAGAGGCTAATGAAGCTGTGATTGAAACACGCCACGCAGGATTAATTTAGCACCATTTTCAGACAATTTGCACCGTGTGCACGCACGCGCTGCAAATCTGATTTCTGCAATCGTTGCTTTTCTGTCGTGGGATATTTTTGGAGCGCATTGTTGGGAGACTGGGGCGTCTGTTGACTCTGCCTCTCTCCACACGTGTATGGATCTAGTACCGCTCGCCAGTGTGCGAATTCACAGGAGGGGCCGGACACTTGCGCTATCAAACAGTGACCCTTTTCTCATCAGAGCTCCTGTGTCTCTCTCCTCTGTTTTTTTGTGTTCCCCTTTTCCTCTCCCCAAGGCGGTGTGGCCTTCACGGCCAGTAATTACAGGCTATATCAAAGCTATATATCACCTTATATCTCAGTAGACCTCAGCAGGTACCTTAAGGGACAACTGATAGCATTGTGGCAGGCTTGTGCATGACCCCTGAAGGAGAAAAGCAGGTCAGGAAGCAGCAACCCACCCCTCCCATCCAGCACATACACATCAAAACACAAACACACACATATGCAGTCATGTCCCTGTCTTTCAGGACTGTCCTTTTCATCTTTTGTATTGCTTTCATTTAGCTTCCTTAGTCTCGACGGAATTCTTTTTACTGCTGCGTCATCACACTTGTCATTTCAAGGAACAAAGAGGAACAGAACATATATTTGTCTACTAGTATTATGTGTTTGTGTACACGGCACTAATGACGAAGGTTAATAGATATCACAGCTTTATGAGTCCCATGGGGACAATAAAACTAAATTAACCTGTGATGTGAACCTGTTTGCCTCGTGACAGCTGACATTTGACAACCTTCCGGTTAATGGCATTTATGCGGAAAACAAATGTGTCCGGCCCATAGTTTAATTCGTCACACTTATGTGCAGTTCATGAATGTAGAGAAGGGCGGCTGGTGTTCGGATTCCGAGTAAAAAACAACCCAACTACACTAAGGGATGCAGAGCACGACTGAAGCCAATCACAATCACCCTGATTCTAGTATGGGTGAATGCACCCTTATTCCAAAACACATGATACAAACAATCCTACCATCTGATGACAACATACTGACAGAGGGACAAGAAGGATTCAGGGATACGAAGGGGGGAACAGATGGGAGGTTCCTTTCTCCTCTGCTGATGATCTTTCCCATACGTTCCAGTTCTCATTATCCTTGGCTTTTGACCTTATTTCAGAGTCAAAGGATTTGATGAGATATTTGTTTGAGCAGGGGAGTAGGATTAACTGAAGAATCCCTGCCGGTTCTTTTGCCCATCTTCATTTAAATCCCCTCATCTCAAGCTGGATTTTATAGGTATAGGTTTTCTGAGAAGAGAAAAAAGATTGTGAGGTCCATGCGTTGCACAATCACCAGAGTGCATGGAAATAAAGAAGAGGAAACATATACACTGTCACTTTGTTTTATTGTTTTTTGAGTACAGTATTATGGAAAATATATAAATATGTAAGATATATAAATATATCCTAGTATGTATGCCCTTGTAATTCCAGTTTAAAAAGGCTTAAAACTCAGGCACATGCCTACCTTGCCTCATTTGCCCCTCAGCTCTGAGGGTGGTTAGGCGCATATGAGAGCCTGACCATCTGCCTTCTACTCTCACACATCCCTTCTGTTGGTTTTGTTCATCGGTTCATCAGTGTTCAAATGTGGCCGGAGTAACTGTAGAGAAAGGGGTGATTCGCAGATATGCATATGCAGAAAAGAGTCAGGTCTGAAGTGGACCAGAGTTTGTGCGTCAGACACGTTCTCACCTCTCGGTTTGCTTTAGAGGAGGGGTAACATCTGCATGAGCACGAGGTAGGCAGGACAAGACACCAAAAGTATGCTGCGGCAATCAGTGTCTCGTTCACACTGCATCAAAAGCAGTTTCAGTCACACGATGAAACTGCCAACTTGCCTTTTTTTTTTGCTCACATTGAATTCTCCCGACGTGAGCTGCACTATTCAAATATGGGCTCAATCAGATGTCGCTAGACTCTGTATTAGTGTGCACACACGGCGAGGTCTGTTTGATGTTAAGTCCAGCTGCTTTTTCATATTAACGCCCTCTAGGTTGTGTCTGGCTGAGTTCAGGGTGCAAAAATGGGAGCCATGGGTGACAGGAAAGGAGCCATAAAGCTATCACAAAGGCACAAAGCTATCAAGGATAGTGTAGAATTCAGTGTTCCTGGATGAAAACAAGAGCGTTACACTAAAAAAGCTCAAATGCTCCTTTAATAATTGACCCGTTTTTTACAGGCTTTATTCTCTTTTGTTTTATAATGCACCAAAGAATAGTGAATATTAACTGGAATGTTTAACATGGTCTTGTTAGAAAAAAGACAGCTGACATTAAAAGAGAAGTTATCACGCTGAGCAGATGTGTAGAACCATCATTGCCCATGCATGACCCCCAAAGCCCGACCATAAGTGTCCTCCCTTGTTGAAAGTTTAGGTTTGCACTTATCTCCCTAAACAACGGGATGTCAGATGAATTAATGCCCGACTTTAATGTCGGAAGTGCAAATATCACACAGGCGCTGTTTAATATTAAAGGTTTTATTAGGCTGCTTGTAATAAAAGGGGATCTATACTTCATTATATGGAATGATGCACTGCTACTGCTAAGTTTAGGGTTTTTATTCCTGCTGGGTCACTCAGCCTATATATAAGCACGTAAATTTGCACATGTAGTCGCTCATATTAGATTATATTGTGTATTTGAGTGTATTGTATTTTGTATGATCGTTGTGCAGGGTTCCTGTGAGGTCCCGTCTATAGGCTTTTTCCACCAGCCTTTCTCTATTTATACAGGCATTGATTTGTCTTGCTTACTCTTGGTTGGAGGCTGTTTTTCCATGATACAATTATGTGTTGAGCACCTGACAATTACAGAACAAAAACATGACCGATGAGCGCAGCGGGGAACAACTGCCTGTTGTAATAGTATGAACAAACAGAGAATGGTGGGTGGCTTTGCAGCTAGCGTTAATATGCAAAAGCGTATTAATAAAAGCTCTGACAGAAGGAGAAGATAAAGACCCCCCCCTCCCCTTTTGCTATACAGCAAACATGCAAAGTAATAAACACATTTTGAAGTTCTTTGGATTACTGTAGGATTTGAAAATGCCTTTCCATCTGTGCATGTTTGCCTCTTGCCCTTGCATAACCCTCTCTTCGTAAAGACTTTTTTAAATCAAAGAGGTTTATTTATTCCCCATTCTGTTCTTCTCCTGAATTGTATGACATCACCTCACGCTCATTATCCTGTCTCAGTTTTCCACCCTTCCGGCCTCCAACCTTAGTTCAATCGTCTCTTTTTAGAACCTGCTGCATTTTATTTCGGGGCGGTTTGTTGCTGCAGATGTCAAGCTGGCAGCCCATCCAGTTCGTCTCCAGACATGGCCATGAAAGCTTCTGCCGTGATTAGATGGAAAACGAAGGCCTTGTTGGCACATGGGAATTGTTTAAGGACATCTCCCCGCATGAAGCGGATTGGGATCTCTCAGGAGATACAGTGAAAAGAGAAGCGAATCGACTCCAACCAAACCAGTGGTTTGAATCAACCGTAACAGTGTCCATCTTTGGATGCTGAGCCGAATGCCCCACAGACTTTATTATGCCCCTACAAGTTTAGTGCTTTGCCAAAGAATCCAGAAGTCTGGGAGTTTTCTGAGATGTTTTTATTCTTGTCTTCCTTCACATTACCCTCAGGGAGCCTGGAAGTGGTCATAGGGTCTTTTGGTGTCAGATTAATAACCGTCATAGCAGTGGCTCACTAAACATGGGCTTTTATAATGTGTTAAAAAATTGAAGTAGGAGGCCTCAGTCCATTTGTCAGCTAAGGGAGTGAGTTTCACTTGGCTGAGTCCAAACAGTAAAGAAAGGGCTAATTCAGGAAGGAGCAGGTGGTTAGTCGGAGAGCAGGGAGCAGGCTAGGCTTTTTTCTTTTCACTATCTGATATTTGCCCTTCTTTGCACTGCACTCCAGTCTTTCATCCTCGTTCGTCTAGTTTTCCGCTTCTTCTTTTTTTAATTGGCAGGTGGGAGTAGCCAACATACACATTTGATGTCTACTGCTCCATCTTCTCCTTCTGCCCTGAAGGGCTGGATCCATTTTCCTTCTCCAACATGGAGGGGCCATGCAACTTCTTGTGACCTTTTAATAACTTTGCAGGCTATTCATCATCTATCCCCCAAGATAAAAACAACATCCTTTCATGCTGATTCATGACTCATTTTTGGAATTTGATCCAAAACATCTTGTGGCTCTTTCATCCCCCTGTCTATCACTTGGCAATAAAAACAACTTTCCTGTGATGACATTTCTTGAGATTAACATCTGTTATTGTCAAGATACAGCATTTTAATTGTGGATCTGGCTGCATGAAGCAATCGTCACAAACGTTGTCAGCTTGTTGTCAGATGCTGTTAAAGGAACAGCCACCGAGTAAATGTTTGTGTGAAATCTTTCCAAGCATTACACTCCACAGCGCAACCATTTTTTCTCTTAGTGCAAATCCATTGGTTATTTTTAAGTCAGTAAAATCCAGCACCAGACTTTCGTTAAACAACCGCTCAACAAGTCTGCACAGATGGCTTTGGTCTCCCCACTGCAGGCATTACAAACCAACAAATCGAGAAATGGCGTTCATATTGGTTCAAAAGTTCCCTCTTTACTCCACATCTCTGAATGAACTCAGGACTGTTTGTTCCTGCCAGTCTTATCTCCATATCCTCATCAGAAATAACCCTAGGTTGCCAGAGGCAGCAGCTGTGTGAGTCATCACCTCCCTTTAATCTTAAAAAAAACGAATCTGAAAAAACTAGCATTGCATTTATAATTGATGAAATGCACCTTAAATTGCAGTATGATATTATGCAGCAGATTTATGATTGTAATAGTTTTGATTAAATTTGATAGGGGTGAGCAGTCAGTTTATCTTCTGTGAGGGGGAAAAAAAATTAACAGCTCTCTCTGGATAGTCGTGTAAACAGGATTATAATGGGGAATTGTTTGTTTATGCAATCATATAAACAGCTTAAGCAAACTGCATCCGTCTCAGTTTTGGCAGCAGTGGTGTTATCGTTGCATATAAAAGTCGGTGTATCTAATGGAATCCAACTTTATTAATCACTAAAGTGAAACAAAGGCAAACATCAAAATAATGTGATACATAATACATTTCATTCCAGTGCAGAGTCAGTGTGCAGCTGATGATCGCGGCATCTACACAAAGACACATGATCTGCCTTTGGTGCTGACCGTTTGCAACTCGCCACTCTCAACCAGCTGGATGACAAAACATTAGCATCCCAGCGCACCTTGCTATCTATTTTTGTTGGGCAGAGCTGTTTAAAATGTATGAGACCACAAACTGATGTGACTGGCTGAAGAGGCGATGATTAATCGCTACTCGTCATACAACCCTTTGATATAACCCTCCTTATGGATGGTAATTCCTTTAATGTCATGTCCTTTTAAATGTTATTTCGCATGCAGTGACTTTTTAGCAAATTACTTTGATAAAACATGTTTTCCAAGCCTTTATTCCCTTTGATTGAGTTTGCTTTGTGTAATTTGGGTTGGTTCTGATTAGTCTTTACCATTTGCCACTCATGCTGGGACACCGAGTCATTTCTAAGCACTGTGTAGCTTTTTGTTACGCTTCCAACAGTGAAACTTCTCTTTGGTCCCACGATAACTGGTTACAGCTTTTGTTGTTTTTTTTCCCGCCTCTGTAGTACAACTCAACAGCATTTGTAATGGATATCTGAAATGTGTGATTTCTCTGCGTCTACGTGGAGGGTGATGTTTGTCATCTTGCTTGGTTGGGATCGAACGCGGCTTTAAGCGTGACTCATTCTGACAGGTTCTGATGAGGTACTGTAGACCCACTAAAACTACAAATGACTCAAACTGCTTGGCTTGGAAAGCCTGCAGCTCTACCTGAGCCCAGAATTACAAGGCATTTTCTACCTCTTTTCATCCTGGTACCTTCACCTCTCTGCGTCTCTTTCCCTGTCCTCTCAATTACTGCTCAACTCTGAATCCCTTTTGTCTCCCGTAGCACTATTCTGCTGTCTGTTTATTCTATTGCACTTCAGTGTTTCTTTTTTCTCTGTCTTTGTCACATCACTCTTTTTTTCTAATGGGTTTATGTTCAGCACGAATGGGTAGCGCTCGAGCTGTACTTGCAAGAGCTACGTGAGTTGCATCTACAGTCGTGCCACATGACCTCTAACCTTGACAAGACAAAGTTAAGTGAGCGAGGCGATGAATAGTTTCAACCAAACTGTATTTTGTAAATATGAAACAGGACAAACCTTACACCTTTTGAGTTATGATGGGTCAGCCATCAGTTGTTTGCACTCACCTGCATGTTTAATATTATATAAAACATGATGTATCAATCTTAGAGCTGAAGGACTGATGGCGGTCTCTCGTGACCAATGTTTTATTCACAGTTGCATAATTCCCTTTGATCTAGCCAAAGCAGCTGAATATTAATCAGGTTTGCATCACTTGATCTCTATACTGTACATACTTACGAAAAATCTACATGGAAAGACTCAGCAGTCGACTTGTTTTTAGGAATTTCTTTTTTCTCTTGGTGCATCTAGAGTTCATGACGGTGCAGAGGTTGCATTAGTCATTTCTCATCTCTTAAGTGATTGACATGATTCAGCCTATTTGACACGTAGCTGTCTGTACTTATTTAAGCTTTCATTCTGGCAGAAGAGGGAAAAAGACAGAGCTCTGGCTGTTTTTAGTTACTGAAATACAGTGGTGGATGCTGTACTGAGAGGTTTTATTCTGTTGATATGTCATCTAAGTATATGTTGCTTGACTCAGATGGAAATTAAGCTTGACTGTTTCAAGCTTAATTTCTTTTTACCCGTCTGGCTATTAGGTGACCCCATGACAGATTATTGAATTCTGTTGTAAACTGTTTTAAAGTTTGTTATTTTTTCATTGTACCTGACCGATTGTCTCCCATCTACCATTCACTGACATTCAATAGCACAAGTTCCTTTTGAGGGTTTTGTCTGTGTCTAGAGTGGCCTCGCCTGCTGGCCCCATACTTGCTTGTAAAAGCTAATTATATCAGGCTATTTTCTGGCCGTGGAGCATGTCAATATTACACAGTGGGAGAGCTCTCACTCGCCCCGCGCTGCATTCTTATTCATGAGCCCTAATTCCATCAATGGCCTCCTCAGCCACTGGACCATGGTCCTTCCTTACTCTGGTGTGATTTTAAGAAAAGTGCTTGTAGCTGCCACAGGCTAATGCTACACCATAAAAGAGTGGAACTTGTAGCGCCACCCACTCAGCATTTGCTTTAGAACATGTTCAAAAGTGCTGCATATAAAGTGCGAGAAGGCCTTTTGTGGGTGCTTATGTGGACCTAATTTTCTCATGTACATGCTTATTGGGGTCCAGAGTGCAGAAGGTGGTAGCTGAATGGCTGCGGTAGAATGTTCCAGGCACTTGTTAGGGACCTTGCTGTGAAATTAAACACACCACTAAGGTTGTCTGGGAACGTCACAGCACCATTATTCTGAACTGGGTCTTCATTTTGGATTTTGGACGAAAACCTTAAGACAAGTCTCAACAACACTAACACCTAAGCTTGGTTTAGTAACGACATTAGCGCTGCATTAAATGTGGTTTTATGAAAGAGCTTATAGCTACTTAGCTTCACTTAGCTATAGCTTATTTGGCTGTTAAATATTACTTATTTGATGCAGGTTAAGGCTTTTTTGAACTCAGGAAATGCCATGACATAGCAGGGCACCCAACGACCAATCCAAACTCTCCAACTGTGAGAAATGATGTATTCTATACCTAAATATCTCAGTTAGTTAGCATTTTGCTTTTATTGTGCTGTGGACAAATAAGAGCATGTGTAAAACTGCCTTGAATTAGTGTTTACGTTTTGTAGGTCAAAAACCAGAGCAGAATTCCCTGCTCTGCCTTTTTTACTGCAGCGACTTGATGATAAAACAACCACGATTTGTTAAAGAACTTAAAACAATGCCTCTAATCTGTTTGCATGATAAGAGCAGTAGCAAAGACTAGAAAGCATACACATAGAACGTTTGGATGCAGAGGAATGAGGCAGTGTTTCTGTAGGTGGAGAATGATAGAGAGGGATGCAGCAGAGATAAAACATGGTTTATCTGAAACACTGCTGCACCCTTTTTCCTTTTTTGCCTGGTAATTCTGCTGCGACACAATCGTGTCACTTTGAAAACCTGATTTAATGTATTTTACAGCCACTGTGCCTTAATACCGTTGTTTACGCTGAAACATGGACATCTGTTGGCATTTGATTAGTTATAGGACCAGAATTTGAATGTGTCTTTCCATCTTGATTTTCTATCACATTGCACAGTGCTGCCTTAAGGGCCACTATTGTTGTTCATGTATGTAGCTCATCTTGAACAATGTCAACAAATAAACCGGAGATAAGGACTGTAGCAATGACTGGTCAGTGATTGCTACTTCAATTAAACTTAATAGAAAGTATAAGTGTTGGAAGTGTTAGTAAATTAGATCTTGCAGGAACATAAAACAATAAATTACAATATAGTAAAATAATATATAAACACAACTATGTGTAAGATATGTGTGTATATATACACTTA
Source organism: Microctenopoma stevenorrisi (assembly GCA_032270685.1). Lineage (NCBI taxonomy): Eukaryota > Metazoa > Chordata > Actinopteri > Anabantiformes > Anabantidae > Microctenopoma > Microctenopoma stevenorrisi. Next base: position 4,084,870 of record JAUMTR010000010.1, read on the forward strand.
TCAGCCACTTTATCAGGCACACCTGTCCAATTGCTCGTTAACGCAATTTACTGATCAGCCAATAACATGGTGGCAACTCAATGCATACAGGCATGTTGACATGGTCAAAATGAACCCCTGCAGTTTAAACCGAGCTTCAGAATGTCGAAGAAAGGTGATTTAAGTGACTTTAAAAATGTCATGGTTGTTGGTGCCAGGCAGGTTGGTCTGAGTATTTCAGAAACTGCTGTTCTTCTGCCACTGTCAAGCACAACCATGTGTAGGGTTTTCAGAAAATGGTCCAAAAAAGGGAAAACATCAGTGAGCGGCAGTTCTGTGGGCGAAAAATGCTTTTTGATGCCAGAGGTCAGAGGAGAATTGCCAGACTGGTTTGAGCTGATAGAAAGGCAACAGTAACTCAAAGAACCAGTGGTTACAACCACGGTATGCAGAAGAGCATCTTTTGACATACAACAACACATCAAACCTTCAGGCAGCTGGTCTACAGCAGCAGAAGATCACACCGGGTGCCACTCCTGTCAGCTAAGAACAGGAAACCGAGGCTACAATTCGCAAAGACTCACAAAAATTGGACAATAGAAGATTGGAAAAATGTTGCCTGGTCTGATGAGTCTCGATTTCTGCTGCGTCATTCGGATGATGGGGTCGGGTCAGAATTTGGCATCAACAACATGAAAGCATGTATCCATCCTGCCTTGTATCCACGGTTGAGGCTGATGGTGGTGGTGTAATGGTGTGGGGGACATTTTCTTGGCACACTTTGGGCCCCTTAGTACTAATTGATCATCGTTGCAACGCCACAGCCTACTTACACGTTGTTGCTGACTATGTCCATCCCTTTATGACCACACTGTACACATCTTCTGTTGGCTACTTCTAGCAGGATAATGCACCTTGTCATGAAGCTCATATCATCTCAGACTTGTTTCTTGAACATAATAATGAGTTTATTGTGCTCTAATGGCCTAAACTGTTGATACAAGGCAGGATGAATCCATGCTTTCATCTTGTTGACGCCAAATTTTGACCCTACAATGTGAATGTTGCGGCAGAAATCGAGACTCATCAGACCAAGCGTCATTTTTTCAATCTTTTAGTGTCCAATTTCGGTGAGCCTGTGCAAATTGTAGCCTCAGTTTCCTGTTCTCAGCTGACAGGAGCGGCACCCGGTGTGGTCTTCTGCTGCTGTAGCCCATCTGCCTCAAAGTTTGAAGTGTTGTGCGTTCAGAGATGCTCTTCTGCATACCTTGGTTAAAACAAGTGTTTATTGTAGTTAATGTTGCCTTCCTATGAGCTCAAACCACTCTGGCTATTCTTCCTCTGACTTCTGGCATCAGCAAGACACTTTTCGCCCTCAGAACTGCCGCTCACTGGATGTTTTCCCTTTTTTGGACCATTCTCTGAAAACCCAAGAGATGGTTGTGCTTAACAATTGCGGAAGAACAGCAGTTTCTAAAATACTCAGACCAGCCCATCTAGCAGCAACACCCATGTCACGTTCAAAGTCATATATAGATTGTCTCTTCATGGCCCCTGTATCTGTAATTTATATGTGAGTAAAATAAATAAACGCTATATAATCACATTACTATGGATTTTAAATTCCTTCTAATCACTCTTACCTAATTTTTTATACTCCATGTTAATGTACAACTGGGCATCACTGCCATGATTAAATTTAAAATAAACTGAAGCAAATAATAGCTTATCAGAAGTAGCATGTGCTAATTTAACACGATCAGCTCTATATATACTAATTACTAAGTGACTGGAGGGAAATCTTCCTCCTTGCTTTTTCTGTGTGAGGACATGACTCTGACTGAACTGCACTGTTTTTGGCTCTGTTGGGACCCCATAGAAATGGTTGCCATATTTTCCTCACAATGGATTGGCGAGGAGTTGATCCTGCATTTGTCCAAAATCCTGGACGAAAGCAGTTCCTTTACAGATTTGCTGTGTAGCATTAGAAACCGCGGCATCAGAGCGTGGGTATAACTTGAGATGCCTTTTTGAGAAACACTGTGGGTTAAGTCAAAGTTAGCCTCCAAACCTAATATTTCCTGTATTGTGAGACAGGCTTTGGGTCATAACAGATTCTAGAAATGATGGAATTAGGTGAGGGTAACATGTTTTATGTTCCATACAACAGCACAACAAATTGCGCTCCAAAAAGCTGTCATTTTTCAAAGTGTTTTGCAATAAATCTTCTGCTACAAACAGACGTTGACACCAACTACATACCAGAGTTGGGAAGCCGAGCAGAAAAAAACTAGACAGGATGACACACTCTAGACTTTGTTTTCCACCAGACTCCCCTCCTCCTCGGGCTGTATCTCAAGAGACATGTTGGTATAGAAGAGAAGTTAAAAGACAGCTAAATGTCTTGGTTTCCCTTGACAAATTCAGCGGGACAGTGGTGGTGCGTGGGGTGAAATACAAGGAACGCCTTGTCACCTCTAGCAGTACAGGAAAGGGCCAGAACTCTTTCAGTCTTTATACTTCTTGTTCCCTCCTTGTTCACCTCGCTTGCACTCTTGGTCTGTCAAACTCAAGCTCTGCAGGAACCTGAAGTGTTGGTGACGTAGGGCTTCTGAATTAAAGGATGCAGAATAAATGTAAAGTGCCTCTAACAATCCCCTCACATTTTTCAACTGAACATTTACTCTAGTATTCAAACAAAAAGCTGACAGTCCTTTTTTATTTTGTCTAAAGACATTACTTCTTATCAACTAGACGAGTGGTTCCAAAAAACAGTCCTTAGGGGCCCCTGTCCTGCTTGTTTTCTAGTTAGTCTTGCACTAGACACTACTGATTACCTTGATCAGGATGGCTGGATGACAAGCAGGGGCAGGAGCGAGTTTAGGAACCACTGGAGTAAACAATTATGCATCTACTACTCCAAACAAAATAATCCATATGGAATCTATAATAAAACTATTTTATTGCCACAGCCATAATCAACTATGGCAGTCACCAATAATGATTTCATGACTCTTTACAGGTCGTTTAAAAATGCATACTCAACTTGCATCAGTGTAGCAATTTTGTCTTGTACCAAATTAGGACCTCAGTGCCTTCATTGGCCAGTAAATTACTTTCACCTTAGTCTAAATCTGTGAGTGACAGGACCTCAGTGTATTGACACGAAGGAGACAGGAGAGCTTAGTCAAGCCCAAGCTTTTAATCCCAACCATGCTGCCTTCAGGACAGTTCTTTAAGACCCTCAGTGATTTCCTGCATGCCGATGCAGGCCTGGGCCCTCGCCGAGGTATCGACGCCTCGACTCCTCCTGCATCGAACACTGAGGTTTCTCATAACTCCTGCTTGTCTTTCATTATTGAGATGTGAATGAGGAAGGTCAGAGGGGTGGCTCTCATCGATCGGTCAACACTGTAATATTTGATTGTCACTCGGGCTGTTTTGCCAAGGCGCTCTTCTTTATGGCAGCAAAGGTGGCCATTTTGAATATGCAAACAGCTCCCAGCGAGCATGTATGCTAAACATGCGGTTTGGAAAATGGCAGGATAAGCTTCAAGGTCGCGCTGGTTCGTCATTTTAATTGAAGGATTTTGAAACAGCAACTGTACAACGAGGTTTATTTATTCTGAAACCTTGTGGCTTGCATAGATAGAGTGGTTTGTTATTAGAGGCACCTGTTTGTCTCTTTGTCATATGAGGTAATTAACAGTGAACACCCTCCTAGAAGCTAAACGCTGTGGGTGATCGTTAGTGGAGAAATGTGGTTTTAGGCTTTGAAAGGGCCTTTGAAGAAGGAAAGTGCTGGAAGCACATACTGGCCCAAGTCGGACACTGGAAGTTACCATGGTGACAGCGACTGGAAATGAAAAATGTGCTTAAAGGCAGGTCCTGGTGTGTGTGTGTGTGTGTGTGCTCTTGGAAAAGTGAAAAAGAGAGGGAGACGGCGATTGCGGGGGGGGTGGGTCAGTGATACAGTGTGCTTATTGATTTGTGTGTAGATTATAAATACAGCAAGTGGAGTGCTATTCTATTTGAGTGTCAGTGTGCGAGTGGTTTTTGTATTCTTTGTTCAGACCAAACTCAGAATTGTTTCCAATTTTTCAAAATAGACATTGAATCGGTCCAAGGAAGGGATTAGAATCTTTTTGTTGTCGCCGTGCAGTGCATGCAGCAGCATAAGCTCCCCGAAGCACCTCCTTTCACTCGAATCAGCAGCAGACGTCGCTCTTTGTGCGCAGCAAAACAGGACTCGGCGCCTTGAAAAGTCAAACTGGTGGCATTTCTGCCCCTCTGTTTCTATTCCCCATCCGTCCGCGTGAAGGCCAACACAGCGGAGGCACCACTGGGTATCTGGCTGAAGAATTTGACGCCTGCAGAGATGCATCTCAAGATGGGCTCGGAGTATCAGCAGGAGCGGTTCAAAAGGCTAACGCTGGTCAGCCATTCAATGGGGCCTGTCACTGGCACATTTCAGTACGGCTCCTTTATGCTCCATATTGAGTGTGTGGATGCATGGGGATGTCTGTTTGCACTCAGCCACATACAGTATATACACCCACAGCCACTCATCAGAAACCTTACTTCACACCCTGTATGTCGCATTATCACTTTTCTCCAATATGTGACACGTCAATGCTCCTTGTAGGTTGTAAAAAAAAATATGACCCAATCCTGGCTTTTACACAATCCCCTGTGGAACGAGGCTTAGGCTAAAATGGGCCTGCTGGCTGAAAGTCCCATGGGCCTTCGTCAGAAGATAAATCAAGCGTCACCGGGAAGATAGGAAGCAGCATCACTTGTTGGCGAGAATAGAAGAATTCATCCTGGAAATCGTAAATCATTAGACGGGCAGGCCCCTGTGAATAAGCCTCGAGACGTATTTAAAATATGTTAGTGAGCCTGTGTAATGAATGTCAGTGTCATCAGGTTGGTTCTGTGGCGTGGGCACCTGTTAGTGGAGTGGGAGTGAAAGCGTTTTCCCAATCAATTCCTATTGTTGCGATAGCAGCAGATTTCAAAACATGTCTTAATGAACTATTGTCCTGAAGCGAGTGGAAATAACTTTTCTTTTTACTCGCTCTGACTTAGTAATAATCTGTCTAAAAACAATAATACCTCCTGCTTCTAATGGCTTCATGCATACAAATGACGCTCAGCCCACTTTCCAGGACGGAGCTTTCATTGAGGTTGCTAAGCAGTGTGTGTTGCTCTTAGACATCCATACACTATGAAAGCCCAGAGGACAGCTGACATGCTGCGTACTGATCAGAACTGAGAAACACAGATGGAAAAAGATCAACAATCAGCCCCCCCCATGCAAAAATCCCCTGTTGCCATGTATTAAATGAAAGTATACTCTTTATTGACCAAAAGACACGTGCTAGCATTTGCAAAAATCACCATCATCAGCTTGTGCATCAAACAAATCACATGCCCTGTTATATGTGTCATGATAGAAGTGACACTACTATGACCACACTGTTAATAGAAAGAATGCAGCTCTTTGTGTAGAATAACGTATTGCATCAATAAACATTAGTGCTGAATCCAGTTGATTCGCAGGATAAAACAAAGAAAATATAGAGTGCACATAATGCATTATTTATTGGAGTGTCTACTCTGGCTACAAGGCTGCAGTTAAGTGTGCGTCCGCGTGTGTAAGGGAGTTATTTAAACTAATATTGGCAGGACTTGGAATCACTATCAAGTTTAAACAAAACATTGTTCTTTGCTCTCCTCTGAACTGTGCAATTTTCGAGATGCGTATCTCCACACATCGAAGGAAACGGCTGAGGAGTATTCAGCTGAGTTTATCTCTGCCCTTTCGAGACAGACACTCTTGTCTGTGCTCCAACAGACCACTCGCTGTGTCCCTGCCTTGAAAGCGGAGATAAGCTTTACATGAGAATGCAAATATGAGCATTGATGTCAAAGAGGATTCATTATGTGAGTTCCATTGTCTTGGAAGGAATGGCAGCATAGTGCTAGTGTAAAAATGAATACAACAATATGAACTCTAACACTCTTCTAAATTAATTATCGTGCAGGGCCAGTGTTTTATTGTATCATTTGAACAATATGCTTGTAATATGAGCTCTGACTTCACTCCTTCTGTAAAAGCAGTTTAACTGGATTTATTTGGCTCAGCAATTCTTCTACGTCTTCTTCTTTTTTTTATTTGTCTCTAATGTTGAATTTGGAACCGTCAAACTCCCACAGCAGCCTCCAGCATGGACCAAATTTATACATTAATGGAATTTCGGTGTGCGTGGCCAGGTGGATGTCGACAGCGTTTACCTGGCTGTGCAGAACCATGGACTGACCTTTCAGGCGAAGAGTGAAATTGCATCAGCACAACACCTGTTGCTGCAGCAAAATAAATTGATTAATTTTAAAGAGGTTAGCGGAGTATGTTTGATTTGTCTGTAGATGAGTTACTGCTATTTCAAAACAACAAGAACAGGAGTCTCATCTAAAATTCTTGCAGAGAAAACGCCTTGGCTGTTTGATGTGTCCCAGGTCTTACTGAAGAATGTTTAACTTGTTATGAACAAATCTGGCTTTATCATTCTACCAGAACCAGCAGGCAATACGTAGGCAATGCATCCAAAATATCTATATCCCCCAAATAAAAGAATAAAAGCAGGTTTTCCTCAAGTTAAACATAAACAGAGCAGCTAAGAGGTTTATTCTGAGCTTTGTTAGTAGTTAAAAGCATTTTTTATTTTCTGGATTTAACATTAGTCATTAGCACCATCAAGTAATGCAAATAAAAAATGTCAGACACACATAACATCTAGACACACCATCTTAATCACACTTAAGATGTAATGCAGGAGACTGCAGGGTGCTTCTTTTCATTTACACGCCCTGTTAAGTACCGCTGACCGATTTCAAAACACGCGCTTACAAAATGTTTGCCGCAGCTGATCGGCCTCTTTGGTCGGTGTCAGTTCAACTTTCTCTGAACTCTTGGTTGAGACCTCACTGAGAACAGCAGCCAACCTGAAGTAAATAAATTCCTGCTCACAAGCAATGCTCTTCACGGGAGGACTGCATCCCCTGAGGTGATAACCTTTCTCTGGCCTGACCTCGAATCCGTGTGGTGTCTGACAGAGTAAGAGCCCAGAAAAGTGTGCGAGTGAGTCTCGGGCTTTATCCTTTCTTTAGTCAAAAAGACAGAATTAATTTGCAACTTAAAAAAGAAAGAAAGAAACCGTATATATTTGTACCATTACAACAAAAGGATAGCAAATTAATATTTGAGATCATTTATTTTGATAGTTTTCTGTTCAGGCTTCTATGTGAAATCTGCAAATGAAAGGGCAATAAACTAAAATAGATAATAGGTAATGTTTTAACCACTATAAACATCATTTTAGACAACAACCTCTAGAGAAACCAGAGTTTCCATATAGTTGACATTAAATGCGTATAATTACAACATAACTCCAACATAAATCCAGACAGGCAAACAAAACCATGGAAACATGCCCTCCACAAACTAAATGTCAATAAAACATGCATGAAATGTAAAGCAAAACAAATCCTGAGGCTTGGTATCTTCTTAGTGCAGCCTTGAGTAAGTGGACAAATGTACAAATATAACAAATCAGGAAATGAAAATGTTGTGACTGTTGTTTATACATGTCTCATCTGTTACTGTGAGGCATAAACACGCCAGATCTCTCCTCTCAGTTCTAAAATATTATTCTAGTCATCACCTCTGTGAAAGTGCTGGCTCATCTAAACACAAAAAAAACTCGTGTTTATCAAACCGAAGCTCCGCTTTAAGCTCTTGGACTAAAGCCAAGCACAGGACCTCACACATGAATCCATATGTTGTTTCCATCCATAAATCTTTAGCGTGCACTCGGGTTTTTAAAACGCTAGCGCACGCGCCTGTGCGGCGGTGGACCGCCGTGTCGCCCTTCCTTCTTTGTTGCATCGAGATGAACTGCGGCTCATCTTCCGCATATAACATTGGAGAGAGGCAAAACTGTGTGATGTAAAAATCTTATGAAAGTCCCTAATCTGCGTGAATGGCTGAGAGGGATTATTCTTGTCAGGAAAAAAAATAAATAAAAAAAATGGATGCTCGATTTTTTGAGAAACAGCATTGAATTTCTGGAAACAGTGGCAGTAGTTCATGTGAGATGATCAGTGTTTGACCATCCCTTATACTCCATACTTAAGACAATCCGATAAAGCTTATTCATATGGCTCGTGCACATAAACAACCCATCATCCGCAAACCGAACACTCACTCGGCACTTTCATTTATTTCTGCTTAGTTCAACATAGTTAATCCTAGTTATTCCTAATAAAAAGGAATACGGCTGCTGTAGTGGACATGCAAACAGTCTGACAGAGATGTCTTTCTGTTGCCGTGCGGCACGTTGCTAATGCCACCCAGTAGGCAGGCGACGCAATTCAATCTTCAAAGCAGTTTTCTATATCAGCTGTGGCCATTAATGCCGATCGATCGTTCGCTAAACATGTGGGCGCATGCACACGTCCGTCCGTGTTTGCTGAGCTTACAGGAGCTCGAGAACAGCGAGCCCCTTCAGCGGTGCACTTCAAATCCTCCACACCCACACTCGGCCGTTGTATTTGTGTTGGCTACATTCATCCCCCGTCATCGTAATCTGCATTGAGCGGCTCTCGTGGTGTTTTGGAAACAAATAGTGCAGCTTCAGTCTGAAGGCTGAATGTGCCATTATAGATCGGTCACTTTGTATGTAGACGGAGGTGTTTTCTGCAAGTGGATTGTGTCTCTGTGTAGGTGGTTTGAATATTTTCATACTCGCATAAACATTTAACGTCGTGTCTGTATGAATCCTCACACTGCCGGTATATACGGTGCCCTACTTTCAATTTGCCCTCAGCCTTTTTAACCCCTGACTGCTGCGATGGAGCTGGTCAGTCGCCAGGAGCACAGTATGTGTGCTGCGTGATGCATGGGCCTGCTAGTGCAAACAGTGTAGAAGACAGGCTATCAAGAAGGAGAGAGGTGTGCAAGCGGAGAGAAGCTAGCCAACCCTTAGCACAACCGTAATCTATTGAAAAGTCTCAAGCACATTGTACATTAAGACATAGGACTACTTTATGGGATAATTAGTACATTTCTATGACTATTTCACTCTGAAAAATATTTTGAAAGCAATGCAAGGCCTTGAACTGGCTGTTTAGATACAGCATTGGTGTGGTTACCTTTTACACTTTCATATGCTAAATGGATTATTCTGCATCAGCTCTACAACAAGAAAAAACTTAGGTATCTCCAGAAGTGTTAAGTACTTATTCTGTACGCTAAACAACAACCAGCTGTTAGTTTTTAGTACTTTTTGTTTTTACCGAGGAGCTAAATATACAGCGCTTAAGGCCGCTGCTTCCTCCTATCCAATGTTTTCTGAAGGCTTCCACTGGAGTTTTAAAGGATTTTTTTTGGTGTGTGTGCTGTGCCAGGAGACAGGCTGAATGAGAAGAGATGAATGCTGCAGCGTGCAGCTGGGAAAGATAATGAATGAAGTCGACCGTGGGTGGCGAAGACCATCACTAACTCGTAATGGGTCCCAACAGAGGGACGTGGATATTGACCCGTCCGTCACTTTCCCCTCCCTTCGTTTCTTACAAATACAAATTCTCACAAGTGTGTTCAAGCCTGACACGCACACTCCAGTGTAAACATTAGGCCACCGACACTAACATGCATTTGAACATGCAGACACAAGTCTTGTGAGGCAGTTTGAACATGTTTGCTCTTCTTAAATGAAAGCAAATGGAGAGTTTGCGCTCCCCGACAGGGTCTTTTTTTTTATATCAAACATACACAAACCGTGGAGGAACTCCAGAGACGTCCCCTCAGCGCGGCACACCGGCTGAGCCGCCTCTGTTCTTATTTGACTTACTTCACGCAAACGCCTCTGATACGGATTCTATGGAAGAATCACTCAAAGTCATTTGGCGTGTTGGAAGCAGGTTGAGCGCGCCATCTTTTTCCTCCGTGAACTTTTTAAAAGCTGGCGAACCTTTCTTTCATTCCACATGGCTGGCGTTTTCATCCTGATATAAATCACTTTATTTCTGAGAGGTAACAGTGGTGCACACCAATTCCCTTTTATTACTCTCCAATGTGGACAAATCTGTCTAGCTTTGACAGCTGCTGCACTGTCTTACACTACCGCCTGTTTCCTTTATACTTCCTATTACCGCGAACACCTTGACTCTTCACCCATTCATGCACTGATTCATTCATTCCTTCATTTTATTTTTTTTTGTCCTTTGGCATAGGTCAGTAGAGTGAGGGGAGTCAGCCCACTAACTGTCATCAGAGGCAGCAGCAGGATAAGCCAGAGATTATAGTGATTACAGTTTGTGCTTACATAGGGCTCTGGTGCTTTGTGCCACATCTCCCCTTGTCAGCTGGCAGTCTGAGCTCTAATCTGTCAGTTATAACAAACAGCAGACGAGGGGAAAGGCAGGAGAAAAGCTAGGAAGAAGGTAAAGCAGGAATGTGAAAAACAAAGGGACAGGTTGACGGCCAAATGTTTGTTCGCTGATAACACCTGGAATTGATTTATTACCGCTCCACATGTAACCTTTTGTTTGTCAATTAACTTGTTTCCAACGAGATGCCGATAGAGCATTTAGCCGACCGTAGCTTCAAACAACCAGCCGTCTACCTCCTCCTACAGCACCTATGTAAGCCACATACACATCTGAATCAATTTCCCTTTCACCCTGTAAGTTCAAAGGGCTCCATCAGAGTCAAGTGTCCTATGAAATGGAGATTATCTCACTAATTGATAATCGCGAAGATGTTGCAGCACGTGTTGCGGACAGCCCCTCCCGCTATCGATCCCCCTCCCGCTCTGCAATTGATTAACACTTAATACATTTATTTGTAACTTATTTCATTCCCTGTCAGTGCGTGGGTGCCTGTAGGACACCAGCAGATACCGGATCAGCTACCGGGTATTTGTGGATGCGTTTGCAGACGGAAAAGAGCACAGCACTGACAAAGGGGATTTTGAATATGGGTCAAGATAAATGTTAAGGCTGGGATTAAGTTTGCAATCCACGGTAAATACACATTATGTTGTTTAATCCCTCAAGAGGAAATTATTACAAACCATGATTAAAATTCCACATTTGGTTCAAGTTTAATTTCTAGTAGGTGCGTGTACATGTTCATTCAAGTGTCTGAGTATCTGTTCCAACCTCTGGATACTTGCGTCTCCTCTATCCATCTCGCCTCTAACTCTATGTGACACTTAATCTTAACTTGTGTTCTCACCCGCTCATTACACCCTCCCACCGCCCGGTCGCACACTTCCAAACAGAACAAACCAAAGATGGCGGTGTGAAGGAAGGGCGCAGAGATGAGGAGGCTGCATGGATAATTGTTTCTTGACCCCGCGCTTATTTGACTGGCATTTACTGCCCAGGTTTTAACTTTTCAACAAGCCGGGACAAGCCGCAGACAGCAGACTGGGTCGAGTGAGTGAGTGACAAAGGGTAAGGCTTGGGGTGGGAGGATTCATGAAAGCTCACATGGGAGAGACTCTGCAGACCATATCTCATTACCAAGTTGGGTTGAAATGAGATGGGCCTCTTTCTGCTCGCCCCCACCCCCGTCGGTTCGATCGATTCTTCGGCAGCCAATCAATGTCAATTAAGGTGTAGAGAATCCCATAATCGTGCCGTATGAATCATCGTGTCAGACCCCGCCTTGACCTTCACGAGGATTACACTGTGAACTGCCTGCTGGGGAATAAATACCTTTTTATATATTACAAGGTAATGGTAGTTCGTAATTGAGTAGGTGTGATGGACGGCGATTGTGTCTACGCGGTGTCATGCGGCATCATTCCTTAGTGAGATCTGGACCAACCTTCATAACGCCTGTTTTTTTTTGTTTTTTTTCCCCAGACAGACGCGGAGCAGGGACAGATCAATGCTTGTCAAAACGTTTTAAGAGTTAATGTTGTGAGATAAGCGTCGCCATTATGTGTGGCGAGAGCCTCGCCGTGCATAAGAATTGGGGTTTTGATTGATGACTGCCAAAAACAAAATGGCACATGAGAACACCACCGGCACCGTAATTGTGTTTTTTAATGAAGACCTACATTTCCCGTTGGACCTGATTTAGCACTCAGTTGATTGTCTCTGCCCCCTCCCTCTCCACAGCCAGCACCACTGCCATCAATCATAAAGTAATAACCATATAACCTATAACATGGTTTAAAGCCTGGTTATCCTACTTCTAGGAATTCAAACTCAACAACTAAGAGGAAAAAGGAATTTGACCGTGACAACACAAGTCTGACCTTCCTGGTGTTTGAACCTTAAACTCTGCTCCAGTATCCAGCAATGACTTACAGAGTCAATCCCCATTTTACAATACAAAATACGCTTATACTGATGTCATCATCATTAACCCTTTGGACCTAGAATTTCAACAGACTTCTTTGAATAACTATTGATCCCCTTGGGGAAATTGTTGTCGACTTCCCCCACCACTGAGCTTAAGACCTGTTTCAAAGCCCCTGTACAGGGGACTACAGTTCTCAACATATTAAAGGTATTTTAAATACCTTTTAGTCAATCTCATACAAATCCACAGACTTTCTGCTAAAAAACTAGAATCAATCAATCAATAGTGTACATTAACCAGTAAACATCCTCTGCATGTCCTACTGTATGTGACCGTTCTGAAAAAAATGTGATTGTCTGATGTTGTCTAATAAAACAACATTCGCTGTGTTTTCAGATGTAATAACAGGACCCAGTGTGCAGTCGTAGCTGGACCGGATGTATTTCCTGACCCGTGCCCTGGAACCTACAAATACCTGGAAGTCCAATACGAATGTGTGCCCTACAGTATGTATTCCTTCTTTCCTCCCACACTCATATGCTCATTTGTCGTAAGAGCAGCGACTCATCTACACATGTGCTGGTCATGTTCCTGTCATTCAGTCCAAGCCAACACACGTGTCATCAATGCAGGAAATATTATTGACAGTGTTGTTTGCATGTGAAAAATAATACGGTATATCAGTGTGGAGTAATGTTCACCCATTGATGTGACACCGTTGTTCATCAGATGTTTGTCTTTGTTGTAACTGACAGCAGATTAACGCTTTCTTCTTAATTTCTTCAACCCCCGCAGTGTCAGTTATGTTAAGTGTGCCAGCTTACAATGAACATCCTCCACGGGACTTTGCTTGTGTGATTTGTTGATATTCAAGTAAGAATATCCTCGATATATACAGTATATTGAAGACACACTATTAAACTGATGTGACAGGCACTTAATTCGAGAGCGATCTAAGATTTGTAGTTAAAAAAAAACTGCATATCTGGCAATAAATTCAGGTGGTGATAGTATTAGTCTGTGTTTCTTTTTAAGAACGATACACGTCAAAACCTTCCCGTCAGCTTCCCCGCTTCACAGCACTTTAATATCTTTGAGGAATCGTGTCTGATCCTGTCATGTCTCTGTTAGCACACCAGCGAGAAAGACCGTCATCACGATGAAAACATGCTCGTGTTCAGTTCAGTTCAACTCGGTGGACGCCAGTTAATGTTTAGACTTAGGGAAGCAAATCTGAGGGGAGTAAATAAAAAGGGGTTTGATTTGTGCAGGAGGTGAAAAAGCACTGTCAGGCGGCGCGTAAGTTGAGTGGAAACATTTGGGTAAATAGACGAATCAGCATGTGGCGACAGGATGAACCCAGAGAGGGGAAGTTGAGGTGAGGCTTCGGGAAATGACATGGATATTCCCGTATAACCTTTAGGCATTGTGTTCTAATAACCTTTTTGAGTGGAACAACAAAGTCACAGTGATACCTGAACAAATCCCGACATGTGACTTTGTCAGAAATGATGAAACTGGAAATAGTTGGTCGCGGGCATTTATCTCTGCGGTCTGCAGCTGCTGGGTTGGAGCGACCTCTAATAATTAAAATCAAAGCCATTTGATGTCCCAACGTGTCTCCCGCAGAAGCGCTCCTCGCTGGAGCTTTCATGCGGTGAAGTAAAAATAATTTCCACATGTGTTTCAGAGCTGGCAGAGTGACCTCAGCCACCCAACGTAAGCGTCCACGGTGAACACAGACCAACAGTACAGCTGCAGTAAACCCCTTTCGCTGTCCACTGCCCTGCTAGTTCTTTAACCGTCTGAGTCTTGAAGACCAGCGAACAGAAGGAGGAATTTGAGTTTTTTGGCTGCAGGTATCCTGCCATTATCAGCCCCATCCCGCTCTGATGATGTTACTCTCACTCTGCGTCACTTTGAGTCATTATTATTGCGATAGAAATGGCACCTTTCTGGTTTCCCCCAGTCTGTTCCGATCCCAGCAGAGCTCTCAATTCATTTTCCCCGACTAACCACCTCCCACACTCTTTTTTAATAAGATACTAAACTTCCTTAAGACAAAATGTGGGCCAGCTTTCCAGCATTGTTGAGAACACGCTATCTGGCTGCTTTATTGTTATGACACTGGGACTGCCTATTAGGGGTACACTACAGGGAAATGGGAGTGCCTTGTGTGGGAGAACTATGGATTGTGCCCAGAAACGTTGTAGGATAAAACATTCTGCTGGCAAAGCATAATCATTTCAGAAGTCATGTAGGCGTTTATTTTTGTATCGAGCAGGGAAGTTAAGTGTAATCACTAGTGGTCACCGGAGACCACTAGTGATTACACTAGTTACACTTTTGAGATGCATTTTAAGCAGGGTGTGAATGTAATTAACCTGCAACAGCTCAGTGGGCTATCAGATCATTTAGGCTGGTTTAGAGAAAGTTCTTTGTGTTTCAGTGTCTTAGTCTTTTCTGACTACCTGTATTGAAATGTCCACAAGAGAAACTGAAGGATTTGAGTGTTTAATAAGAGAAGCAGCCGCCCATGATTCCAACGGTGCTTCAGTGGTGTTCCACTGACAAGCTGCCTCTCTCCGTCCTAATACTCATTTCCACGCCAGGATCCCTTTTATTTGCTCCCTATGTTCCCTCACGCTGCAATGTCACATGCTCCTCCTCCCTCGTCTCTACCACCCTCGCTAACGGCTTTTATCTAAACTCTGCTCGAGGGTTTTGTTTTTTGTTTTTTTTAAGATAAATTACGGCTCTCTTTTCCATAACGCCATAAGCCAAAGAGATCGCACAATCGGATCCGTTGTTAATGGTGGCGGGGGAGCGTGCTAAATCGATAGACGCGTGCCACAGATGAAATATTGATTTTATTAATTTGCGATTGGATCCACTCCATCAGTTGAAATAGAAAATAAATGGTACAACAATTACAACTGAGAGTGTCTGGTTTTGCCCGGGCTTTTGTGGCGGTGTCGCAGCACACGGCGGCTCATCATATTTTCATTTGAGCTGCCATCTGACTAATTATTTGATACGCGCTGTGGGTTTCTTGTGCGAGGAAATAGCCTCGCACTGAACAATGAGTGACGCACAACGTGGCTGACGGAAAGGTTAATAAAAACAATAAAACAAAAATGGATACATGTCGCATTTGGGAAAAGACGAGGTGAACCAGAGAACATTTACCCCTTTAGTAACATGAACATCAGGGTGCACTCCTTTCTCATTTGCCAGGGGACTGTTTCCTCTTTGTACTACTGCACTTCGTGCATGCTCTCCCATGCACTTTGCAGATTACTAGAGCTACCCTGAGGCAGATGTGATTCGTCTGACCTCCCGTGATGACTCATAAACATGACTCTGCTCCGGTAGTTGACATCTGTCTCTGCTGCACAACTCTCACCTTGACTTTTTAGCAGCTCAGCTCAGAGGGATGCACATCTATTCTCCCAGTGCCTTATTAAAACCCTTCTTCCTCGCTTGTGCCACACTTTTTACGGGTTTCTTTCACCGCAGCAGCGCCTCCAAAAGGTCGAGCTTGTAAGAGGTCAACACAACTGTGTCTTCCTTCCCATCCACCCGGTGTTGTTCCGCAGCAGTAATTAAGCACTTACATCCCCTCGGTGGCCCCTCAGACTCTGTCATTTGTCACACAAGAGAAGCCCACGTTGCCATGCTCTGCATTGAAGAGTGTTTGTTGTTGACGGCTTGCTGTTACCTTCCTTGTCTTTGTCCTTGCTATCAACCATCTCCCTCCAGTAATTAGATGTACCTTCCCATGTAGTTTCCATGGCAAATTGGCTGATTTGGTCCAGGCGCCTGGTCAAACCCCTCATCCCCGTAAAAAAAAAAAAGAGGTAGGGGATAATTATATGTCCTTTCAGAGAAACGCTTTTGTTCAGTTCACTTCTCAAAAATTGACACCTCAGTGTGTATGGCAGACGAGGTGGAGGGAAAGTGGGAGACAAGAAGAGAGTGGGAGAACAAAGGGAGAAAACCTGCTGGCAGTCTGCTGCTATACATAAGCCTCTAGTTCCCCCCATTGTTTGTAGCTAATAAGGACAATGTAAAATCTTGACTTGCACAGTGGGATCCTGCTCAGCCCTGTCAGAAACGGCTCACGCTTTGGAAGCGAATCCAGGACATATAATCATGCAATCAGCTCTCTGATTTGCGTAGCGGAGCAGTGTAATCCTGAGCTCGTAGCTCGTAGAGACTTGCCATGCAACGTGATGAGTCCTATTCTTTCCAACTCGCCTAATTGTTTTTTAATTGATTTCGCTAATAGTAACACAACTAACAGGTTCGGGGGCAACTAATTGAATAATGGAGTGGATTGTTTTTGGCGAGTTTTGCTCAGCACCTGCTACCCCTTTCTGTCCTTGCGTGTTGGCAGGTGAAACTATGAAATTGATGCTCTATACATGGCCGTCACTTGCAATGCAGCTTGGGCATAATGCGATGTGATTACTGGGCCGCATTATGTAGTGGTCACACCTACGGTAAACACCACCTGTGTGACCACTGCAGCACGCCATGGCTTTAACGTGTGTCCTGCGAGTGGTCAGCTCTTTGTTTTAATTCCTTTTTTTTACCCTAAGACTTACTTTAGTAGTAAAAATAACATCTCACCTGCTGCTGGTCTTCGAATGGCTTCGAATCGTTCTCACACGTCTCACATTCAGACGTCACATTAACTCTACCTTACAAGCACCCAGGCAGCTCTCTTTGCCTTGGATAATCTTTTAGTAACTTTTAAGCTTCTTGAGGAGTAGATCACTCCATCTGATGCTATCAGTAAATCTACTAAGCAGATTGTATGGAAGTTCAGTGGCTTTTTGCCCTTGAGCTCTCCAATCCACGTTCATCAGGTCTAGTGTGGGAGTCAACACCGTGACAGCAGATACATCACACAACTACACCCTCCTCGCTCCCCGCTGAAATGCCAGTGAGCATTAGCCTGCCTGTTCAGACAGCTTTTTTTTTTCTCCCTCTCCCCACCTGAGTGACCAGCCTCACTTCTTCCCCGTGTGCGAAGGGGGGCTGTAATGCCATCTCATCACTCAGTGACAGCTGACCACTCCCTGGCCCATGCAGCAGGCTCTGATTACTATGACTTTCTGTCACATAGCTCACAAACCAGATTCGCGCTGGTGTCGCGGCCTGAATTTGCAGAGATTGATCTTGTCACAGCGCTCCGATTTTAAATTGTTCTTCGCAAAAAATGCCCTAGATTTGTAGAAAAGTACACAGCTGAAATTCTGTTTTGAAGTAGAAAATAATATGAAAGTACATGTATGTATTAGTATATATTTGTTTTCTTTTATTTTTGGAAGGAAAAAATATGTCTTGGGAGGTTTTTTTAGAAACACTCCTTTTCTTTCAAGCTTCTGAGTAGGAGTGTCAGTGTCAGCCTTTGATTGACAGCATAGCCGGCAGGCTTATTTGCTGCATTGATATCAAGAGACAAAGTAAACAAACCAGCGCTGGTGTCTTTAGCCTAAAAGATAATGACAGACAGCGTTTTGTTTACTGTGATGTTGAAGAGCAAGGACCACACCAGAATCTAAGCTGACCAATGTTCTGAGATGTAGGTGTTTTTGTTGTTTATTTTCATAATTTTAGCGCATATTAGCTAATTGGTGGCATGTTGCAGGACTTTGTATGTAAGACGGAAACCTGTATCCTATATGCGTACATACATAAATCCTTTTCTCACTCCATTTTTGACTCACTGCAATTGGTCAGGAGAGATGGCCGCCCACCCTGAGCCTGGTCCTGCTGGAGGCTTCTTTCCGGTAAAGGGAGTTTTTCCTTTCTACTAACTCCATAAGGTCTTGACCCTAATATGTGAAGTGCCATCAGATGATTCTGATTCTGACTGGGTGCTATTTAAATAAATTGAATTGACCATTATATGCTGTCAATGTAAGGGGGTCACGTTGAGTGCAGTCTACTCAAATAGATTAGATTTGTTTACATTCAGATTATGTATGAGCATATGTATGTTATGTTTATTTGAATGAAAGAATACATATGAGGTACTGCATAGTTCAAACATACTAAGTTAAATGTTTAGGTAAAAATTTAGAGAATAAGATAATTATAGATACAGTAGATAATATTTATTGCAAATGTGTTGGGCCGTGATCTTTACAAAACAATAACATTTTGTTTTCTTGTTTTCTTTTGTTTTTAATAAGAGAATAATGATTTGGACAAGAGAAGTTTTTTGTAACATTATGGTCATATCAGTAAAAAGTAATTAATCAGTATTATTAACTAACTACTACTTTACTTTCATCATATAGAAATTTGGTTGACCCCCAGAAAATACTTATGATTAAACATCTCTTAGCTTTAAACTCGGGTTTGCTGCTAAATGCTTTGCATTGCCGTGGTAGAATATGATACAGAATATGTCTCCAGAGAAATTATTAATGCAATAATAATTTACTGCAGTGTTAATGGACAAACTAGCAAAATAAGCTCTGGACCACATGACAGAGGGGCTGGAACACTGCAACACCTCCTGCCCCCATACCTCCCGCTGTTACACTCATATAGACTGTTTTGCTATTTACCTATCCCTATCTTATTTGTGCCAATAAAATCAGATAATATACTTGACCCACATCATTTTTAGTTGGCAGCAGCTGCAGTGTTTGATTTTGGGGTGCATTAGCAAATGTTCTCTCACTACTCTCCGCGTCTCTACGGCCAGTTGTCAGCGGTTTTTTGGTCTCTGGTCACCATAGAACACAATTAATCAGCATTCATTTTTGTAATGTGTTCGTTTTACATTGATTAATTAATCACAATGAACATTTGTGAAAAGGAGGGTAGACATGTTCACATTGTTTTCACTATCTAATAGTGAATAAGGTTCATCCATGCTTTAATCTCAGTGTTTCCCCCAACTTCCTATACACACACACACACACACAAACTCGAGCACTGATGTCTCAAACCCTTTTTGAGGTGCCAAGTGTCGAGGATATAGCCCTTATTTTCAGGGGGTCTTTCATTTTAGTGTTTTGTCAATTTCCTTGTCTTCTTCTTTTTTTATTTGTTGCTGTCCCATCACGTCCAGCCACGTACCAGACTAAATATCGTCATTCTCATCTTTCCACCTCTCCACCCCCCCTTCCCTCTCTCTTCTCCTCCGTATTTTCAAGGTCCCTGAAAAATCAAGACATATTTTAAAAGGTGCAATTAGGTTATTTCTGCTCCAGTTGTCGCTATGTTCCACAAAAATGTATTTAATTTTGTTTTGCTCAGGCTGCACTTGTCTTTTCTCCCTCTGTTGGTTGGTCCCACGTGGGTAGCAGGCTGGATGAGCGCCAAGTCCTTGCACCTGTCCCTCCAAGAGAGACAAACACACACGCATGCACATGAAGAGAAGAACAAGCTTGTACCAACAGCGTCCTGTATTGTCAAGGTTATAAGATAGTATAGCTGCTTCTCAGTAGGAAGGAGACAGAAAGCGACGGAGACTGAAAGGAGACACTAGGGAGGAGATTGAATAAGTACAAGAAGGCAGCACAAAGAGACCAGACAAGTGGTTGAAAGAAAAAGAGGGCTGTTGAGAAATGGAACCTGTAATGACGGTATGGGAGAATCATGAGCACCAACTGAGTGAAATGATAGTGGGGAGAGAAATGAGAGCGACGAAGAGAGAATTCAGAGAAAGAGAGATTGTAAGCCTGGGCGTCCTCCCCCATCCTTAGGCACATGCTATTCAAAGCCCTGTAATTTGTGTCATTAATTAAAAAGCTGATGGGATTGAGTTAAGGGGTTTGCACTCTGCAACTCCTTGACTGAGAGAGAGGGGGACTGGAGGAGCGGAAAGGGGGAAATATTGTGAAATATATCGAAGCCATTCCACCATGAATCTCTATTAGCGGCTAATGATACCATTCTGATACCTCTCAACCATTAGTGTGAAATTGGGAAGCGTTAATTATTCAAATGAAAATCCATATAGCTGCCGCTCACATGGCGGGGCGGCTGCTCACAGTAGCTAAAGGTCCCCATTGTTAGCTGCTCGACCTGTGTCTTAAGCAGCAAGTAGATTACAATAAGTAGGCAGAGCAACTTCTGAGCTGGAAATTATATTTCAAATTATACATTATCTAAGCAAATATGGTACAGTATTCTGTGATGGCATAGTTACATTTTATAGGGTAGGGTTGAACCAGCAGGGTACACTAGTGATGTATGCCTGTATTATGCAGACTGAATAACCTGAATTACATATAATAATGGCTAATAAGTGAAAACAATACACTCCCTGGCATCTCAGTATACAGAGGTTTCATTAATGAGGGGATAAAAACATTAGAAAGTGAGAGTATATCACATAAAACACAAGACATACACAGAATGTAGCATGTTTATCATTTTAAATTAGCTTTAGCATGTTGTAGCACTCATGCTAGCACTCATGGCTTTTCTAGTTTTATGTTTGGCGATGGGGGAACCATAGAGCAGCCAAACTGTTACAAGGAGCATGCCCATGGATCACTGACTCTTTGTTTTTGCCAAAACCTGTTGCCAGAACTGTTTCCAACCTGGCACCAATATGTGTAAATCGTGGACTATGTTCACAATACTCATTAAAACAAACTAACCCAAATAAAAAAAAAGACATACTTGTA
This sequence comes from Microctenopoma stevenorrisi, assembly GCA_032270685.1. Lineage (NCBI taxonomy): Eukaryota > Metazoa > Chordata > Actinopteri > Anabantiformes > Anabantidae > Microctenopoma > Microctenopoma stevenorrisi. Next base: position 4,105,891 of record JAUMTR010000010.1, read on the forward strand.
AATCACCCCAGGAAAGTGAATGAGATGCATTCAAGGTTAGAGCGAGATATTTAAACCCATACTGCTCTAGTGGAGCTTCACGGGGGCAGAAAGATAAGACTCGGCTGGCACTGGGCTGCTTCCAGGTCAACTATGTGAGGCAGCATTAAAAGGAGTACCCATCCCTGGCAAATCTGTCTTGTATAATTAATCCAAAATAAAGGACTTAAGTCCGTTGGCAAGTTCAGTCATAAATTATCATGTTACGTTGGATCCTGCAGTCTACTGATCAATGCCGTCCACCAAAATGCTGCAATTACTAATTATCCAAACTCTAACTTTAGGTGGTCAAGTTGCCAAAATGTCAAGAGTGTGTTCGTACTTTGCCCACTCAAAGTCCAGCTCATCAGAAAATGTTTTTCAGAACCTCTAAATTCCATTTTTGCTTTAAAATAATTGAATGGCCACTCGGCTTTCATCATCTCTTACTGAAATGAGTAGCTCGTCAACTCATCCGGTGTTTTAAAGTTGAGTGGTGTGTGATTAGCACGACTAATTGTGTTTCTGTGTACAGTACTACAACATGATCTCTAAAGGCGTGGACCTCAGTTATTATAAACCGCGTTAATATACAGTAGGCAAGTAATCGGACTGTATATATGCACATTAAATTCTCCGTCTTTAGAGTTCAGGACAAGGCGTAATCAAGGGTTTTATGTGTGAGATACTCAGCTACTTGTGTGATGGAAGATGATGTATCCCTTTAACAGGTTAGAGTAGCCCTAGGATCCTATTCCTTTTAATTAATTTTTACTCGTGTCTGTATATTTAAAACTTCCTTAGTCATCAGTGTGTGTGTGTGTGTGTGTGTGTGCATGTGGGGGTTGGGGGGTGACGGGGGCTGGACAGAACTACAAGAGAGAAAAAGTGAAAAGCATGAGAAGACAGGATGAGGGAGCTAAGTGCTTTTTAGTGACTCAGTGACAGCCGTGACCAAAATCGTATTAAGGTCACAATGGGGGTGGTGGGGTGGAGTAAAGAAGCTTTTCAAATGAATCAATTCTCCATCTGACTCTATTTTTTTTTCCTCCCCGCTGCTCCTCTTGGAAATGTGGATATCCAGGGCACGTGTGACAGGTGCATGTGCATTTCAGCCTGCTCCGTATGTGTAGTCCAACAACGAGTGGATGTGACGTGACATTGTCTTGCATCATGTGACCTTGCCGTATCCAGCGGCATCTTCTGGTCAGGCGATACAGCCGCATGCTGCGCTGTAGCCCCGGGAGTGGAGCATTTTCCTTGTCGGGGATATCATCCACATCCTTTACTCCTTTCTCACACCATCTCCCCCGGCGATTGTGTCGTATACGGCTTCTCGCATCCCCACCGCTAATGCCTTTTTCTATAGATCATTACCCTTCTCTTCCCTCGCCACTGTTAGCAATCGCTCAATCAGAAATGTGGCCTCCCCGTGGTCCCCGTTGAGTGGCCGTTGCTCATGGGAGGTGAAGAGGCTTCGATTGGGAATGTTTGGCTGTTTACTTTGATTTGATCTATGGGGTCCCCACGCCGCTCCGAATTATTGGCGAATTTGTGTTGCCATTAAGGGCAATTCGTTTGTAGCCCAGAGCTATTGTTGCTCAGGCTTGGTGTGGACTTGTCGTGTTTTAACGACAGCTGGAGTGTTTGCTGTTGATGAGGTGCCTAGCTGTACGCGCGGGCAGTTTTATGATCTGACGAACACGGACGGCTTGTTGAAAGCCTCTCCCCTTACTTGCCCATCTTATTTCCTCTCTCCCACCTCCACCTGATAATTTGTCAGTGGCTCACCGCTTTGCATTAACATTGTTCTCCTCTAATAACTTTTCCATCTTTTAAAGTTTATCCTGACTGCCCCCTGCCCGCTGACCTCCACTTTGCTGCACTCTCCATTTGGAGGAAAGGACTCTTGTAAACCCTGGTAACAGAGGTTAATCCTGTCTTATTGGAACTGGGATTACTGGAGGGAAGGGACAGGAGGGGGCTTGCTGTGCGAATGCTAAGGCCTCCTACAAGTGGAAGAGGAGCAGAATGCCATGACTGACAAAAAAAAGCTTGTCTACTCAGAAAGTGATATATAGATGTAAGATGTAATTTCCTAAGTAGTTTTTTTACAGGCTGTTAGTATTCAGCACTTGCAGAGTTGCCCAACGATCTTACATTTCACTTACACGGACAATTATTCCACTATCGTTAAAGGTCAACATCACCGATTTTTAGTGTGTTTCCTGTGGTTCTAGCTTAGGAAATGAAAGGATATGAATGGTTAATAGTCTGTTTTGCTTCCCTATATCGAAATATATCTCTGCTACTGCTAAGACAGAAGGAAGACTCCCCCAAACTACTACCATAGGGAAATCTGTGAGTCAGTGAAGTTGGTTGCCCTTTCATATATTCAAACTCATACTGTATTTTAAAACTGCACAGATCAGTATTTACCTATTTACAGTAAACGACTGTGTAATGCTGAAGGGATCACTCTTAATTAACTACGTGATGGTGCAGTCCTGTTCAGCTCTGTGCAGTTTATCTCATCATCTCGGTTTTCGCGTCTCGCAGCTGTCTCAGTTCAAACTCAGTGGTCTCGTCAGACACTTTTCCACCAGCAGCAGACAGCTGTTTCTAAAAGCTGCTCTGGTAAAACTGATATACACCTGCCCACACCACTACCCAAGGTGTAGCATATAGCCAATAAAGAGCTAAATAAGGAAATAGTCCACTGACAAAGCCTAAAACTTAAAGGGCCCAAGACCTGCTGTACTGCAAGCAGATGCACATGCAGATTAATATTTGTACAACTCATTGATCATTAAAGCAACAGTAGCTAATTTAATCGTCTTTTCGGTGTCTATAGAGCAGATTTTACCTTTACAGCACCATTGACATTATCTCCTGATAATAACATGTAATAATAATAAGTCATTTCATCAGTATTTTTAGTTTAGTTTCCTTTTTTTCAGCTTGAGACTCTTTTGTTGATTGTCCTGTCCTGCAGATGAAGTACATTCACGTGCTGTCCTACATGATTGTACACATTGACACTCCATACCCATCACTGTGAAAATCAAATGTGTTGTACAGTTTAAGACGTGGTTAATCTCAGTTTTTCCTGCAGGCTTGTTGGTGAGCTGTACTTTTCCTTTTCTAAAAGCTTGAAGGATGATTGAATGTTATGTGTCTGTTTCACTAACCCCTTCGCTTGTGTGATTATTGTAAATTAAAGACAGTTATCGCGTCATTAACCTGTTCCTTATTTGTTTTCTTCTTTCTCTCCCCGTCATGCCTAAAAATAGAAGTGGAACAAAAAGGTAACTAAATGCCAACAACTTTACTTTTTTCACCTGCATTTTCATTGGGTATGTGCTTGCTCTTTAATTTATTTATTTTTTTGGTGATGGGTTGCAAGAGCAGGTTTCTGGCATTTTGCAGGTTCATGTACATTGTTAGATTCATTATAATACAGAGAATGTCATTCATGGGGACAATTAAATTGATCAAGGAATGGGAAAAAGTATGTATTTTATTCAGTTCAGCTGCAGCAAACAGTGACTAATAAACAGAAATCCTGCCTTAATTTCCTCGTTCATTAACGGTATCGCAGTTTGTTTGACATTGGCATAGATACATAGAGTAAAAAAACAGTGGCGTGCCACACAGCAAAAGTCCCAGGCCAGGCTCAGACCGGGGCTGCTGCTGTTATGTGGCATGCACCTTAACCATTTTCCTACCAGGACAGTCCCAGTAGAGGATAATTCTTCAGCAGAAGGTCATTACAGATCTGCCTTCTGCTGAAATTCAGTTACCCTGGGATGTTTTTATTCCCTGTAATAACTAAAGATTATTCTGGCTATGCTTTATCAGCTATATAATATTAAAGGAGAGGCGTGTACAGGGTAATCAATACTTGTCCAATAAGCTGTCAGCATTTTGATTACAGCTCTAATATGAGGATGGCTATAACCTTCAGGGACTCACCAGTCAGTACTGGAGACAGATCATAGCAGTCGCGTTGTACCTTCTCAGCACTTTATGATGCTGCAGAACATGTGCTAAATCCTCACTCGCACCCAAGGAGCATTGCGTTTATAGCATTAGCATCAACGCAAAACTGGATGAAAGTTAAAGACAAAAGGGGAAACGTTAGCAAGAGCAATACTTTGGTTTTAAGAGCTATGCACTAATTTTAAATATTAATTTGGGACGTACCACTGAAATCTGTGGCAAAGAGATTGAGGAATGAAGGTGAAGAGGGAATTAGAAACATTTTTCGCTGCTGCTCCAGTAACAATATTTTTGTAATATTCCCCATGAAAGCCATGTTTGTTTTTGTGTCTCTTCTCTAATATTTCTTATTCACTCCTCCATCTTGGTGTTTACGTCTTTGAAAAGCATATTTTTACAACTTTCTCAGAGCCCAGTGTGCTGTCAGTACAAAGCTTTCCTACTCAGACCTCACACCCCAGCACATCTCGTCTTTTTCAACCATACAAACAGCCCTCTTAGCATTTAGCAACGCAACCGCTGAGATGTGTGCTGAGGCGCCATGTCAACAGGATGCATCTCACCCCATTTTTCACCTGCAGGTAGACAACATGTTTAATCTTTAGAGAATGCGAGGGGAAAGAAGTCTCCGCTCTTGCTTTCTCCTTCTCTTCCTTCACCGCGGAGAGACCAGCTTTTCTCGGTGGATCTGCAGCTAGAACCCGTCAGCGCTGTGTCAGGCTCCTGACCGTTTACATTTTGTTTTTTATTTGTGATGCACTTTAAAAAAAGGGGAACTGTGCTGTCAAAGGTATTTATTGTCTTCCTGTTAGACATTTTGACAGGTATGTGTTTTTCCCTTTTACCTGTTGTGGTGATTTAATAAATACCACCTGTTTCAGTAAATATATTAGGGACATATTACATGTCAGTTGTTTATTAAAACTGAAACTCAAATAACCCTAATACAAATGTATCACCATTGTGTTGCTGAATCCAGGTCCAACCATCTTTTTAGAAGGAATGAAAATTACAATAGCCTCAGTCCAACGTAATCCATTATGAACTGAAATTAGCTTTTGCAGAACGGAACCTACTATTGACCTGCTTCAGTTGTATTGCCTCCGCCTAGCTTTATCAAATCTGAGTGCAAACCAGTTCACGTATAATTAGTTTACAGTGTGTGCCATTGTAAATCACGCCACAGACTAAAAATGTCATGTGGATAAAATAATGGACAGGCAATCATTATATAGATGATGTAATTAGTGTGCTTTTCTTTTGATTTGTTTTTCTTAAAGGACTGCCTCAGACAATAATTACAGTGTAGCTATTTATCAAAATCTTTGAACTTCTGCGTTTGAAACTTTCTACAAAGAAGGACGACTAATGTTTTCTGAATGAAACCACAATGGTAGTGTGTTTAATATAGAAGAAAAAAACATTCTGCAAAAGGAAAGAGAGGATGTAAAAAGATCATATGTGTGTTTGTGTGGGTGAGTATCTTTTTATTTCGTCCAATTTACTTTATTCTAAATTATTCTGTTACCCCCCGCTTACAAACTCTTGAGTCTCTGCAGTACTGTAGTTGACACCAGTGTCAGAGACAAACTGAAACTTGTGAATGTGCGTTGATTAATTCCTGTGGACTGCAGATGCAGTACATCAGGGCCAAAATCCAAAGCTCTCCATCTGTGCAAAAATGTATTGGAAAAGTTTTATTAGAAGACAATATAAGCTTCAACCTTCCAAATTCGTCACATTAAACCATCTACTAATGTTGCAGCCAAGACTCCCTTGTTGTGTTACTTTCTTTTTTATAGCAACACACATGCACACTATCCAGACAATACAAAGAGGGAATTTCGCACTAGAAACAACTCATTTTTGGAAGATATCCAATTTATTTGATAAACCCATCTTGCTGCTGCCTTAAATTAACTTTAGATACACATTTAAATGAATGTTTTGCACAGAGCAAGGGCTGCAGATGTTCAAGAAAAAGAGAGCAAGCTATGATGTTTCATGAATGTACTTTACTTGTGTAAACGATTGTGAGCAAAAAAGACAAACAATTGTGAAACGTTTAACCTACTGTAAATCTGATTCTGATGAAGATCGTGTTACTGACGAACGTCTTGTTTCTTCACAGTGGAGAAATCTATTGTTGCACTCAGTTGCTGCATTGCTGATTTATTGATGTGCTGTATAATACCTGCCAATGTAACTCTGTACTTGTTTTTCCCCCATTTTTGGCTCCTCAGTATTCCTGTGCCCAGGGCTTCTGCGCAGGGTGTTTCAGAGCGAGCACCTCTTCGAATCGGACCACCAGTCTGGAGCCTGGTGCAAAGACCCTCTCCAAGCTTCTGATAAGATTTACTACATGCCCTGGACACCCTACCGCACCGACACGTTGACTGAATACTCCTCTAAGGAAGACTTCATTGCCGGTAGGCCGACAACAACCTACAAACTCCCACATCGAGTTGATGGGACGGGCTTTGTGGTCTACGATGGTGCACTCTTCTTCAACAAGGAGCGCACACGCAACATTGTCAAGTTTGATCTGAGGACTCGTATCAAAAGCGGGGAGGCCATAATCGCCAATGCCAACTACCATGACACGTCTCCATACCGCTGGGGAGGGAAATCAGACATTGATTTGGCTGTAGATGAAAATGGCCTCTGGGTGATTTATGCCACCGAGCAGAACAACGGGCGGATTGTCATCAGCCAGCTCAATCCATATACATTGCGGGTTGAGGGGACTTGGGACACGGCTTATGACAAGCGCTCAGCGTCCAACGCCTTCATGATCTGTGGAATCCTCTATGTAGTTAAGTCAGTGTATGAGGACGATGACAATGAGGCGACAGGAAACAAGATTGACTACATCTACAACACAGAACTAAGTAAAGATGGGTTTCTAGACATCCCCTTCCCTAACTCCTATCAGTACATTGCCGCTGTGGATTATAATCCCAGAGACAACCTGCTCTATGTTTGGAACAATTACCATGTGGTGAAGTACTCTCTGGACTTTGGCGCATTGGACAACAGACTAGGTAAGCCCACGTTTATTAATTCCTTTACTTCACATTTGTTATCAATGCATGGAATGTCAGAATAGCTTTTTTTAATTTGTGCAGTTTACTGACTCACAATTGATCCATTTTGGGAACATATTGGAAAATCGGAATGGCAACAACACATCAAACATCACGGTGTTTGACTAGTTTCTGTTGGGTTTTTATTTTACTGGAACTTAGAGTGACAATGTGTTTTTGCATCAGAGCTACTATAAAATCATAGTAAAAATTTATATTGTCTGCAGTTGAATAGTGGGACAATTCCGTCTAGTAGTCGGACTGGCTAGATTGGCATGAAATAGATATACAGTGTACAGTGGATGTACAGTACAAGGTCCACAGAGGATCATCATCTAATAGTTCTGGTGATCAACTGAACTTTGAAGCAACTGCCAAAAGCAAAAATCATAATGAACATGTTTTTTCCACACAACACATTTGTGTGGTGGGATGAAAGGACCAACTTGCCTTGGGTAGATTTTTTACACTTTTAAATCCTGTATTTTCTATATTTTTTGGTATATATAGAGAGTCTAAATATATAAATATGCAAAAGTGTGGGATGGTAAAAATTGGACACAATGCTCCTCAGTGTGTTACTTTTGTATTTTTAATTAATCTAGAATATCTAGGGACATTTGGTGGGCAGTACATTTTAGTCCTTTGCGTAATCAGTGATCATGTTTCAATAGCAGTGAAGACTTCATTCGTGAATCATCTCTCGCTCTTGCGTAGACTGGGTCTATCTGCACTATTTTACACACTCTAGCTGTTTCCTTTTTCAACAGAGCTGCTGACTGCTCACGTTAAACTTCCCAAATCTCTCTTGAAAAGTCTAATTTCTCCACTCCATTGTTCGTTTCTTAAATTGTCGCTTGTTGGGAAGCATGAAATGAAAAAAAAGAACCTGTTTTGACACACCAAGGCAATTCTGTGCATCTCATCAACAGCTCTAGTCAAAAATGTCACAAGTTATTTGACTGTGAAGTCCCCACCTCTGCTTTCTCTTCTGCAGCTTTTGTTACCTGCTGCTTGCCAGTTTCATTTATTTTCCTTAGCTGGCTGCAACTCTACCCCAAGTCTTTTTTACACAATGAGTCCTGCTTCAATAAACCACATAATGTATTTATTCATTCAGCAGCCATGCTTACAGTGTTTGGTTTTGATGATACACAGCTACCCATAATATAATTTAATGTATTTAGGAGGGTGACATAGTGTATTTATTTGCTTTCTATATCCATCACTTTTTAAAAGTGACACACAATGGTCACTGCAAACTCCCAGTAAAATGTTGAGTTGTGCAGAATAGGCTGCCCTCTAGAGTCTGAGCATAGGGTCATAGAACAACTACACTAGTAAAGAAATAAGCAAATTCAATAAAGTGACACATAATTCTCCTGCATTGTTGAACTACCAATATTAGACTTAGGGTTTGTTGCCATCTTTTATTTAGGTCACAAATCTGACCAGGAAAAAAACAGCCATCCAGTGCACCATGTAGGGGCCAAATCCAATGTCGTACCTTCCTTTTGCAGTGAAGTGAGCCTTTGAAATCGGATCTAGTGTCGTGATCACACTTCCTGTTAACACCCATAGAGAGGTGTCATTTTTTTGAGCGCACAAGCTCATTTCCAGTTGTGGGTCTACATCCGTGAGCACGCATGACCTACCATACTAGTGAAGCATGGTATATGGGCAACAGAGCCAACAGAGATGGCTGCGGCTTGGTGCTATATGGATGAGGGCACTGCAGATGGTTTATATAGTGGGGTAATCTGGAAATCTGACATGATTTGATGCTTTTGTTTATGATTTTTAGTTTTTTAAATTATATATTTTTTTACCTTATAAATAGGAGTTATTTTCCTCCCTAGCCTTAAAAATTGCTGAAAATGTGTTGATGCTCAAGATTCCAAATTTTTCTGTACTAATCTGCACGCTTGATTCAGTCTCTACAACACACAGAGCAGTGTTTTTGCCTTGTTTCAAGGACAGAGAATCCATGCCCAAGAGTGCCTCCATGACAACTCTATTGATAATTAAATACACTGAATTGGTCAAAAAAATGTTCTTCACAGACTGCTGTTAGCAGGCAGGTATAAAAGCTCTTTTACCATTAATCCCCCTTTCATGACGAGGTTCAATGCAAAACAGACAAGGATAAGTGAAAATTTGCTCTGTAGTATGTTTTTAAAAACACACAAGGGACAAAGATAATCATGAGTGAGAGAACCGCCACTGACCTGACAAAGCTCCACGAACATATATACATGCAGGACTTTCATTGTCAGAAACATTTAGGATATAGATCAGCAAACATCTTTACGAAAGTCTAGCTCAACCGACCATTTTTTTGTCCAGACACAGACCAGGACGAGCCAGCAGCTCTCAGTCAAGAAGTTGCATGACGTCAGTGTCAAGTAGCAGAATTCGCTGCTGACCTGGCAGTCGCCCATGGAGAAAACATCAAAACCAGCCCCATCACATCATCTGAACAATTTATTCCCGAAAGCGTGTCACTGCTCATCAAGCCGTCCATCAGTCTGTTTTACAGAATACTGTATTTTTTTTAACAACACATGCACAGATCTGAGCCGCTGCATCTGTATCATGGATGTGTATATTGGAGGATGTGACAGATTCACGCCAATCAGTTTCTTTGTCAGTGTAATTTTAAAATTCTACCCACTAACAGACAGGCTGGTTCTGTTCTTGGTGTGGAGCTGGACCCTTTACACGCTCCAAACTCCTCTCAATCATGGACAATCCCGCCCACCCCCCACACAGTGTCCTGGCTGGACAGAGGAGCACGTTCAGCCAGAGACTGATGTCAAGAGCTCCACTGAACGCCACAGGAAATCATTTCTTCCTGTGGCCATCAACCTCTTCAATTCCTCCCCTGCCTCCCTCTGTAAAGGGGAGAGGGGAGAACAACGACTTTAGAGATGGATGTTATCGTGTTTTTATTCTTGTTTATTGTTCTTATAAAGTTGTTGTTTTTATATTTATATTTCGTTGGCGCTACTTATGGTTGTGTGGTAATGAGAGCGGCTGTATTTGTGGCAAAACAATTTCCCTCTGGGATTAATAAAATGTTTTGAATCTCGAATCTTGACAAATCTTGAATTCTGCTGTCAGCTGCTTTCTTTCACTCACAGCAAGCTACTGGTATGAAAGGTGTCACAGGAAAGTCTCATGTTACCTTACATGTAATTAGTTTAATGAGCAGCAGGCAATCACGTTCAACGAAGGCTCGGAAACCACGCGCACTGTCCTAATCACTGTTTAGACTCGCACTCAGATGACCTTATCAGGAACAGTACTTAAATACATTGCATTTCCCTCAAACCTCCCGTACCATACAGGAGCAAGCACATGAGGAAAATCTGCCTCCATCACACACACAAACCTGCTGCTGCTGCTGCTGTCCGCAGCAACTAATATGCAGCCGTAAAACAAAGAGCGCACGCCGCTTATGTTACAGCGTTTCACTTTGCCAAGTTGTGTTTATTGTTTATGCACTTTTGGATTTCCTGCGATGTCTCTAATTTAGATTAGTATATTCACATCCTTGTGTGTGGGGCCTGTTTACAGAATGCAGTAATCAGTGTCTGTCACTTTGTTGATATATTCATCTCTGCGGGTCGTCTGCTGGAGTGATCGACTCTTCTGTACATAGAATGCGGCGCGGTTGGTGTCATGGACACATTCGTTGTCTGGCGGTACTGTAATTTTGCCACATGTTGCCATCTGGCCAGGGCTCAGTGCCAACCCCGCTGGCCTGGAGGGAGCCCTCAGACACAGCGCCCCCCCGACCTTCATGCCGAAACAGCCGATGTTTTGGATTCTCAGGCCTGTCTTGGCTCCACTTAGGAGTGCCTGACACATGCTAAATTGATTAGGACTGTCTAAGCAGAAAATGCATGCTGCCAGAGTCTAGTGGAGATAATATGAGTGTGACTCAGTATGCTCTTAAACGCACAAACTATTATCCTTTGGCTTCCACTGCTTATGCACTGTCTAGTACCTGTCATTTATTCTGATCGATTTACTCGCCGTGCTATTACAATATATACTGTAGATTCAAGAGACGCCCTGCAGTTGCCTTGGGTCTACATAGAACCATTCCTTTCTCGATTGCAAAACTACAGGGATTTTTTTTTTGCTTAGCAATTCAAAGTAAAAAAAAAAAAAGTCTTTTCCATGCTGCACGAATCCCTTTTTGATGTCAAGGCTTAGGAATGTAGGCTACATGCTTATTTGCAGGTTACGTACTTATCACATGCCTGATGCACCTCTTGCAGAGGGCAATTTTCTTGGAGGGAAAGTGCAAGGTTTAGGATTTTAGTTTAGAATGATTTCACTCTGTGTGTGTGTGTGTGTGTGTACACATCCATGAACAAATGCATGTTCGTCTGGCAAACCCTTTAATGCTGTGGCACAATGGGGCTCTGTTAGTAATGCAGCTTTAGATTTTTCTAGCTTGGAAACAGGGCGTGCTTTGTTGGCGCTTCAGAGCCTCTTTGAATATCTTAGAGCCATATTTTCACATGTGTGAGACGTCGTCATTCTTGACCCTGCTGCCTGTTCTCTTAACGCATGTGTTTCGGTAATCTTAGGATTCATCTGTTTTATTTGTGTTTCGAAATTTGAATCAATGCTTGTCAATTTTAGCGGGGGAGCTCATGTTTCAGGTGGTTCAGAATGTGGCGCGTTCATGCTCCTCCTGACTGGCCATCCATCATAGGCCTTGGTGCCTCTACCTTGATCTAGAAATCATACGCAGATCACCTGGGTAGTGAGAGGGGTGGCAGGCAATCCCTCAGTTAAGGCCAACAGTATTTGTCACTCCTGACATGCAGAGAAATGAAAAAAACATATGCTGAGCAATTCTTTTTTTTTACCTTGTTGGTGCATGAAGGTAAATTCTCACACTTTTCATTCACTAGTGTATTTAAACACCCACTTGGCACATTCTACATTTAGTTGACAGCCTTGCTTGGAGCTTTTTGGCCAACGGTCAGAGTTTGGACGAGTTTGCCTTTACTTTTAGTGGGTGTGAAGTCTGCCCGTTCGCTCACTCACCTCTTAAGACGTTTTGCCATCTCCGGTATGTATGTTGATATTTGGCCCGGTCAGAAACCTGAGTTGGACTGATTCTCTTAATGCACGCCAGTACCTGCATGATAGGTTTGCCTAATGTATTCTTGAACTGTGATTTTGAGAGTATTACAAAGATAAAAGAATAAAATTTGACTTATTCTTGGGTTTTTGTGTCTTTGCATGCATTCACTGTATATCTGCGTGGTGAGTTCATCCTGCTGTAGCCCACAGTGGCTAAGATGCAGGCAGGATTAGCTCACTTCTCCTTTAACTCAAACACTGTGAGCTTTCTCCCCGGGCCCATGTACACGTGTGCATATATATCAGCCCGGGGCATGCGCTTCTCCCAGTGCCGCGTGACCTCCATAGATGCCCTCTCAAGTCCCGGGAAGCGAGCTTGGGAATGAGAAATTAATTGCCAAACAATGCATAGCTCCCCTCTATTACGGTTCTCATCTTGTCAGATGATATAGAAGCATTACCGGATGTCTGGCTGCCTAATTTACCGCTATTCTCCTACACCACCACACCACCACATCCCAGTTGCACTGCCTGATGGATTTGTAGGCCTGCCACAAAAAGGCTCCATTAAACGGCAGGACTTTTCTCATCATTTTATGTCTCAACCTTTCTTCTCGGCACTCGTGTGTACCATTCTGGTGGGATCATATGACAGAAACATTAGGGAGACGATGCGCTCGGGGGCCTGAATGAATTGTGATATTATATTACGCTGTACATTATTCAAGTACACTTCATCTAAAAGCACATGTTCCAGCACCCAGAAATCCCATTTTTCACCCTTTAAAAAGGCTAGTAGAAAATGAATGGGTGACATAACACACATCCTGTCCTGCTGTTTCTGCTCTTGAAAGTCTACTGAAGATGTAACCATGCATAAAGGCCTCCATAAGCATATTCCTCCTCTTTTGATCTTGAGCATGCAGAAGTTTCTTGGAGCCGTCAAGCACGCTACTGGTGCAAAAAATTTCAGGTCACATAAACCGGATTCATTTCATAGTAGCGTAGCGGGGTTGGTTTTTCTTTTTCCGAGAGTGACGTAGAGCGGGCTTATCTAATTGTGGAAGCCACGAGCCCAGGGACACAGAGAGAGAGGCTAATTAGCTGGAAAGGACTGCTTTGAAATGAAGCACAAAGCCCTGTGTGCGTGCGTGCGTGTGTGTGTGTGTGTGTGTGTGTGTGTGTGTGTGGTGGAAACAGACGTAGGTGAGGAAGCAGAGCGTAAGTGATGAGTGGAAGTGGTGTTTCAATGAGAGGATGCTGGAGTGCCCACAGGAGTTGGTTCCTGTCTTTTATGAATGAAAAGGTCGTCCATTTAGGCCCCTTAGCTTAAGAATCATGAATATCTGATAACTGGCTGTTAGTGTTATCAATTTTTGATCAGCTATGTGATGTCTGTGAACGTGTAACAAACCTTAAATACACAGAGGATGAACTTCATTAAGGTCTGAAGGTGTTTCAGTGATTCATCAACTCCTCACATCAGTGTGTAATATCCGGTCTCGTCTCTGAACAGCAACTCTAACATAGCACCTGTTAAGTAGACATTAGAATAGAAGAAGATGCTTCTTCGCACCTCCACATTAGAAGACTCGCAACCTGATTCAGACATTCAGCTCTCCCTCTGAGGTCACTCTCGAGTCCCTCGAAGCATACCAAACACTTGTTAGTACTCTTGAGTTCCGTTTTTTTTTTTTTGCATGCTTCATCCATTTGGATAGAATAGGGAAAGCTGGCAAATCAAAACAAAATGTCCTTGTGTTGTCTCTAAGGCGATAGTGACTGTGGGTACTGTCTGCTGCTGGCTTTCCTTTTTTTTTATTATATGCAAGTTTGCTCAAGGACACTTTCTTCTGTTCCGCTCCTGCTCTCCGTCTCTCGCGTGTGTGTCTGCGCAGGCGTATTTAACATGCTGTGTGTAGACAGAACATTCTGAAAAATAATTTAACAGTGGACTCAACGGGATGATCTGGAAGTATGGAATTACATTCCAGACATGTTTCCTAGTGACTTTGAATTAACCTCATGCTGCGATGGTGATTTCCTCAAGCCATATTTCTCAGTGCTGTCATATTACCTCCAGTATTAAAGAGCGCAGTACACTAACTCTTATCATTATTATTTAAAAAGGATTGTTAAGCTACATTTCTTTCACTGTCTTTCATGTTGAGAGACACATTTGGAATCATAAGCAATAAAACATGCCATTGCTCGTTGCAGTGCACTCTGGGGCTTTATACTGCTTTTATTTGTGGGGAAGCTCAGCGAGGTCAGTATCTTATGGTGAGTAATGTTAGCACAGCATAACAAACATACTTAGTAAGATTCCTATTGGTTGTTGGGTTGCTGAGCATCTAAAAGCGACTAAGCACAGAAACAAAAAGCAAATACACTATATGACCAAGCAACGGTTGATTGTGTCATAAAATGCCCTTTTCAGAGAATTAAACAACTGTGTCAAGTATATGTTTGTGTCTTGATTGAAATGCTGTAAAACCTAATATACAACCTTCCTATCATATATACAATATATCTATACTTCCGTACATCAGTCTGCATTTTTGGCAGCAGTCTGAATCACTCCTTTATCAGCCATCATGACCACTACAATCATTGCCCTATCCTAATAGGTCCATCTGTACAGCTTTACAGCCACTAGCTTATCTGAGTCTAGTGCTCCGTGACCTTTACTGACCTCAATATGTGCAGTGAATTTCCATGATCAGATTTCCATGAGGTACTCTAATGGTCTACTTTACTATATGCAGTTAAAGCACTGCTGGCTGATTTCAATTATGCTGAAATTGATGCCACTTCCCTTTTTTATGAAGAGTTTATCAGAGAGTTTATCATCACTTCACCTCGAAATATACATGCAAATACTTTTTTTTTCGTACACAATCAAATATATACACTGGTGTCCTTGAAGATATTTCTGTCATCGTTGCAACTGTAGGATCCACTGGCAGATTGATGATCATAGGTAAACACTGATGTCTTAGTGGCTGGAGGAAAAGTAAAATACCATACGAATACTGCACAGCTGTGGAAAAGTACGTTTCTCAAGGATTTGTATTTCCCTTTTAGCATTTCTGTCTGTATGCTGTGTGCATTCGTTTTCTGTGTCTGTTGGAGAACGCTGTGCTACAGCGTTACATATTACTGTGGTGGCTGTGTGCATTTAGCTCACGTTGCAATTCAATGAGCTCTACTTTACTGATGGAGTGCCACCACGGGAGTGTGCGAGATACCTGCGGATCCTAAAAACACAACGAGCTCTTTTGTGTGGGGGGAGAAAACAAATACTCAATCAGCCTGGAACTCTTGCTGCGGTGGCAACCTATTTAATCAGCCTTTGCCGTCGTCGATTGCTGTTAAGCGCTGAATGCATTGACTGCTGATAGTGGTCTGGTTTGTGTCATTACAGCCTTCAGGGGGTCTCTGTGATTCCACAACAGTGGCACTAATTTATGCTGTCTTGTAATATTGCTTGCAAATTTACCACACAGAGAAATTGTCCTATCTGAAATGGAATCTCACTGAACTGGATTTAAGCAGCGATGTCTCCAATCTGAGCCCTCCTAGACGTGTGGAGTCCATGACACCTGCCAACCGAAGACTGACCCTCATTAATGTTTGTTTCTCAACTTTCATACAGAGATTGGAACTGTGTGTCACTCCTGTCAGCTTGGTTGTGGATCTGCATACCCCAAAATTGCATTTTTTTGTGTGTATGACAAAGTGTTGTCTTATTTATTTGAAAGATCTACAGCATGCTGCCTTATTCCAACCAAAACACAGTAATAAGCTCCTGACATATAGAAATGTCAGTATAGTGTAGGTTCTTTGTCTAAAAATAACACTGCAATATACAAACGGTGTAATATAGAGCAATATTCTTAAATTAAGACATCTTTTTATAGAGAAAGCCAAGCTGCTCTCTAACTGAAGATATAATATGAGGTATGACCTTTCCTTGTGCCCTCTGACACTGTGTGTGCTTAAGTCCAAACAGTGCATTCATAAAAAACCTGTAGCTAAATTAATCTGGGACCCATCTTTTTCAATCAGGGACACAAGGAAGGGGGGTAGAAAGGATGAGTAATGATTGATGACGGGTGGAGCACTGGGTGCATTTCAATACGAACAGAAGGATTATTGAGCCGGCGTACGGGCGAATCTCGTGCACAAGTTTGTTGCTGTTTTTTACAGCCCTTGTGCTCAACTGTTCAGGTAAACAGCATCATTAGCGAGGGCCTCCTGGAGTGTGTATTCAAGCTAGTTCCTATTGACCCAGAAATAGCACGCAGCTAACACTGAGCCATAGGTTTGCAGAGATATGTAGACTTGTCAACAGCTACATTTAGACTGCACTGCATCTGTGTGTATGTGCGGCGTTTGTGTTAGCTTAGCCAGCGGGGGGGCCCCCGAACTAAACACAATGCATGCCCATGCAAGTCACACTTGCCAGTTCCAATTGATCCTCTTTGAACGATTTTCTCTTAAAGTGACACATGGAAAGTAGGATAGAGATGAACCTCCCCGCATTTGCTCTGTCTTTCCTTCACCAGGACCAAAATAGATTTCCCTCTGAGACATAAATGAAATGTGACTATATTTTCTACGGCTTTGTATGTGTAGCGTCTTCAGTATCTGTCAACTCACTTTGTTTTTCCTTCTTTCTCCTTCAATAGAAACGTCGTCCTCTGTAATGGTGTACATGGACACAACGACCACAACGACGCGGACCACCACTCGACCCACCGTAGTTTCCATGACAACCACAACAGCCAGGACTACGACTACCAACAGGCCTATGACTACAACTGCTTTGGCAATGTGGACACGGACTACATCCACAGTGGTACCCCTGGTCCAGACAGTGGTTGAGGGTTTAGTCCCAGAGGAAGAGTACGACAGGGCACCACCTTCCTCCAAACTTCCCAACATCAAGGTGGAGTACTGCAATCCCCTGGTGATGATGGACATATCCTGGCCCAAGACCAAGCAGGGTATGGTGGCTAAGATGCCTTGTCCACCTGGGACCATAGGTAATGTATAATTATTTTTGCTAGAATTATATCTCAGAGGTTAACGCATATTTTAAGCAAACCTCCAGGTTACTGAGGCTTATTTTGGAAGACCAAAAAATGGTCATGCATGCAGTCGACCAACAAGGGAAAGTCATGTTTACTGCTTTTATTCAGAATCTCCCTCTTTCGTTCTTGATGAGATGATAGATCCACAGGTACACTGGGAACCTCGTCTTCAGGTTCAGTTTCTTAGTCATGAGTCATGAGACCAAACAAGAGTTCACCCTCCAAAAAAGGGTTATGTGTAGGATTCTTACTTCTCAAAGCTGCCGACTACCAGTGAAGGTTAGAACATACAGTACAGTAGTTAAACTGCTCAGGTCAGTTTACATGTTACAGCATCACCTGTGTATCACCTGTGCTATAGGATCAATAGCACGATGTTGTCATTGTCCTGTACACGGAGTGCAAAGCTGAACTAACATTAACCATATGTGTAAGAAAGATCTTTTATTCTTTAAATCTGTCTCCAGACATGTGATTGCAGACCTAAAATGTGTACTCAAGTCAGATTTCACGACTCATGAGCTTGCAGCACGACACTCAGTATAGCCACGTACAGTTAACCTGACAAAACATCCCAATTTGCAAACAGCTATCTGTTTAATAATGAAGAACTCTTGCTTGTGAACTGTACATGTTGTTTCTGTATTCGTTGGCTCTGTGAGGATGTCAATACTTTCATTGGGAGACATGGTCCGCTGTGTGCCTCTTCGCCTTGATGTTGATCATTGCTGTGTGTTTTGTTTATGTTTACACTCCCCCTGCAGCACTGGTTCTCCTGCCTCCCATCCTCCCTCTTTTTATCCCGCCTCACACGTACAACGCTGAAGATAGCTTAGCATCGCATTTAAAGCTAATGCGCCGCACACCCATATTTATTTCCTGTCTCTCAGGACACAATTGGTGTAATTAATTAGTGGCTAAATACATTTGTGTTGTGTGCTTTAAACAGGGTGTTGTGCATTTCAGAGCATTTGTTTTTTTGTATAAATTGTTCCAGCTCTGTCTTTGTATCAATACTGAGAGTCTAGTCCGTTAAGATCATAATGTATGATGGCTGGTTTAGATATAAAAGCTTCACCTCAGGAAGTTAGTCTGCCTCAGTGCTGATTGAGGGGAGTTGTTCATATTGGAATGAGAGCTGGCCATCCAACGTAGACTCTGGTACGAATTCAAAGATCGAGTCTATTGGTAAAATGAGAAAACGAAAACCGAAGGAAGAATGAAAGCTCAAATGTACTTAACACTGTGGGTTTCTGCTGTCAGACAGTATTTTTGCATAAATAAAGCGGCTCACTTGTGGTAATACATTACTACAAAGCCACAGAAAGAGGTAATGCAAATCGGATACGTAGAAATTGCAAAAATGTGCGTTGGTGAAGGAATCTCCTGAAACCAGCCTGTCTTTAACTTTTTTGTAGACCCTGTCACCTTAGATTGGGGAGTGACATCACACCCTCAAATTCGACCTGAAGCCTGAAGAATTTTTCCATTTCATCAATCAGCCCGCGCGCGCACACACACGCACACACGTACATACGGGCTTCATTAACGGGCAACACCAGCGCCCGTCGAGACCTCACTAACAGCCGTCATATGGCATGATAAAAGAACACATACCCCACCTCCTCTCTGCACGCTCTTCAAAGCCACTGCTCTCCAGACGACACTGCCAAGCAGAACACGAGTGTGTGAGCTTCCTCTGCTGCTCTTTGAAAGTTCCTCGAGCTCCCCTTCCATCTACCTCAGTTCGTTCGCTGCCGTTCCGCACCCCCATCCCCCTCCAACTTCCCTCTGACTCCTCTTTCTCCTTCTCTCTTTCATGCTCCTTCTCATGCCTCTGAATATAGGAGGAACTGCAGAGTCCCTTATCTTATAAAACCCATCAAACATAAGACTGTCCAAGGTGGACTGGGGAAGGAAATTGTATGTCAATCAAAATTTATATCTGGTAATACTGTCCGTCTCTTCCTCCAGAACACAAGTACAAGCAAGGGCGATTTATTGTCAGCATGTTGCCTTGTTGGTGTCGGCTCTCAAAATCTAGGTGCAAGTTATTTGAGGGATGTGGGAGAACAAGTCAAAGTGGATGTTTTGTTCCTGGGAACGGCGCAGCTGCTGAATTTGGTGCAGATGCCCCGTTTGATCACACTGTATGTTTAAAGCGCTTTAAGGACGGTGGAGCAGGGTCAGAGAGGCTAAACAGAGGATTGTCACACTGTATTAATTTACTCAATATTTAGATTTGTGTTATAGCCCAAACAGAACATTGACGGTCTCCCACCAGTCTGTCAGCAGAGACAGCCTTCTCGAAACCAGCCTAGTTGACCTTTCGTGATAAATTCAGCTGTGGCGGACTTAATTGGCACCTATTTTGGTATATTTTCTTTCTTGCGCAAGGGGCTGAATCTGTCACACCCATTCCACACACTGTCTGACTTTTAATGATTAAATACAGTTGGTGTCTGAGCGGGCCAGGGTGGCCTCAAGTGAAGCAACTTCATTTCAGTCGCTAAAAAGTAAAACCAGCCAATTACATTTTGCTCCATCCATTAATTTAATCACTTAAGAATTGTGTTTCTTGGAACGTTGCAGTTTTATTTGGACAAGTTTTGCAAATAAGAAAAGTGCTTGACATGCGGCAGAATGACGCATTAGTTGACAAGCCTGACAGTATTACGTAGTCCGTCACTGCTTAATGAGACAAGGTGCAAAAAAAAGAAAAAGAGAAAATGTGGGTAAGCTTGATTGTTTCCCTAGAGATCCTTCACAGACACGCACACACTGACAGGTGTGTTTTAAGTCATAGGATGTCTTGATCTAATAAATTAAATGACATTGTTCTGACTTTGCTCCCCCCTCTAGGTGTGGCCTTATACACGTGCGTTGGTCCAGAGGGATACTGGGACGCCCAGGGACCTAACTTCAGCAACTGTACCTCCCCCTGGGTTAACCTCATCAACCAGAAGGTACCGGGCAGCAAAACATGTCTTACTCAAAATGAGAATTTTTGTAGGTTTTCTCTTTTGTAGTTTGTCTCTTCTAAATTGGTCATTTTATGTCATTGATTAGCCAGAACCAGTGCTACATCATTGCATTGCATAACTCTCTAGCACAAGTGGTTTGCATCTCCTCCTTTTGCACCAAAGCTTTTACCGAAAGCCTCATATAATGTTTCCCTATATCTAAATCTGTAATAGAATCAAATTAAAAGATGAGAAGTTTTACCGCAAGTGAGGATCAGGTTATGAATTGCAGGCAATGTTGAAAATGTTCTCCCTTAAACCCATCGTACCCTGAGGCGTGCATGTTATAACACTTATGATCCACTTAGCGGCACAAAGCTCTGCCCATTAAACAAACGGCGGTTTGCAGACATGGATGGAGAATGGCTGTTGGAGGGCCAAATAGAAGGGGAGAGAAATTATCAGGTGCATTTCCGTGCAGCACAGAACCATTTGAGCGGCGCAATAAAACTCAACTACAGGCTGCCGTTTGGAGAAAATAACTACAGTGAAATTCTTTCAGAACTTGCCGCAGAGGTGCTTTTGCGGCGTGGTTGCGAGGACACAGCAACAGGCGGAGTCTAATGTAATGTGGAGTGATGCTCGTTAAAATCTGAAGAGTAATGCATGTGTTTTTAACACAAGTGTCATTATATGTTTGGGTTTTTTAAAGCTCTTGAGCAGCATGTCTGTCGCAGTGGAGACGGGGAAACTTTAATGAAGATCGACCTGTCAAGAGATCTGCAACGCCCATCTGGCACTTCGTTATTTTACATCCACAGCCATTGTCCTGTGTGTGTGTGGCACTGCTCATTACCAGATGGTCTCGCTAGGCAAAATGAGAAAGGAAGACGTAAAGAACGAAAAGAGAAAGAAATGACACCAGATAAGCATAAGTAGAGGGAAGTAGTAAGGCAGAGCTATTTACCCTGCACCCCCTAGCTCCCCTCATTAAGAGACTAGAGCAGGGACGGAAAAGAAGAAAACATCTTTTAAAGACGTGTTCCCCGGCACACACCTCTGTGAAGACCAATTTAAGCAGCATAATTGGCCTAACTAATAAACTCGCAGGCAATGATAGCAGATGATGCCAGTGTAAATGATTAAGAGCCTGTGTTAGTTGGAGTCACTGCCTATGATTTTGAGACTTACCTTACGCCACCTGATTTATTAGTCGAAGCCTTGAATGTGACTGACCATTGACCAACAACATCAGAATAGCATTTGAGATGTTTACTGCTCAGAATCCAGAGCTACCGTTGCGTAATTGTTAGAGACACCGTGTGAAGCATCTTTTTCAGTGACTGTGAAATGACTTCCTTTTCTGTTCTGTACTCACTGGTGCATGCTGGATTTGGCACACAACACTGCCCTGAAACAATGAGTTAAAACTAATATAAATGCATCTGAGGTGTCTGTTGAGTACAGGTGGAGACTGTTTGGCATTAAGGAGCACCTCTTCACGTTATTAGCAACCTACAATATGTATGCAGTAATTAGAAAATCCGGATAAAGAACTGTGCAGGGTGCAAAAGCAATGTTTGTGTGCAAATCTATCAAGGTTTGTAGTGGGTCTCATTACCTGTATACTCAAGTTAGAGGTTCCCCTGCGGAGGAAATAACGAAGGACACTTTTTCCTACTTTTGTAAAACTTCATTATGTATTTGACTTGAGGCTCGACCAATTAATTGTTTACTAAGCCCCACTCCCCTCAGGTAATGTCGCTAGGCCTGTTACGCTATCCTTGCTTTGTCTTTGGCTTGTGGGAGGAAACTAGAGCACCTGGAGAAACATGCAAGCAAACGGGAAATTTAGAGGGTGCTTTTCATCGGGCTAGCATTGATTTTGTTGAAATGACCTTTGCTGACGGGTTTTATCAGCGACAGCTGGCTAGGTAGCTAATTAAGGTAATGCGTGCCTGTAAAAGAGTGTGTCAAATTAAACAAAGCTAAAAAACTAGAATAATCGTTGATAGGTGTCTTTTATCAAACGATGAGAAGCAGATACAGAAACCACATACGCTATGCAACATAAGAATAAATGAATATCTGCAATCTGTGTACCACATACGCAATGCTTTCCCCATGCTGTAATGCTTCCTATTAGTTTCACAAAGGTCTAAGACTATCTAGGGAAATTCCCTCAATACTTGATTTCATAATTGCTTCCGGATACAATACTGGCCCAAGTGTACACTCAGCTCAGCACTGTCTCAGCACATTAATTGTGTGCAATATAGCAGCAGTTGTGGGATATGTATGGGCTAAACGGCTTTTATTGTAAGGGGCTACATGTTTGTATTTTGCAATTTGTCATGTTTTCAGTGTGTAGGTTGAAAATAATAAGTGCGCGGCACAGAAAAAAATAAATAAATATATAAACAAAGAAATATGGATATGAGGTTTCTTGGTGTAATTTGCTCTCTTTTGTGTTTTTGCCCTTTTGTTCGTTACAGCTAAAAGCCAGAGAGACCGCTGCAGTTATTGCAAGGGAGCTGGCGGAGCAGACCAAAAGTAATCTTCAGGCAGGGGACATCACCTACACAGTGAATGCCATGGTGCAGCTGGTGGATCTGCTCGACGTGCAGCTGAGGAATCTCACGCCGGGCGGCAAGGACAGCGCAGCGCGAAGCCTCAACAAGGTAGCGAAAGAAACACGAAACGCTTCAAAAGGACTAGCTAACAGCCTGTGTAAACACAACCCGAAGGAGTGGCGACCTATCCCACGGCTTGTCCACACTGTTCAGAACGAAATTTGTAAAGCGGCAGGCTGAAAATTAGGTGAACAAATTGCCTTTATAGTGCCAGGTTAACATTTGAATCCTGATTCCAAAACGGAGGCGTCCCTACCCCGAGACTTTAATACGCTCAATCATGAAGTGTGGGTATTCTTTGAATAATCTGCTACTTGGTCTTGTGCTGTCTGATTAAATGATTCCCCCATCATTTTCCTGTGTTCTAATGATTACTAAGAACGGGCCTTTAGTTTCAGTGGATAGCTCAAACACATTTCTTACCTCATGCATTAAGCTATTAGTTTTTCTTTGATGCCGTTTAAAAGATGTTACCCATATGTCATGCTCATCAAGAGCCCTACATTTTGGCCGTTTGATTTTTACTAATGGGACAGGCTAAGATTTCGGCGCGGCTTGATGTAAGCTGTGGGAGTGCAGCGTTTTCATTTTTGCTGAACCTGAAGCTAATGCATTTATTCCCCAATTCACAGTGGAGCACAGTAAGGGGCGCTGAGGCAAAGCGAGCTAAAATAATACTTTCTGTCTGCTGAGCAGCCAACAGAAAAGCAAACATCAGTGAAATTCAAAATGTCAGTCGTTAATTTGCTGGAGCGGCTTCACTTGTAGAGGAACACGAACACCTGTTTTCGAATAGCTTTTTTCGGGACGGTTTTTATTTCACTGCTGCAACAGACACAGATGTCCCCATTGAGATTTTAGTACCATTTTTCTCTAGTGGAGAGGCGAAGCAGTAAAGCTGCCCCAAAGGCCTGAGATGGAAGCATGATGAGTGAATTCGCATTGAGGAGCAACTAGAGTTTATAATACCTCTTGAAAATAAAAAAAGGTACAGGCAACTCCTGTTGTTGTTGAGCATGCTGTTGTAGTTTCTCTCGTAAACATGAACTAATAAAAAAATGATCTGGGCTGAGGGGAGTAAAGAGCCTCCAAAACCAGAATAATTTATTCAAGGGGTCAGGGTTTTATCTATGATTTATAATTCTGTGTCTGCTCATACACGCTCGATTGTTGCAGCATGGCACATTTATTGAGAGAAAACCGTCCCTACTGCTTCCGCTTGTGTTCGACTTCCTTTACCAGAGAGTGCTCGCCCTGGCGCAAACACTGCAAGCAACAAAAGTCTTCTTCTCTGCTCTGGCAGCGGCGGATGTTTACCTCCCGAGTTCAATCATTTTGACAAAGCGAATTAAAGATTTTTTTTTTTCGATAGCGAAGCACAATGCTCCCCGCCAGCAGACAATGAAAGGACTGAGTTGGCAAACGGTGAGATCAGTGTCGTTTTCATGATCAAAAGGGTAGCTGGCTAACCGCACGGATGGGACTGTTTCCAGGAGAGTGGGCTGTGATGTAGAGCAAGAGGCGTCTTTATGGGAAGATGGTACTCTTTAATGCTAATCTGCACGGGATTTAGCATGGTACCAGAACCTGGCTGTTAAGCCGCGGAGTAGCTCCGCTGGCCACAGTGCTTGTATCAGAATGTAATTAAAATAATTCGCTCTCCATGCAGTGCTAACAGCACTTTGAGACCAAGCTTTTTTTTTCCCTCCCTTTTTCTCAGGTAGACACATTTTTTGATAATGGCTGCTTCGTGTCTAAGTCAGTAGTGGCTGAGCTTCAGACAATAAAGAACTCAGCATATTCTGCTGTGTGTTGCATGTCTTGTTTCACTGCTAATTAATAGAATTGTGTCTCCGCTGTTTGTCCAAATAGATTTATAGTGTTTTATATATATTTATATATATATATATATATACACTGCTTCACACAGTTTATGTTAAATGATCATTTAACTTGTGGTTTTTGCTCACCACTCTGATATCTGTTGGTCAAGCTGAAATCTTACCCTGTTGATCTTTTACTAACTCTTTCATTGTCTTTGAATTGCAGCTGCAGAAAAGAGAGCGCTCTTGCCGGTTTTATGTTCAGGTATTTAAACATTTTTTAACTAAGTTTTTCTCATGCTAGTTTTCCATTCCTTCATTGTTGCAACTTTGTTGTGATTTCCATTTTGTTTTTCATCAAGTTTAACATTCTGAATGTTAAAAAAAAAAAAAAAACTAGTGCAGAATTGAGCCTTGGCACAGTATCAAAGGTGGTGGCTCAGAACAGGTACCAGAAAGATATAACAACAACATCCACTTTATGATCATTGAGTACATTGGTACATGTTACAAAGAACTTTGTCCTCTGCATTTGACCCATCCCCCCTTGGAGGGAGCAGTAAGCAGCCAGAGGGGAGCTTGGGGAGCTAGCACTGGGTGACTGGGTAGCACGCTGGTAGGCGTGCAGACTGGCATGCAGAAGGTTGCAGGTTCAAGACCCTGTCTGACTCCTAATCCATCCCTCACCAGACACCCAGCGCTAGCTCCTTGTCAGTCGCTTTAGATAAAAGCGTCTGCCTGTCCCTGAGTGTCTTGCTCAGGGACACACCTGTGCCCACCTGGGAATCGATCCTGCTATCTCTGCATCCCAGCCCTCTGCCTTAACCTCTGAGCTACCAGGCTGCCTATGCATACTAAATTAAATGAAAAAATGAAACAAAAAATAAAAATAGAGGCTCAATTTGTCAAACATGTAGAAGATGTATGTAAAGTTTTGATAGTGTTTTTTCACCTCTTAATGTAGTGACTGTATAACCTGTGTGTTTAATATTTAGGTAAGTATATAGGTAGGGTTTTTGTTGCAGGTTTTTAATTATTAGGTTGGGTCAGGTCAAATTTCATTAGTATCACGTCATTGACATTCCCTCCAAATAAATACTGAAACGCACCTCTCTATTAATCATAATGTACGCCATCATTTTCCACTGCATGGGTGTGCTGAGAGATTCCCTTTCTTCTGTGAAGCATGTGGCCTGATCATTTTTAGATTTTCAAATGCCATATATAAATTGTGGATAACCCTCAGTCATTTTAAAATTGCCCCAGAACTATCATATCAGCGCTGCATTCCAGTGAAATAACTCACATAAGTGGGTTGTATCAGTCAAAAGTAAAGCTCTTAGGCATGTAACACACTTTTACATTTCTCAGCAAATACCTAAAGCCAAAGAAGTGACCTCATTATACTAGCAAGGCAACTTCTAACTACTAAGTCAGCCAAAGTCATGGCATGTTATGATTCACTCCAATGCATAATACATATGTGTCCCAATTTAGGCCAGTCTTTATCACTTCCCTCAGCTATTTCCCTGACTGCTGACTGATTCTGTTCTCCCTGAGGTGACACTTTAGCTGTCATCGGTATCAGTTTTATCTTGACCACAGAGTTACGGATGAAGTTGACATCGTTGTCTTCTATACAGATGGTTCGAGTGAAGATGCACATTAGAGCCAGATGTTTTACGGTATATGTGTGCTCTGCAGCACTAATCTGAAGCACTAATGGTAAAATTATATTTTGCCATCAGGGCATGTCAAAAGGCACTTGGTTATGCAAAATCATGTTGCTGTTCATGTTGAAATCCAGATGGAGTATGAGCTTGTATATGATTGTGATCTATTGCAAGTTATGGTAAAGATGGTTGCAAGAAGGTGGTGTTTTTTTTTTTTTTGCTTTTTCTATATTGTACAACAAACAAATAGTGAAAGAAGTAGAAACTACTGTGACTTCACTATGTAGCCAATCCCAGGTATAGTTTGTTCTTTTCAACCGTTGACCTCCATCGATAACCAGAAGAAGTAGGGAGCCAAAATTTTGCACGGGCTGGCATGCTCCTTTATTACAAAGAACATATATTTGTGACCTGTTATAGAATCAGAATCAGAATCAGCTTTATTCGCCAAGTATGTTGCACATACAAGGAATTTGATTTGGTCTTTTGTAGCTT
>JAUMTR010000010.1:4132938-4204894 GCA_032270685.1 Microctenopoma stevenorrisi
AGGAAGTTGTAGATCCACTGACAGGTGGAGGAGGGAACAGAGAGCTGGGAGAGTTTGGAGGAGAGTGTCTCAGGGATTAGTAGTTAGTAGGTTTTAATGTGCTTGTGAAATTTGGACATTGCTGAGAGGTCTCCTAATGTGTTGTTGGTTTTGGTGTTTTAATGACAGAGACAAATTAAACTCAATAAAAATAGACTGAGATTAAAGTTGCTGACATATTTTTTTGATAAAAAAAAACATTAGAAAATATATGCTCAACAACCCTACGTAACATTAACATACTAACATGGTTTGACTTTATTCTGCTGCTAATATCTGTACGAAATTCCACAGCAGTCCATCCAATAGTTCTAGTGTAGGAAAGACACACTGCTCAGCTGTGCACCTCCTCCACTTTTCTGTCCCCTTCGCTGGGTTGACAAATTCAAACAACAGCGAAGTGCTTTTACTTGACAATCCAGAATAATGGAGGAACATCTGTGGCCTTAGGTAAACACCGGCATTGACTGCACATGCTGCCAGCCTTTCAGGGACTTTCATTGATTAGGGAAATTGGGCAATGTTTTCTCCAACAGGGCCCTGGTGGTTGACATAAGTGGGATTGGCAGAGGAATACAAAGCAAATGAGAGGTGCACCTGCCTCTGACGTCCCTCTGCTCAGAGACCACGCACAGTGGTGGAAACAGACTTCGACAGTACTTGGGGAAATGGCAGATTGTGTGAGTGCAGGTGTGCCTGTGGTGAGCCGGAGGCCTAGTCCAAAATAAAATATTGTGCTTGATGTCTAAATTAGACGCAAAGTGATTCTCATGTTGATTGAGGATTTCTGTCTTGTTTAATTGTCAAATGACTGGTAAATTCACCTGGTACTGAGGTCTTTATCCCATTAGGATCATGAGGGAGTTTCAATAAAGAGAGCCTCATGTTCTGGATCGGTTACATATTCACAGTTGATCCTGTAGTGGTGCCTCTGCCTCAGTCAGTGCTCTACCAATGAAACAATGATTAGGTAGGACTACTTTATTTTTTTCCTTTGTTTATAACCAAGGATATCTGCTGCATGCTATTGTCAGTTTAATCCCACAGAACAGTATTTGGCCTTCATAGAACTACAAAGTAGATAATGATCAACTCCCCATGCGCTGCGTCCACCCTGCAGGAATTCTTTTCTGTTTTACCCTTTGATTGTGAACAAACATGATGAAAATGGGATCCTCCCGTGCCTTTTAGTCATATTAATGTCAGCCTGTTTATGGGCAGTGACATTATCGTTGTCCAATTACTGTGATTTTGTCCATATGTTGTCCAAAGCCAAAGTCAAACATGCTAGCTTTGAAATGGTTTCCTCCTGCGGCATGTTTTTCAAGTTAAAGAACTGGGAGTACAATATATTACGCCCGCTCCTCCCTTCTACACAGAAACGATCAAAAATAATTTCCCATGCCTTAGTAGAGGCTAAGTGTGTGTGAATTTGCAGGATGTGGGGAGGATATTGAGTTCTGACCCCTAATTAAAATGACACCTTTGCATGCAAAAATAACCAGGGGGAGTATCACAGCACAGGGTGACCCTAGAGCAGGCGAAACGGGGGGGAGGCTCCTCGTTTGGGAATGTAACAAGATGATAAAATTTCCCTGGTAATCAATTTGTCGAAAGATGAAGATAACCACGTCATAAACAGAGGCCTCCAAATGTGCCCTGTAGCGCAAAGTTCTGCCTGACTGAACGTGTGTGAGCCTTATCTGCTTAAAGTGGGGACGGAATATTTAAGAGTGAGTGAATCTTTGTTGTGTTGATCAGAGCGTTACATGTTGTAAATTATGAGACTGCGGTAGACCTCGACGTTTATTCTCAAAACTTTATTTTGATCCAGAGAGAACAAGGACAGAAGTAAGAAATTGCATTTATTCTTCTTGCTGGAGCAAAGTAGATTTTTTTAAAAGATAAAAAGGTACATTTCAAAAGTCAATTCTAAATAAATATCCTTTAAAATTAAACAACGTTTCAAATTCAATTAATCTGATTTTCATCTTGAGCTCCTTACACCTTACAGAATATACAAGAAATAATTACAGAATAATGGGTAATAAACAACAGTTTCACTTGAGCATGCACAATCTGACAAAAACCTCCAGCAGAACTAGGCTCAGGGGGGTAGCCATCTACTTTAACCGGTAGGTGTGAGTGGAAAGAGGAGAGAGAGAAGAAGAACAGAACACAAATCAAAGACAACAACAAGAAGCAGACAAAACACTGGGCAGGTTGGTTCAATTAAATTAAAAGCATACTAGAAACGAGAGTTTCAAAACTGCTATTTGGCAATTGTACATTAGTGGGATGAAGTCAAAGACATATATGTATATATGATATGTAAAACAAAAAGCACCAAAGTAAATCCTCAGTAACTCACATGCGGTACACAGATACAACCACCTGCTTACTAGAGAGAAGCATTTTCATTAAATATTAAAGAAGAAAGTCAAAGGAAGTCTCAAGAAAGAGGATTTGGCTTACAACTAAAATGAACAAAGGCCACAAATTGTGCAACAGCATCACCTGTGCCAAGAGACATCTAGTCGGATAGAAGAAGACAGCAAGAACAAGATATCTCGCCTTGTTTGTGTTGTTTTTTTCCCCCCATTTTGAGACCAGTCTTCACCACCAATGTGAGAAAACAAGTTGGAGAAACCAACTGGTGGACGGGAAGGCAGAGGAGTTAGGAGAAGTGAGAGGACAAAAGCTGAGAGCACCCAAGCCCGAAAAGGGTGGGGTGGGGTGGGTTGGGGCCAGAATCAATTTCCCAGACCCAGAGTTCATTTCATCAATCAGCACACAGATAGAGGCACACACGCCACAGCTTGGCTTGGACTCATGCCAGGAGGACACTAATGTCCACCTCTCCCTCCATTCCTTCTGCACGGGTAGAAATGGACTGCTCACTGCAGCATTTCACACTCGGTCATCATTGTTCCACCTGTGACATCCCAGCAGTGAGTCCAGTCACCGATTAGCATTTCCTCGCATACCCGGAACTGTTTTTTCACTGCTGGCTTCTATTCTTTCGGCACAAGAAGAAAGGAAGGAAAGAATCTAAAAAAAATGGCTGGGAGTTTGCAGCCACGGAGTGAGCTGCTACATTTGACAGATGGAGTGGCAGTGTGCTAATAGCAGTAAAATAGCAGCAAGCCACTATCACATCTCTGAGACTCAACTGCACAGACTATGATGATGGCGGGAGCGTGCTGCTCGGGTGCACCCGCGCCTCCCCCCCACCTCCAACAGCTCTGTGTCTTTTCCCACTGAGGCTGGAAATGATGTGTTTTCACACAGATTTCGTGAAAGTATTCAAATAGGCCCCAGTGTTTCTGAAATGCAGTGAACTGCACGTAGGTATGGATTAGACCGAGGGAACGGAAACGCAAACAGGCAACGCTCCGGTTGTCGTGAATACATCAGTCACATGAAAAGTCTAATTTACAGCTGCCAATAATGCTAATGTTACTGTCTTTGTTTAAAGGAATAGTTTGACATTTTAGTTGCCTGGTAACCTTGCAGAGACGATATAAATTCCAAAAGTTACTGTGTCAACAAATATATATTTTTTTGGTTTACCCAAGCAAGATAAAACATGGCTGTTTTCCATAGAGTCGGGCTAAATGTCTTCTTTCTTTCCCCCCCCACAGTTAAACTAAACTGTCAGCATGAGCTGTAGTGTATTTTATAATCCCAAATCACCTGCTCCAGGATTTTGCATAAGAATCTTTTTGAGTGTCTGTGTTTCTGCATGAATCAAACTAAAACCTTCTTTTTTTCTTGGTGGTTTGATAATGATTTCTACAATAAATAAGAGTTTGGGGCAGGAATTACAAGAAACACATGATTTCTTTTAATAACTTGAACTGAGAACTTGGATATTAGTCTTTACTGTCATCATCAAAGGAGAGGGAGCGTTTTTATCCTGAATAAAAGCCATTTTTTTGGGTCCAATGCAAAACCTCTGACAACTGCGAATGCCACTAGGCTTAAAGACAACATTTACCCACAGGTTTTTATTTGTATGCAGAATTAATCCCAAATTTTGTGTTGACATTTTATTGGATAGAATTGTTATCTGGGCCCCTGGGTGAACAGGCTGTCAGAAAAAAAGTATCATGACGCCTAATACGAGGGAGGAGGGATGGCATTCGTAGAGAATAGGAAAAAAAGATTTTCTCCACGTTGCCACTGTGAATTCAAATTTTGGATGATTTCCATGTTTTTAGATAAGTTAATGGATTATGTTTCGTCTGGAGCTGAAAAAGATTTGCAGATGGATCGGCTCACGCGACAGAGCGTAGCTCGAAACAACGGAATAGTTCTTAAAGAAATAGTTTGACATTCTGGGGATGACGCCGCTTTGTTGTGTTTCTCAGAGATACATGAGGAGACCTGCGCCGCCTTCATGTCTGCACCAGCAGCAAGTTAGTTTAGTTCAGCACAAAGTAACAAAGTGCACAAACCAACACATCACAGGCATTTGAATTCATTTTAATTAGTAGAATATGAAACAAATAATACGAAGGACGTAACACCAGTGTGTTAGCTGCAGCTCCGTCACACTCGTGTAATAACTCTGAAATGGTGTTTTCTGTTCAGTTTGATAACTCTAACTGAAACCAACATCCTTGGCAAAAATATTTAATCACACATAGTAAACCGAGCAGACCTGCTAAAATTATTCAGATCTATGTGCAGCGTCCTGATGGAAGAATGCACTTGGAACCCGTCTTTACTCAGTTAGATTCATTTGGCCTAAAGGGAATTTTAAAACACACTCATCTCAGAGGGTACAATTACAAAGGGACACATTTTTCCTCATGATTTTGTTCTGCAATTTGAATAAGGCTGGCACAAAATCTCTGATGTCTGAAAGTTATTTTTGACACACCTCGCCCTCAGTTATTTTATTCATTCTTGTTTATTACCTATCCATTACACGCTCCCTGATCCCTGACCCATGTCCTATGCTGTGGCAGAGCCGCTCACTCACCTTGCTCTTTCCTACATGGGAAAATGCAAGACACCTTCCTCTGCAAGTCCATTCGTCTTTTCCCTGAAGAACTATTATTTCAGTGTTTTAAGAAGTGCTGGGGAAAAAAAAAATAATCTTGCAGTGGTGAACAAAGGAAAAAAAAATGTCAGTGCCTGGAGAAAAAGAGCTCCTTAATTGAGAGTGAATCAACCTCTGCCTCTAGCTGAATGTCAAAAGGTGTGATTGGAGATTGGCTGCAGATAATGAATAATTACATCAAAGTTGGTAGTCTGCCTGGTCGTGTGTGTGTGTGTGTGTGTGTGTGTGTGCGCGCGCGCGTGCACCCATAGCTTCTTTTTTACCCAGTGGTTCATGCACGTGCTTGCAAGTTAGTTAGTGTATGTTTTTGTAACAGGTGCAGAGGTGTGTATTCACTCTTGCATCAGTCTCTCACACTGTAGGTGTGTGTGTGTGTGTGTGTGTGTGTGTGTGTGTCTGGTTGTGGGCGGCTTGATGTGTGCAGGGTATGTTTTGAATGAGGAAAAGCCAGCTGGTGCTATTTCAAATTCTCAGCCAGCACCAGTGAGCTGAATACAATCAGTCCTCCTCCGCTTGCTATCACAGTGATTCGAAACAAACATGCAACTTAGCATTTTATGCTAATTGGGGGGGCAGGCCCATAACACTTGTGCTCTGTGATTGTAAACCCCTTTTTTCTCTTTTTTTAAAGTTTTTTTGATCTGGAATTTATTTGATACACTTCAGCACATGATTTCTCTTATCGCTCTTGGCTGTGTTAGAATCACACTAACTACTCTTATTCCCTTTCGTAATCCGTTGATCAAATAAGGGGATCTAAGCGAAGTTCAGAGAGAACTTCTATGGCACGACACCCACTGTTTTTACATACACCAGTGCTTCCATCTTGGGCATGTCACAAGTTAGTAAAGTGGCTTTTGAAGAAGTTCAAAGGGAGTATCAAATTATGAACAAAATCGTTTTATCAGATGTATGATTTTCTCTGTGCAGTGTGGGAGCATTACTATTATTAGCAGTGCAGAGAATTTCTAACAATCTTGGATTTGACCACCTACTGTACTGTGATGGCTTAGAAATAACACAGTCAGGCTGATTTTGCTCTCCATGAGCAGTTGTACCAGGAATTAATTGCTTGACCAATTAGTATTCCATTCGTAAATCTTGCCATTGGCGTTTTTTAAATCTTTAATGGTGCCTAATTTTTCATCTTGTCTTGAGAATGTTCCTGTTTCTGCCTCGCTTACTAACTTCAGCATTGTTGTGGAGAGATTAAAGAAGGTGTAATGGTGCTTTAGAGCTATTAATGTGCTGGAAAGATTGCAGGTGAATGTTAGTGGATATTTTGTACGGCCTCACTTCTTTCTACTGCTTTTTCTGTTTCGGGATTATCTGCACTAGGAACATTTATCAGACCAGTTAAAGAAACCAGTCTCGAGTCATTTAAGAACCGGCCCCCAGTCTTGTTAGCTCTGTCTCTGATCCATTTTCATGATTAACTGTTCTTATACATGAAAGGAAACAGCAACTAAAGTGAGCTAACAACATATCCGGCTCCATTACTGATTCAGGTGTTGCCTTTACTAGTTGACGAACCGTGTCCAAAAGCATAACCTGAAATTGAATTTGGAATAGGGTCATGAAATCGCTCTGGAGAAAGATGATTATGGAATTTTCAGTTCAAATGGAAAAAAAAGGGAAGAGAATAAACAGTCCTGCAGGATTGTGTGATTTGTTTTTCAGGCCTGAGCTCTCTTTGATCTTCCTTCACTCAAGCTATTTACCAAATCACCATGTGAACATGGGCAGTCCCTGGCCAGCTTAGCTTTCTTTCACTAAATCAATGATTTGCACTCCCCAGGCCATGGTGGAGACGGTCAACAATCTGCTGCAGCCACAGGCCCAGGCCGCGTGGAGGGAGCTGAGCAGTGGCGAGCAGCTGAGGGCCGCCACAATGCTGCTGGACACGGTGGAGCAGGGAGCCTTCGTCCTGGCGGACAACTTGTTGAAGACAGACATTGTGCAAGAAAACACTGACAACATTCGTAAGTATATGCTGTTAACCTTTTAGCTTCAAGGCTTCACAAACAAATGGAACTGAACCCCTCATCAGATATATATTTACAAAAGATCATATCCTCCTATCGACACTACCGGGGGGTAGTGTCGATAGCATCAAACACTTTTCCAATTTTATTGGTAGAATTAGTCCATTTCTGGTTTAGAAACATTTTGAGAATTTTGCTTCCCGGTCAATGATTCTCACGACTTTTGCTACTTAAGTTATAACACAGTACGGACACAAAAACATCAACCCTGTCTCCTATAAACTACGTTAATATACAACTAACCAGTAAAGAACATTGACATTTGGACTTAACTTTTCTTTTTTAAGATGAAAACAATCAAAGTTTCGCAGCAGCAAACAAAAAAAAAAATAATGAGACGTGGTTGTCATCATCTAAGTACATGAGTAAACCAGTCTGGGCAGAATTAAGTTAATTTCTCCTCCAGATGCCGTGAGGCTGATTATTTGCTCAGCTGGAAGACTCAGCATAGTGAATTATGACATTTAGAGAATTAGAAGCTAAATTTAAAGGGCTGAATATTTGGTGGTGTGTGGTGTTTATAATGCTTTACAGTGGTGTTACACTCACACTGTGTGTGTGTGTGTGTGTGTGTGTGTGTGGCATGGTTTATCCTTCACCTGCCTTGCCCATTGCACATGGGTCACATAGTTCACCGTACTGCTATCGATCCAGGCTGCTCTCATATTGACAACAGAGCTCCTGAGGCTGTGGCACAACTATGAAGGTTACTAGATTAATGCTTTCTCCCTCACAGCAGGTTCAGAACGCCAGGGCTGCTTCTGGCTGTAAATAGACAATCATCACAAATGATCATGTTTATATTTGTGCCAGTTATTAGCCGGAATTAACCAGTATTTCATCGAGGATCAGCGTATAAATACAAAGTGAGCAGTTTTCCTGAGCAGGTCTCCCTTTCTTAAAACGGGATTGTTGAAAAGTGAAATGTATTAAATATGTAGTCTACATTGAAAAACATTTACAAAGAACAAAACCAAATTGAATTAAATAGCTTTTTTTGTAGACAGCGACTACTGGCACAAGGGGAATTAGGAAACAATAATGTTATGATGTATCGCCCTCCTCTCCGAATAAGTAGAGAGAGGTTTTTTGTTTCGTTTTTTTCTCTCCGAGCTCCTGCTGCCATGACAACCTAAAAATATAGGTCTACTGACTTAAAAGGAAGCAAGTGTAAGGAGAATTAATAAAATGGATTTTATTGTATCTGACACACAATTCATCCGGGCATTAAGGAGATTCTGGGCTCGTTTGGAGAAGCGAATGAGACGATGCCTGCACAACCCAGAGTCAGATTTTATAGCGCATAGTGGTAGTCTGGTTAATTATGTGCTGGTGACATGTTTACTAGGCCTTATCTCTCTGTTTGCTCTGCTTTTTTCTTTCAGCAGGTTGGCTCCTGCAATCCCTCATGCCATGCAGAGCAGTTAAACGAGGGCAAGGAGGCTCGCGTAATCACTGCAGCAGCTAATTATTGATCTCTCACATTGAATTAGATGAAAAGTGAGGGGGTTTGTGACGCGCAGGTGCACCGAGCTGGTCACGTGGCGAGCTGGCTCTGTCACTTTTAGGCGAACTCCCCGTTTCCATTTCGTGGCTCAAGCTGATAATAAGATCTATGTCTTTTGCTTTGAAAACGGAGAATATTTCCTCACCCACTTGTGTCGGTGTTTGTGTTTACACGTCACAGTGCGTGTGCTTGTCTAGGGTTTTGTCTGAGCGCGAATGCGCTTCACTCTCTGCATGACAATCTTTTGAACAGATTTTGTTCCGATTAGCGTGTTTTTTTAAACCAGCTTCGAAGGTATAGCCTTTGGGTCCAAAAAAAACTACTGTGGCATCAAAGTAATTCCCTAAAGCCCATCGTAAGCTCTTTTACACAACTACACAAGGAACAGAGAGGGAGAAGAAAAATGCGTCCTTTATTCAATAGTCAGGCTTGGAATCCAGGGAATGGGAAGCTATCTGGGGTGTTGTCTTAGCTAGGCTGAATAGGAATGTATCACCCAAACCCCCTGGCCTTTGGAAATGCACAGGAGAATGTTAATATCAAGTTTTTTTCAGGAGAAAGTATGGCAAGCCTTGCTGTGAGAACAGACACAGGATTAAATGTGGCCTACTTTGTAGCTTTTCTTGGGTACTAACCTTTATCAAAGTCAGACATGCCATAGTCCGCCGACATCAGATCGTCAGTTGAATGCCTCGTCAGACTTAATGAAGTTTCTATTTCTTACACTTGACAAAATTGCGTTTAAAGTGGAGTTGATTCTCTGCAGCAGACTAATCTGCCAGACAGTTTTTTGTGTTGGTCTAGTGGTGATTGCCATCAGTGGTACAGCAGAAATTAATGCGGCGTCATTGGCGAAGGAAGGTAATTTCATTCTGTCTCAAAACACTAGTCTGAAATTACTCGTGACAGCTACGGTAGGAGGGACATTTCAGAAATACTACAAATAGTAAATCACTGTACAGGTAGAGGGAAAGGTAGCTGCCGTCAAAGATCACTCCACTTAACTCTCTCTGCCCTGCTACGCTGTGCTCTTCTACCACGGGCCACAGTCTGCCACGCCCTTCAGATATAAGTCCTTGTCTAAGTACAATAAAAAAGATGCTGCAGAGCAGAAATTCTCCGGTTGGTTGGAAGGTGGGCCTTGATCACCTCCAGTCTCTCGAACCGCCGCCAGCCTGTTCTGTGATGTGAAAACATCGGCGGCACCTCTCCACAATAAGAGCTGTTTGGGAGCAAATTTCTGCTGAGAATTTTTTCCCTGTCACTTGAAACAAGTTTGGTTTAACAAAGATATCGAGTTGAATCAACTGTTTGGTCAGAATAAAAATCACTATAGACGGACTTGCTTCATTTCACATGCGGGACCCCGCAGCCGCAGCTTTTCAATCCGTGTTGTACGAGAGATATTACAAAGACAACATCCAAGGCTTTTCCGAGTGACCGTCATATTATACCTGTACGAGGGCAGGGACTGAATTCAGCACTGACCTTCATCATTGTTAGTATTAATTTGAATATTATGAAAAGAACTAATTATGACTGAATTGGACACATATGAGAATAAAAAACACAGGATGTTTCTGTCATGAATGTGGTCTTCAAACAAAAAAGAAGAGACCCTGGAGAGTTTTAGCTCTCAGAAAATGCATGCTGGGAAATCTGTTAATGTGCTGCATTTGTTTCCTTAAAAATGTTAATGACTTGATTGAAGTCGGAGCAGGTCAATTATTCATTTCAATTAAATCATGATCTGAAATGTCAATGTAATTTAGAAGTGAAAAAATTAGAGTTTTGAATAGTAATACGTTTTTTTTTTTTTATTTAATTGAATGGAATTACATTTTCTGTTAAATGAAATAAAAATGAAGCATGCACTGACCAAAGTCAAAGTCCGGTTACTATGAGTCTGCTGATTTGCGGGTGAAAAATAACGCTCTATTAAAACTGAACTAAATGAAAGCACTAACTGTAATAACGGCTTCAAACATGAAGCATGAAACCAGAAGATTTACAGCCTCATTGAGCCTCGTCAAAAAAAAAAGTCTGACACATAACTTTCTTTTTTACATCTCCCTGCTCTGTGAGTGAGAGAAAGTATTAATCTTCTCCTTTAACTGCAAGATAGAGACGATTGTATCCCTTAAAATGCTGAACTCTTCCTCTTCCGACATTGGCTGGACAAGATTGTTGGCACCAGTGGGATGTTTAAACTCACCTGTGGCAGGAAACGGGAGCTGGGTGCAGCAATCACACCTAAAGTCAGTTTAAATGGAGGAGAGTTGACTCCGTCTTTCTGTTGTGTGTGTCTGTGTGTGTTATCAGCAAGTTTACAAAACGGCACTGTGGCTAATCTCCCTGAACGTGAACGGAGGAGAATAATTTATAAGAGATAGTGGATAAACAGGCCCAGTTAACTTCCAAACAAAGTCAGGCTGTTCAGCAGACTCTGTGTGCAACAGTGTCAGCTCGACCTATACGTCGATGTCTAAAGGAAATGAAACGCTGTGGCAGGAGAGCCAGGAGGACCCCGCCACTGACGGAGAAACATAAAAAAGTCAGACTGGAGTTTACCAAAATGTACTGGAGGAAGCCAAAAGCCTTTCGGGAGAATGTCTTGTGGAGAGAAAAGGTGGCGCGTTTGGTAAAGCACATCATTCCACTGGTTACAGATATACAGAAGGTCGCATGTCGTGATCCCGTCTGACTCCTACTCCACCTGGACACCCCGCGCTAGCTCTCTGTGAGGCGCTTTGGATAAAAGTGTCTGCCAAGCAAAGCCAAGTAAAGAGAACAGACGAACCCTACAGTCAAACATGGTGCAGGTTCAAATATGTTCTGGGGATGTTTGGTGTCTCTGGCTTTGGAGTTCTGTGCAAAATATGTGTTTGTGTTGCTCCAGTGCACATAAAGGGAATGAACACATGTAGAACAAAGGAAATTCTAATTGCAACAATCTTCTGGGAGAAATTGTGCATTTTCTGAAAGAATTCCAGTGGAGCAGACAATTTCAGCCACAACTGTATAACAAGCATCTCATTGTTGCACGTGTTGGAAAATACACGTAAACTGTTACATCGCTGCATGAATTCAGTCCGCGTTGTCGCTGCGACAACAGCAGCTTGCGTACTTATGCCTAAGCACCAGGGTTCTGCCTATAATGCTCCTCTTCCCGTTTGGAAAGCCACATTAATGGAGCATATTTTCGGTATTTCTGCCGGGTTATATATGAGTGGATCCATGTCAGTGGTCTGGAGTTAATTTGACATTTAGGAATGCCTGGACTTCACACAGGTCACCTGAACTTGAGATCAGGACATGCTGGACTGCTTTATTAAAGTGAAATGTATCATAGCATAATAACTTTGATAGAATGAGCTTTTTATTTCAGCTAGGCTCCTATCAGCAGCTCATTTTCTTCTGCTGTATGTCGGAGTCTTTGAAGCATAAATTAAGAGCTTGCCGCGGACATAACAGCTGTGGAGCTGCCAGAGACGCGAGCTCATCTCCTTCATGTCCTCCTTGTATCGCTTGCTATCTTTGCTCTTCATGAGAAAACGATTCATGGAGATGACTGCTTTTTTTTTTTTTTTAAAGACACCATTTGTATTTACAGTTTAAGGACACACAACGATCACCTGAACACTCTGACTCGATTAAGAAGCCTCTAACGAGACACTAACAGATAGTTGAGAGGGAGGCGGGTCCCTCAAGATGAGGGTGCGCTGCATTTCGTGCCCACTGCACACGCAGTGATTCATTAAGATCATTTACCGAGTCGAGTCAGTGCTTTGAAGTTTACGTGTCGCTGTTGACTGCTGCAGTTGTTAGGTCTTTGCTGAATAGCAGTGATGACAAACAGGTCACGCAGAGCGTCTGTGATCATATGTATTGTTTTACACGTTGTCTTTGCACATGTTAACAGTATGCAGGGTCACTGCAGCACTTTTCATGCATTGCTTTTTCAGGTCTTTGTAGCTGTCAGACACGAGCATTATGAACTGGAGAACGGCGAATGATCGTACAACTTATTTTGGTTTGTGACATTCTGTGCTGCTGTGTTTACGCACATGAATGAAATCCTATAAATTCAAAGGTGTGCATTTTGGGGGGGCAAGCTTCACAGGGTGAAATCGTTCCTCTCATCTTTTTTTTTTGTGTTTGTGTGTGCGCGCGCGCAGAGCTTGAGGTGGCCAGGATGAGCACCGATGGGAATTTGCCAGATTTGAAGTTCCCACAAACTGGAGGACAGGGCAACTCTATCCACCTCTCTGCGAACACGCTGAAGCAACACGGCAGAAATGGTGAGTAGCTCTCAATCTGCCTTTATTGGTTTCCTGTTGTTGGTTTGAAGTGAAATCACGCCTTTTGGAGAGCTTCATTTATTCTGGTTCATTCACGATAAAGAGCAGAAATTTAACAGATAGAATATTACTTGACTGCAATAGAAGTGGTGTTGTATTACACGGAAAAACTTTCTGGCTTACAAGATCCACTGCAATAAATCAAAAATTCTTTTTGTTATTTTTTCCCTTTCCTCTTCTGGATGTGACATTTCATGGTGCTGCGGTAGTTTTGTAGGAATTTCATTACAGATGCTTGTGAATAAGTTTCCCTTTGCTGCCCAGATCCTGGCTGCATGTGAAGCGAGGATCGTTTTGCAGGCGTCAAATAGGAGCCTGGTTGTAGAATTAGTTACATTCAGGCCCTGCCTCTCAACTGTGAATGAGGCAGTTAGACACGATACATAGCCGTCTTCGTGAGTAACGCGGCGCCATTTTTAGATTTTATTATCAGCTCATGTAAATGAGAATCGACTCAAGCCTCCCAGCGCCTCTCAGCTGGATGTCCAGCCGAGCCCAGGCGGATCATTATAGCAGGGTGGTGGATATTTCCCTGTCATCCAGCGCTGTAGCACCCAAAATGTTTTCCTTTCATCTGAGTGAGTGATCTCAGTCACTGCAGGAGGGGACTTTTCTTTCATGTCAGTGCTCAAAAGGGAGAAACATCCTTATTAACAAGGAAAATGGTCGTGGTAAAACACTGAATCGAAATAACTGTTGATACAGGAAAGAGGTTTTTTTGTTTTTACAGTTTTGGCAACGCTGACGCTGGTCTCTTGGCAGTTGTGATTCGTCTTAACAAGGCTTCAACTAAAAGTTTAGAGCCCGTTTTGGATTAGGTAACATTTCCATTATTTATCGAGTGTTGCTGCAGTCATGGCGATAGCATAACGTTTGGATTCTGTGCTAGAAGGACTGCAAATGTAGGAATCAAACGGTTCTAAAAGTAGCATCACATAGATCTGATCAGTACTACTGTGTGCGGATAACATTCTCACCAGCTGTAGCCTCTTCTGTTTCTTCTAATGAGCTCCAACGTGCACCAGAAGCTGCTGCCGGCCGCTGCAATAATGTTATCAGGCAGCTAAATGCAATAAGCCGGGGCCTTAAATAGTTCTGGCAATGTAGTAACGGAAACAGTTGTTGTGCTGCGCTAACCAACGTCGTCACGTTGTACTGATGTTGCCCACGAAATGAGTCTCCCTTCATGGTTAACTTTGTTCACTGCTACAGAGGTGTGGGTCTATGATTTAGCTAACTGAGATATCACTTAAATAGCTTGTGCATCTGGGAAGAAAAGAAAAAAAAAGAAGAAGAGTTGAAGCAGCTGCCAACTTTAAAGGCAGCTGGAAATAATGATGGTGGCGGCTTGTTATCCGGAAAGCTCAGCCTTACCGTCCGTACCATTGTTTCGCACTTTATGATGTTTTTGTGGCTGAATTAAAGTCCAGAAGTTTCCAAAATCTTGCGGAAGGCCTCTCAGCTTTCCCAATGAGGTTTCACAAATTGGGCCGTCTGCCTACTTTTGACCCTGTCGCTGTACACGGTGTCACTCCGCTTGTGAAAAAAGTGCTTTTCCTAATCATCCTCTTGCAGGCGAGATCCGAATAGCGTTCGTCCTGTACAAACACATCGGAGTCTACCTCTCGACCGAGAACGCCAGCATGAAGCTGGGCAGTGACGCCATGGCGACCAACTACTCTGTCATCGTCAACTCGCCAGTTATCACCGCCGCCATCAGCAAGGACTCCAACAAAGTCTACCTCTCCGACCCGGTCATTTTCACCATCAGACATCTGCAGGTAATCATCAATCTGTGTACGTATGCACGTCCCCGAGTGGAGATGCATTTTGTTTTCACTTTGATATGACTTTTTTTGTCTCTTTCTCTTTTACTCACCCACAAAGGCGCGCGCCCTTTCATCGCAAACGTTCCCTTTCCCCCGAAGCAAAACCAAAATGTACAAATCCTATCTCAAGCCAGGAAAATTAAGTTTTCATATTGGAAGAAAGGTGTGAAGAATTTAATTTTGCAAAAACAAAATTGCTCACAAGGTGATGCAGGGAATGCGTGTTGTTGTTTATTAGTATGAATAAATACCAGTCTGATCCCCTCAACAAATATCAGTCATATTGAGCCTCACTGGAGGCTGCTTAGTCTGCTTGTGGGGAGTCCCGACTTCTCCCTCTTGACTCCATTATCTTCTCCACACTCTGCTACCCTCAAAATATCCCTGTTTTGTCTACGAACAGCGCCTTCAGCGATTATCAGGGATGTTGAACAACCAT
The DNA here is from genome assembly GCA_032270685.1 of Microctenopoma stevenorrisi. Classification (NCBI taxonomy): domain Eukaryota; kingdom Metazoa; phylum Chordata; class Actinopteri; order Anabantiformes; family Anabantidae; genus Microctenopoma; species Microctenopoma stevenorrisi. The sequence continues at coordinate 4,148,230 of JAUMTR010000010.1, forward strand.
AGGAGAATTGCAGTGAGTCCTTTGTGTGTGTGTGTGTGTGTGTGTGTGTGTGTAGGAGGGAGCTGTGAGGAAGCAGCAACAGCAGAAAACAAAAAGGCACACAGAGCGTAGTAGGGCAGAGAAAGTTAAGGGATGAAAGCTTATGGATGTCAGAATTAAATGGTGGGAAAATGTCACGGGGCAACAGCGGCGCAGTTATTGCTGTGACTCACCTGCCTTAAGTGTAATTTTTCATTTGGACTGTAGGATCAGTGATTTTACTGTGTGCCTAATACTGGGGCAGTGGTGCTTTTATACCCTTTTCTTGTTCAGATCAAGTTGTCTCAATAAAACTGTGCCCTTTTGGAAAAGCAAGTTTTCTGCACTGTAGCTTCCTCTGCTAATGTTGCCGGAAAGCACCAATTAAAGTAGCTGCTGCTGGGATTTTATCACGTTAAAGGGCCATAAACACGCATCCGTTCGTATGTGGAGTACGCTTTGTGTACACCAAGGGTTGTGCGATTAATCATATAGTAATCACAATTTTAATTTGGGCTTCTGCTATTACTTCAACTTGATTGGATGCAATAGTGATGTTTTGCGCATAGAGCACCTTCACTGGTGCATCAAATCAAGCGTTCCCTCCTCTCTGGTAAACTGGTAAACCAATTGTTGTTAAGCAAACGCTTTGATTAACTGGTCTTGCCGTGACTGCAGGCAAGAACATTTCCTTCTTTTTTATGTGGAGATAAATCATTTAGATTTTATTGCGCGCTACTGTGGTATTATTTTTTAGTCCAGCTTAATTTATACTTAGCCTTAAGGGATAAAGACAGATAAATAATAACCATAACTCTTAACTGTCAAAGAAAAAATACACTAATGCAGCCCTAAGTAAACATACAGCCGTTGTGTATCTACCTGTGTAACCTGTGTATTATATATTTTCACGAAAAAAGATACACATTTTTTGTCTCTGGCATGTTGAGTCAACTCACTCCTGAACCTCAGTCATCTCGACTGTGTTACTGAACAGGGGGGCGTCCTGTATTTCTAGTTAAGACCCCCTCTCAACCGTTAGGTTTTGGATCACTGGTCTTCTGGGATGATGATGATGTGTCCTCTAGTTATTGTTTCGCTTCCCTGCCTCGCCACTTAATGGGACCAATTAAAGTCATTAATGGGACAGAGGGTCATCCTATCTCCTTGCTGCGGAGTATTTTACACACAGGTTTTGGTGTGTGAAGGGTAAATCCACTCAACGGCAAATTTACATTCACAGAGGATAAATCTTATTAGACTAATTACCCTGCAGCAAGTGTGAAACTATGAAAACTCCAGCTCCTTACAACGTTTATAGCTTAAAAGCATTTAACCTTGGAAGCTTTGAGGCACAAAGGAAGGGATCGCCTAAACTGCCTGGTTTCCGAGGCGACGGAAGAAAACGGGCCAAAGACGGAATAAGCCGTTAATGTGTCCTTTTATCGGCGGTTACGTTATGTTGTGCTCGTGTGTTACCCGACCTCGGTGTCGCGGATGACTTTTATAAAATGGAAAGCGAGATAGCAGGGCGCCATGCTTGTTATTAGGCCCGTAGCCCGGCGTAGACAGCGGCGGTGCCCATTAAACACTGGGGCAGTCCATTGTCACGCGGTGAAAGTTAAAGAGAAAGGTCAAAAAAACACAATGAAAACCAGGCGTGGAGCTGCCTGATGCTGTACAACAGTAAAACCGCCTGCTATTCACTTCAAAAATGGATACGGATTGCAGTGGGGAGCAAAGGCCTCTTTTCAGGGTATTTATTCTGCAAACAAAGGCAAATAGAAATGGACAACGGTAATGCGTGATTAATTCCACACCCCTGTGTTTCACCCAGCAAGAGAGCATGGGCTGTGTGTGCTTTTCTGTTATTAATTCCACTCTATCTGACTCACGTGTGTGTGTGTGTGTGTGTGTGTGTGTGTGTGTGTCTGTGTGCCTTTTCGCCTTTCAACAGCAGTCGGAGGAGAACTTTAACCCAAACTGTTCATTCTGGAGTTACTCTAAGAAAACCATGAGCGGTTACTGGTCGACGCAGGACTGCCGCCTGCTCGGCACCAACAGGACGCACACCACATGCTCCTGCACTCATCTGACCAATTTCGCTGTCCTCATGGCCCACGTGGATGTCAAGGTAGGTCAGCTGCGAAGGGTTCTATGACCTAATGAATCATTTGAGTGTAATCCGTATTGGGAAAAAATGAATGATCAGCAGGGGGGTAAATAGCACTGTGGCGTCTGTTTCCTCCAACAAAACGCTGTCTTTATTTTAAGCTAAGCAAATTCTTCTGCAAGCACGAGCGCTACAGTTCAGTAAGTACACAGTAGAAGATGGTTAAATATTTAAATATATTTAAATTTATATATTTATTTATGCAAAGCGCAGGGTAGAGGAAAGCGTTTACATTGTATTCCCACATTGCGGGGTTCTCTCGTGCACTATTTGGTTGTTTGCCTTCAGGACACACACGGAAACAAAGTGAAATAAGTACAATGTGGAGCGAAGGGCAACAATTAATAGGGAATAGGGCAATTAATACTGTAATTTGACTGTGTGGAATTGTTATTGTGAGCGTAACCGAGGGAGTTACAGAGGGAAAAAGTCAAAGTGGAAGAAGTTGCGCTGTCGCTCTGATGCTGACAGACGGCTTAATTATTTCTGTAACAGGAATTCTGAGAAGCTCACTGCTGACAGAGTAGTTCTGGGTATCTGTCATGACAATCTGTCTCCTCAGAGCGCCTCTTCCGAAGCAGTGGGAGAAAAACCAGACTCTGCGAGTGCCGTCCCAGTTGGACCGTATCCATGAAGCCACTAGACCTCCTTTCACCCCCCAACCCCCCCCCCCCCCCCTCTCTATTCGCCTGTCATCTCTCTCACACTCAAAACACACCCACTCCATTGGAAACACATTCAGGCACGTGCTCGTACACAAAATCTAAAATTCGGAGTAATTTTTCTCCACACACATGACCCCGGGGGGGGTCTGGACTTGTGTGTGGTTTGCTTCTAGCCCGAGAGAGCCGCCGTTCGTATAGAATAGAGAATTGAGAGGGAGCCACGCAGAATAGGAGCCTTCACATAATGAAAGCAAAGCAGCAGAAAAAGAAACACTCTCCGTGAAGCCAGTCCGTAACATTTTGGAAAGCTCGGCGCGCTTGTGGCGCTGCATTCACGGGAATGAAGTGTACGGGAGTTACACCTCTCTCTTTGAGTGATTTTTGTTTTTCTTCCGTACCATCTTCTCCTATTCTTTATCCTCGGGATGTTTGTCGGAACGCGCCGCTGTGAATGGGACACTCTGTGGCTCTTTATTTGGCAAAATGTCTGCGTTGTATCTGAGAACACAGTGAATGTGTGCGTCTGTGTGTACGCATGAGAAAGAGAGGCAGAGGAGAAAGATATTTTGTGCTTCTTTATCACACACACACACACACACACACACACACACACACACCACCAAACTGTTTTTGTAGCCATGGCAACCCAACATACCACTGCTCATCTCTGCGTTGTTATTACTCATTACCCTCAGAGCAGCAGATTATATTCTAACCTTGTTTATTTCTCAGTGGCATATCAGAAGGCAAAAAAAAAGAGATAGGCTCTAATTACAATTTTTTTTTGGAGGACAGAGGCTCGCTACAGTATCACCATCATCTTTCATCTCCTTATTTTTTTTTTTTTGTTTTGCCCCATAGTTTGTATAGTTGGGAATAATAATAGTGTTCTATTCAGATATCTTTATGTTCGGCTTAATAAGCTGTCGCCTGCCTCGCGATGGTACTGTAACACATTTCTTTGCTCAATGCTTTGATTGGGTTCATTGTGCCACATGCTCAACGCAAATCAGAAGTGGCGAAATTTTCCTGCGTGAGCATGTGACTTTACAAACGCTGTAATTTTTGTCCTCGGTGACAATTTGAAGTTGCTGAATAATGGCGGGCGACTGAAACTATTCTACTGAGCGGAAATCAAATGTTTTTGTATCTCAGGTCACATTTAGAAAAAGAAAATTATGTAATATCTGATATTCTGTAGAAAATTTGATTTGTAGACGTACTGTACATTTATTATATATATTTTTTAATTTGCACTTTGCAGTTTTCACCTCAGTTACTCACCAAAAACTTTTTTTTTCCTGACTACATTCTCCAAACCAAACATCTAGTATACTTTTTAACAATAAGTGTCTTGTAATCACGCCGTGACCTGACATTGATTGTGCGTGTGGGCAAGGTAAAGGCTTGTGTTCACACATTCATATTCAAAAGAAACCCTTGAACTAAAACATAGTGTAGAGTATGTGCAATTATTAGACGCACAGCAGTGGAGAAACTCCAAACTGTGTCTCTTGGGATTAATTATGTTTGAAGGCAATTAGTTCCTTTGAAAAATTTCTAATTCACATATTGTATTTTCTGGAACATTTGCCAGTGACCCAAAGACATTTAGAGCTTTTGTGTTTTGTTTTGTTGTTTTTTTTTACCATATTACCAAACCTTTCAAAAGTTGCAGAGTCAATAACCAACAAATTCAACTTTTCCTTTAATACGCCCTCTCACATAGTATCTGTCAGGCAACCACCACTTACTCCATCACGAGGGCACTGAGTGCTGTCACTGCCCTTTGTTTGCTAATTTTGGGCTACCTAGCCAGAGAGCTGATGCCTTTGACTGATCCCACAATCTGAGCAGAGGAACGCCGGCGGCTGCGTAAACAAGCGACAGCTGCGCGCGCGAGATTATGCGCCTCTGTTGTATCTTGTTCGGAATGATTGCAAACTAGGTTTTGGGGGGAGCGATGCGAGAGTGGGTACACTTTGATTTCACTTCGCTCCAAACACCAATCATTGTAACCTCCGCTGAGCCTATAGACATGTACTGCGATCAAAGGTGCTTCAAATGTATTCAGAGCAAAGTCACTGCACTTGACTCGGCGTTGAAAGGCAACATTTAGCTCTTGCGGCGGTGTTGTCGAACTTGGACTCCGCAGGAATGCATCGGAAAACTTTTGACCTATCATTTCTGAGTAGCGGTGATGTTACCTAGTTTCTCAGCCTCTTTTGTTGAAGGCATTTCTCTGGGTCAAACGTTTCCTCACTTGATGCGAGCATTCGATGAATGGATGACCACTGTTTCTGCTTTAAGCACTGTGTTTTTTCTCGACTCTCTAATGGCTCATTCAGGCTCCTGTGGCTCCTTATTGAATCCTATGCTTTGAATTTACGTCGATCCATTTGTGAAGATAGCCAGCGGGCGGTAGGATAAAGAAACAAATCTTACAAATATGGGCTAAAGCAAAAGCCCCGGCTCCAGAAATATAGACCTGCTCTGGTTTCACCTACAGAGCATTATTTACTTAGTAGATGTGTCTGCTAAGATCGGCCCCAGGGAGGCATTGAGCTACTAGCAAGTTCTCGACAGACCAGTAAGTATAAATCAATGGCACATCCCACTGGATGATGGAGAGGGTGATATTTGGGTAACATTTATCACTGTCCTTATAGGACAACGCCATGCTGGCACCATCAGACAGTGAATATGATGAGAGAGGACAGTCAAGGTTAGTTTAGTGTTTTCTGGTGTCGCATATAAATATGGCACAGCACTGTATGCACAGGAAGAAGAAGTCTATTTTTATGTTTAAGGCACAGACGGATTAGCTGGAGACCATGCTAACTGCCTCAGCAACTGAAAGCCCTGGCTGAACGTTATATCATAATGATCGTGGCCAGGAAGACGAAGAGTAACATTAGGTACATGCGCTGGATGTCGACTCCCACCATGCTTCCTCTGGCTGAAACCTCTCTCCCACCCTTTTAAAATTGACAAATTTGCCAGGACTCCTGATTCATATGCCCTCCTCACAACTGCTCCCCATCCCCGCGCAGACCATAAATCCAACCTATCATACATAGGTGAGCTTGTCATATGATTCCCCGCAGTGGGCCACTAGCCCTTAGCGCAACTGTCTGCCCTGCCTGATCATATTTCACGAGTCAAAGCCCAGCTCTGGAGGCATGTAGGGAGATTGATACCTTTTAATTGGATTGGCTTCATGGCCCCATGCTGAGAGTGGTTCTTTAAGGTATAAAGGACTGATACTCTGTACACTACTACATTATGGTAACTGAATGTATGTGATGTGATGTCGTGGCCTGGTATGACAGGCGAGAGCGCTTGTTGCCATGTTTCGCGCCTCTGTGTCAGACTTATTGAGTTCCCGGAAACCTTATTTTGAGCTACGCGTGAGCAGATCGGGGGCAAAGCCAATCTCCTCCAGCATCACTCCGTCCGGAGTGAAAAGTATGTGTGTTTAAAAATTAAGAGAGAAATGTAGGTCAGATGGATTGGAAGACAAATCAAAGGTGCACAAATGCGACTCGCCCCAGAAAGTAACATGGATGCTGTATGACTCGGCCGCCCTCGCAGCACAGCGAGTGAATTTTACAGCAAATTACGTCTGCCCACCTTAGAGACCCCGGTACAGGTTCCCATCACGGAGCCCTGTCGATGTGAGGTTATGTGCAGAGGCTCTAAAGATCACGTCGTTTGCTATCCTGCCTGGGCAGAACCTCCACTAAAAGGAAACTTTTCAGCAGAGACATTGTGACTGGTGACGTCTCAGCCATCATCCACCTCTGAGAACAAAGAAATCACTCCACAGTAAATCCATCACCCAGGTGTGGATACACTCCCTGCCCTCCTCTCTGTGTTTCTATAGCTTTTGTCTCTTTCTCTCTCTTCCTCTGTTGCCGTCTCTTTTCTCCCTGACCTGGCCCCTCTCCAATTGAAGTTGAGATTGTGATGGATAGAGCCTGCAGCCACTGCACAGCTCGCTAGCCCCGGAGAGCTTAGGGTCCCCTTTGCAACGCGCTGCAGCATGTACCACCCACCGCATCAATACCTCTGTCATGCAGCAGACAAAAAGCAGACACCACACACACACACACACACCTACGGAGCATGCAAGCACAAACATCAACATCTGCTGCCACCCGCTGCGTAGGCACACCTCTAAACTACGAGGGCTGAAATCAGCCTCACTTTCACTTTCAGACAGACACATATATACACGCAGAGACGTCTGCTCCATATAACATCTTGCCGCCACCCCCACTCCAGCATATACACAACGGCTCATCAGGCAGGAAAATCAAAAGAGCTCTCTCCCCAGACTCAAGGAGCACTGTGGCTGTTATTGTACCAGAGCCCCTTAATGATCAGCATCTGTTCCCTTCTCCGCTAGCGTTAGCTCAGCTGCCACTAAACATAGCTTTTGTGCAGTATTTCAGCCCCGAGGTTTCCTCACTCTAACTTGACTGGGAGGATGGAATGAAAAAAACAAAAAAGACAGGGAGGAAAAACCACCTATGGTTGTTGACGGTCCTCCTCTCCCTGCCCCTGCAGAAAATACTGCTGACTGTGGCCGAAGGATGATTTAAATAAGTGCTCGGTTGAGAGACATATTAGACGTAGCATGCTTTCGCTGGGTTTTTTCTCAGGGTAAGCAAATATTTTCTTGGGTTTGCCCTGGGCCGTATCTCCAAGTCATACATTATTTGCCAGAGGCCGAAGCTGCATACAAACAGCCGATGCTGTTCTCCTAAGTGTGGCACCTTTAAGACAGTGGAGGTGCTTTTGACCACAGCGTTTACCTGTCACTGCTGATTCACAGTCGGCCGTCGACGGTTCGTAACGCCGGTTTCGAAATAATGCCTGTTTGATCTTCATTAGCATTCGAGCCTAGTCGTCATGTCAAAACGTCCAAAGTTCCACCTGAGCAGGGACGACAGTTCTAACGAGGCTTGCACATTTTTTTTTAATTACCCACCACCTTTACTTTTTTTTTTTTTCTTTTTTTTTTTTTTAATCAATGCTTATCAGACTGAAGAAGATGATGCCTTTGGGAAATTAGGAAGCCTCAGAAGCTGACCAAAGTGTTTAGATGCATTAATTATGCTTAGTTAATATATCAAAACGTCACTCTTTGTTGCTTGTCCCCACGTTTCACGTATAACAGTTTTTTCTGTGTGTTTTGGCATCTGTCTTGCTGAGTCTTTTCTTCCCCACTGGTAGCATGATGAAGAATTGTCAGGTTGTGCTATAAATATGAGCTGCACTGGGGATCAGCACATCTGCTTCAGTGATACTGTGCACTGTTAAATCTCTTGTTTTTTGTCAAACGTACTGTACCCCCTCAGCCATGTTGGAGGCATAGATCGACACCGCGTTTAATCGTTAGTCTTGATATTATCTGTGTCTTAATGAAATAAAAGCTGACATAACAGTATTCCACTAAGCTCCAGTTGTAACAGCCCTTGATTTTAACAGCCTTTCTTTTTGGTTCTGAGGCGGCTATGGTGGCCACAGAAGACGGCGTCTCGAAACCACTTTGCAGATTTGGCTCTTTTAGGCTGCGTTGCTTTTCCCCACGTCTGTCCAAGCATCCCTATGTGCACTTGGCTTTTATGGACTGATGTAAATTTTGTTTCATGGCTGTGGCGAAATCACTGTTGATCCTTATCTCCCCCATAAAGCCACAAATTTATTGTCAGCAAAAGCCTTTTTACTGCCCCAAACTGGCTGTGGTGGCAAATAACTATTTGACAGGAGAAAATGATCTAAAAGCAACAGTGAAAGTTATTGACCATGTTGTGGTTTGATTGTATTCCTGTTGTGCTGGACTTAGACACCTGTGGCCCTTTGGACTGCTTACTTTGTTGTGTGTCCAAAACGAAACAATGGGGGGGGGGTTAGATTGATTCAGACTGACTAATTCATGATTCATATTTGCCACCTGTGGCTCGCTGTGTTGTGGTTTATTGGAGGTTTGAGTGAGTGCACTCCCCCACCCCTGAAAATAATAAAAAATAAAAGCTTTGAGGTTGTTGCTGGAATAGAAAGACAATTTCTATTTAATGTTTTATTTATTTTTTTTCATTTCTACTACCATTGAGACACTTTTAGTTTTTTTGCTTTAAAGGTAAATATCTGTGCTGTACAGTCAGCTGTAGGTGAACTACAAGGGAGAACGCAAGAAATATCTTTGACACTATGTTGACTGTGGATTAAAAGGTGTTGATCACCTCTTTTGCAGGACACAAACCCTGTCCACGACATGCTGTTGGATGTCATTACTTGGGTCGGCATACTTCTGTCGCTGGTGTGCCTGCTCATCAGCCTCTTCACCTTCTGCTTCTTCCGCGGCCTGCAGAGCGATCGCAACACCATCCATAAGAACCTCTGCATCAGCCTGTTCATCGCCGAGTCCTTGTTCCTGGTGGGGATCAACCGGGGCGACCAGCCGGTAAGAGGTGTTGCATTTGCTGTACATTGCCGATGAGAGTGCTGCAAAAGCCCAACCTCAGCAAGGTTTTGATGAAGAAAAACTGCACTCTCGCATCTCACATGAGTAATACATGTTGAGATAGAAAAAGCCTCTGCTTAGCTAAGTTCACCGTATCTTAGCGCTTAGACTTTAAAGGCTGCGTGCAGCTATATTTCTGCGTTTTAAGCGTTATATCTGCCCGTGTGCCAGCCACAACATAGCTTTTTTAAAGGGTTACACAAACACGATTTTCATTGAGTTTTGGAAGTGCTGTACATTTAATTAACATTGAAAAAATGTTGACCGAAGTGGCTTTTCTCTCCAGCTACCATCAGGTTTTCCTGAAAAAGCCTATTTCCCAGAATGTTAAACTATTACTTAAAGTTCAGGATAGAAACATTTATGTCCAAATAAAGTTCTGGTCTCATTTGTTGGGTTGTTTAGATAATCTGATGTTAAAAGTACAACATTGTGGAAAAAATGCTGTATTTGTTGTTTTCTGTTTTTGTAGTTTGGAGGTCTAGAGGTCAGTATATTTACTATATGCCTCCACGTGCTTCTTCTGACTAGATTTAAGCAACTAAAATACTTTTCCTGATGGAAACGCTGGCACCCTGCTGTGCTGCGAGCACTTCTTCCCATCGAGCGCCAGTGGCCCTGAACATTTTTGATCCCGCAAGACGCGATGAGATGAAACACTGAATGAAAGGCAACTGGATGTCTTTATTGAGCAAGTGTTCCCTCCATCAGCTGCAGAGAAGCAAACGCTTACTTCAAAGTACAATCACCTATTCACACAAAAACACGCAGCGAGACACTGCTGCGTACTCGCGCGTTGATCACGCTTCACCGCGTGACCACCTCCCGGTGCAGTTTTCCAGTGTGTACACACTTTAGATTTATCTTTACTGAGCCGGTCGATGTTCTCGTGTACTAGCTGAAGTTAGGATGGCAGTACTTTTCTGTTGGAGCTCAGCTGTGGTAGCAGGTGGAGGCATGCTGTCACTGCATAGTCATCGTCGAGCGTGTGCGTTCCGCACTCATGCTGCAGACAAATGTGGACTCGCTTACATGTACACAGGTTGGCGCAGGGATTGATTCCACCTACGTCTTTTGTGCTCGTGCCGTTTTGTTTTTTTTGCTTACTTACGTGGTAGCAGAGTTAGTTTTGTTCCCTTAGGGTTGAAAGAAAAAAATAAAAAGAAAGCTGGCTGGTGATTGTCTGAGCACACTGTGAAATGAGCCTGAGATCTGTGCCCATAAATTTGTAATGGGGTCAGACATCAGAATACAATTTATTGCTGATAGTCTTTTGAGTAATTTGAGTCATTTATTTATTGTCACTGTTAATCTCATTATGCCACATAAATCTCAAATGTGTGCCCTTCCATCCAACCTCTTGCTAGTCACACAAATCTATATTTTGCTCCACAAATATCACTAAATGCATCTCAACCAACACTCACAGCCATAGTGTAGCAGTAAAGCTACATCCTTGTGAAGTTAAAGATAATGCTTTGGCCCTACACCTTTCCCTTCCATAACATTTTATGGGCGTGATTCACAGCCCGGCCCTAAGATCACTCTCCTGAACCACAATTAATGTCCACTCAACCTTTTAGTTATTTAATTGAGCCCATTTCAATGACAAAATATACTAGTTATGTTCAACTGTGCCAATAATTATATCAATCCATGTAAGTACTGTATCTTATTGTTGTTAGAAATTGGGTGGGCTCGCGCATACATGCAAATGACAGTCTGCTTTATTCGTGTCTTGCCTGCCCATATCTCCGTCAGCTCAGGAAGTGTGTAACTACATTATGTCCTCGCACCTGGCCGTGGTATGAAATGTAATGAGCTCCAAATGGTTCTTGGACTGTTGACTTCACTTCTTCATATCTCCCTTTCATACGTGCCAGCTACAGCAAACAAGACCACATGGGCTCAGTGGCTGTGGCGTTCCTCTGCCAGTCGCTACAGGCAAACATCCAATCACTTCAGCCAAACAAAGCTTAGCAATGCTAATCGCTGGGAAGACACAAACATGGAGAGGTCAAATAAATGCTGCTCGGTTAGAGTCACTTGGATGACACTCGTTGTCATTCGTAATATGCCCTTTAGCAAGGCATTTAATGCTTCAGGAAATTAGCTAATGGCCCTAAAGCGATGTGATTAGGATATATTTTCAACTCTTTTTTTCCTCCCTCTTCATGTCTCTCATTTTTGTCCATGTCTATCAACGCAAACCCTTTTTCCCAGATTGCCTGTGCCGTCTTCGCTGCCCTGCTCCATTTCTTTTTCCTGGCGGCATTCACATGGATGTTCCTGGAGGGCGTGCAGCTCTACATCATGCTGGTGGAGGTGTTCGAGAGCGAGCACTCGCGCCGACGCTACTTCTACCTGGTGGGCTACGGAGTTCCTGCACTGATTGTGGCTGTTTCGGCTGCAGTGGACTACCGCAGTTATGGCACTGACCGAATGTGAGTACATGTGCAGCTGGCTCGTGAGCACATTAGACATCCCAGTATGTCTGAATGTGCCAGGGGAGTCGGCTTCTTCGCGTAATACCCGAAAGATTGCCTTGTGGTAGCTGAGCTGTTTTAGGAACTATTAGATTTGCGATTCATTTGAGCAGACATTAAGCCCGTGCATTATTGTAGAGCACACAGACAGCTTCCTCCCTGACTTGTGCATTAGCCCATTTAACCAACTGATCCTTTTAGGGATATGTTTAATATTAAAGAACAGCTCCACCAATTTCATACATCAAGGTCCATTTAGGTGTCATGTTGAGTACCAGTAACCTTGTGAAAACAGTTGTATAATGTCTTTTGTTGTCCCAGAGGAGGTTTGTCTAGTCAATAGTAAAACATAAAAAAATAACTGGATTCTGTTTTTGTGCTTTTCAACTACTGAAAAAAAATGCTTTTTAAACAAGGAGTTTTAAAAATGTGGGTGTTTTCCAGGCAGGGTGAGCCCATTGATAAAAGCTAGCAAATTGCATTAGAGAAAGAGTCTCCTGAGAGTTCCCCCAGTGAAACGCAGTATAAGGAAAGTGCTATGCCGTATAATGGAGTAGTCTTTGAATATTCTGGGGCAAATGTTACATCAGATATTTAGACATGAAAATGAAACTCAAAGAAGTGAGAAGAATTTTGTTTTAATGCAATTCGCCTCTAGTCTACCGAACTCTAAATTACATTTCAAGGCATTTCTAAGGTGCTTTTTTCCCCCAAAGCGCTTCAAATTTTCCCTTACACGGGGAGCAATCTTAAAACATGAGCAACATGTGGACAGACCTGGGAATCAAACACTCTACTTCTCTTTGGCTACATCTATGCTTGTTGTTGTACCTTAAAATTAACAGTTAAATGTGTCCATTATGGTTACAAGAAAACTTTATGGTGTTTCATGCATTGTCTCATGCTCCAAGAGGACGTTGTTCACACTGTTCACTGATCACAGGTGGCAGTACGCGGGTAGTGATCCCATCACTGAAACCACTTGCTGAGGCGATCTGGGATGCATTTGACCAGATTCTGTTTTTCTTCAGTGTAAACACTTGTGTATCCCGATGCACCCTGACGAGAACATGACAGGAATATATGCGATTAAGTGTAGGACATTGCTCCTTTCCCCAAAACGTGCCAGACTGTGCCACTCACCTTGCTAGATGAATAACCACTGCAGTACAACAGCACACACACAGCCGCCTCGCCCTCAGTCTGGTGGTAGTTTTAGGTGCGTCCAACCTTCATAGATCGTAGAGTCAACATGGCAGGTGTAGGTCATCTCTTAGCAGAAGTGACACAGCAGCAAGAAAACCTGCTGGAGACCTTAGAGCGGCTAAGATCACAGTTTTGAAACTGCGGATTGAGTCAACGCCCTGATTATTTACCTATTTCCAGGGTAGAAACCGGGATTCTGTGCATGTCTGCGGCCACAGACGCCCTGCTAACAACCTGACTGTTTTCAGTTGGTCTGAGGAGCTTCAGCTGTCTCGCACGCGACGCTCCAACGGCTACAGCTGATCGTCTTTTATTTTTAATGAAGCACAGCGATTACTAAAGCTGCGTGCACTTCCCTGCTGCTGAATTGACATTGTTTTGACAGTCAAAGATGCAAACTTCAGGAGCCAGTGTTGCCGGACGGATGCAAGGCTCTGCAGCATTTGAAGACGGCACAAATTCCAGCACTGGAACAAAGACATTTATAGGAAGGGAGGAGGGAGTCAGAACGGGGAGACTGAGACTGAAAACGAGCGAAAGAGATTAACAGGAAGATGGGGAGCGACAGAGACTGCCTTGTTGTGTTTCCCATAGAAGCTGCATGAGATATAATTTCCCAGCCCATTCCTCTGAAACACAGAGTGATCTTTAAAGCAGTCTAGTGCCAAGTAAAGGGTTGTGCTCCATTCCTCTCTGTTATTCTCAAACCCATGTGAACATAATGCAGACCAACATCAGCAGTTTGCTTCTCAGATGTTCATCATATGTGGCACAAACGCACAAATGCAACTGGTAGACAGTGCATTTGTAGATTGGCGGAGCCATAGTTCTTAGTGATGGATGAGGTGATAGCTGCCACCGCCTGAGCCTTGGCATCATGTGAATAATTAAAGGCTGCCACCGGTGGAACAATTATACGCAGCCACTGAAGGATGAGGGAAGGGACAAGGTGTGACATGTGGTGCATAGCAAAACGTAGGGGGGGGAGGTCGCGCAGTCCTGGCGCAAATTGATTCGGGGGCCGTGGCAGTGTTATCACACGCGGGCCTATTCTGAGCAGAAGTAGCCAATATGTTGCAGCGAGAAGTGACCCAGGTGCAGCGGATGAATGAAGGTATGTCGAGTGACTCATAACGAGTGAGCACATAAAAAGGCTGCTGCAGCCTTAAGGTCAGCTCGTCTCTGAAGTCGCCCGGTCACAGTGTGAGATCATATCATCTCTGATTTCAGGAGGAGCGGGGTAGGGTTTCCAATCCGCTGTAAGCACTCTCGACGTGCCCTTGAGCACGGCACTTTGCTCGTCCACAGCGTGGCTGCTCGCTGGACACAAAAGGGAAAACAAGCATGTGATTCTGTGTAATTTCTCCTCTCTAATGAAAGCAAATAAATCAAGCACCTGCACGCCAAAGGAAACGGGATTACCGTGGAGTTTCAGGACTGTAGTTCAGCGTGTTCCACTGAGCACACGGAACAATGCTGGGTATTGTTAGCAAATGAAGTTTTCTTGTAAATAAACACAGCTAATCCTAACATTCAGCATGGTGTGTATCCCCGAGGTCTCACACACACACACGATGAATGCGTTTGCCTTTCCAACATTTGCAAGGCAGATTTCTTGGGATGTGTTGTGTTTACTTCCGTTTTGACAAGAGCTAGCACTCAGGATATTCTCCAGGGAGCTGCAAGGCAGGGATCACATGGTCATGAACAGTAGCCAAGCGAGCTAACTAGCATGTTCACCGCAGGGTAATATTACGGTGCTGTTGGAGGTTTAGTAGTTTTTATTTTAAATGTATCATGGTGTATCATGGTCTCCACTTGCCACGTGACCTTGTGGATCCTTGAGTATCCCGCTGGCATCTTTCTTTCTATTTTTTTTTATGTGTTAGATTAACCATCTACAGGAATTGACATGGAAAAATGCAAACAAGTGAGGTCAGCTCTTCAACCGACTAGTGGTCAAAATCACGTAAAGGCACCTTTTAATGAATGTTAAAGAAACGATAACGCGTATCAAAGGTCACATTTGAAGGCACACTGCGCCACGGGACTTCAGACTGAATCAGGAAGCTATTAGTCATGTTGTGGCCCAGATATTTCACATTGCTCCCATCAGTAACTTGGTCGTCAGCTCACCGTCGTTTCAATGGAATGACTATCTCTGTTGCAAAGATGCCTTTGCAGATTAAGTTGCCTTGGCTCAAAGGACAGCATATGTCAGTTTACTGCAGATTCAATGCCAAAAACGCTCAGCGCAAGCTGTTGGCACAAGCTTGACTTGTGTTATTTTTCTTTTTCTGTTTTTTTTTTTGGCACACACCAATGGTTTTGATTGCTCGGTTACTAAAGGAATAGTGCAAAAAAAAAGTAGCACACCGGGAGGGAGGATGAAACTAGATGTGCTCAAAAAGCCAAACACAAGCATGACACAAGTGGAGAACAGGAGTTAGACAAGGCAGGGGGAAGGAAATGACAGCCTGCAGCTCCAGCCGCCCACCGCGTCTTAAAATCTTTCTATGATCTAAAGCAGAGGAAGAAGAAGAAGGCGAAAGCGAACAATAGAACCTTCAGCATAATTTATAACAGCGATGTTTGGAGCGTGTGCTTTTGATGAGCTGCCAGGGTGCCGTGCATGTTGTTCAGCTTCTGTTTGTGATTCTTCGCTTCTTTATGCGTCCATATGTGTTTTTCAATGTTGCCTATTCTCATCCATTGATATCAGGGAGGGAGAAACATATCAGCTCCCAGTGTGAGCAGAGGAACAGCGGATTTCTGTCGTGTCACTTTCTACGCAGTTTTCTCTCATGTTTGTTTGCAAGTTCTCCAGCGATAAAAAAGTGAAACGTGTACAAACTTGTTCGTGGCAGGTGGTGTTTTTTAAGCCTGAACTTTCAATTTCTAGTCTATATTGCTGTAAATAGTAGACCTGTCCTCCGACGGAGTTGAACAACGAAAGCATCCATCATCTCACAGATGATTGTTTGGCTTTGCTTTGCAATCGCATTGTTTCTGCACGGTATTCAAATAAGAGCAGATGCTCTCATTTCACACATTCTGAAGCAGTGTTTCGAGACCCTTTTTTACCCCAGTCACTGTCTATAGCCTTGTGCCGACTCCCTTCCTCTTAAGGCTGTAAATGCTGTTGGGTTTCAGCTAATTCTCCGCCACTTCCATTTTCCTCCTCTGTCAAGCTGAATGGCAGTGCGGCTGTGGGGACTGTAATTTTCCAGTGGCCAAAAATGGAGGCGTCTATCTGCTGCAGTAGCGGAGATTAAAAGATTAATAATTCAACCACAGGTCATGAATCATGTTTTTTTTTTTTTTTTCCTTTTTTTCTCTTTTCACCTTCCGCTCGCCCCGCTGTTTCTGATCTGTGTTTAGTCTAAGTCGGCGGAGTAGAATAGACTATCTGTAATGCTTTGAAGAGAAGAATAAGGGTCAGGAGACTGCATTATTTTATTACTGACATAATTGCAACACTCCTACAGAGCGGTCCGAGTCCACGTGCACACGTTAGACACTTTGTCGAGTGCTGTAGGAATGTGTGTGGCCGCGTCTGCCGGGGTCGGGGTCATCCGTGACTCCTCTGTAGTGATACAGTTAGGATTCAGTCGAGAACTAATTGTATCATCCATAAATTATCGCCTGTGACGGTACTTTCCCAACTTGACCCAGCAAATTGGGAAAGAATCTGGTCACAGGCAGCACTCCTTGACTGTTTAATCTAAATCCCCTTTCTGTTTTCTCGTTTCCCTTTTTATTCTCACGTCTTTGTTGGCTATGAAAAGCCCATCATTATCACTGACATTGACATTGAAAGCCTCCTTTCCTTCAAATTCTCAGCGATGGTGATAATTCTTCAGGCCCCTTGTGGCAATCTGTGTTTTGAAGTGCCTATTTCTCTGTGTCACTCCAGCTACCCACTTGATATATTTCCTCCGAGCAGGAGTATAAAGCTATAACCTCGAATCTTTCTCTCCTTCTCCTCCTCACTTTCCCTGCTCGTATTCACATATGTCCCTTTCTTCCTTCTATCTCTCTCTCGCTGCAGTTGCTGGCTTCGCCTGGACACCTATTTCATTTGGAGTTTCATAGGACCAGCAACCTTGATAATTATGGTAAGCACACCCCCCCACACGCACACAGACACCCACCTCTCACCCCTCCCAGTCTGCTCATTAACCCTACTTAGCCTGCGGGTCGTCGCTTAAATGGTCCAGCGAGATCCCTTTTTTCAGCTCCCATCCTCTCTCTTTTCTCTGCCCTGTTGAGCATATATGCCACCGCCGGGCACAGAGCCGTCCAGAAAAACGAATGAAGGGTGTAGAGAATATATTACAGTTTGTCACCCTGCTGCAGTCACCGACTGAGACAATTTTCAGGGGGCTGGTGGGAGAGAAGGAGAGAGCGAGTGAACTCTGCTCAGTATGCAGTGTTGGAGTAATCTTCACTGCGATTATGATTGATTTTGTTCCCGTTCCAACTCGTACTACACTACCTTTTGCCATCTCCTTGTCCCAGGCGCACACACAAACACACACACACACACACCTCTGGGTGCAGATACGCAAGTATAATGCTAGAAGGACACACACACACACACACACACACACACACACAGACATTATGTGTCTTTCCCAACTAGGACAGGCCTAATTTTCTAATGAAATAGCTCATTTATTGATCCAACTGTTAGAATTTAGGTGTCTAAGTGTTTTAGCCAGTGCCAGCCTATAAATATTGTTGGTCTTCAGAGGTGTGCTCCAAATTTTCTGAGAGACCAGTAAGCTATTAAAATAAATATTGTGAAATCAGCTAATAAATACCAGCAACAAATACGAGACGTGAAAAAAAAAAGCTTGCTACAAAAAAATCCAAAATGTGTTATTGCAGCCATTTTTAGAAACAACTGATACCGACTAGCTTCAATCTGGTTTCTAAATCCAAATATGAATAATGTACTTTCACGCTCCAGTTTGCAGTAAGCATTCACAATGCATCTCGGTGTGTCTCATGACTCACCGCTTTCTGCCTGAGATTTACTAAGAAGAATACAGCTACAGCACAGATGCAGTTTTACCTCCAGGAATTTTGGGTTCTCGTTTCAAATTGTAAACAACAGTAAAATCTGTGAAAACTCATTAATTGCTGTAATTTTTGAGGAGTCGTTTCAAAAAGACGTGGCTAGATTTGACTAATTTCCAGTTTTCCGTGACTATTGACTCAGAGAAATAGAAAATAATGAGATACACCAGAGTAGGTCTGATTAGTGTAATGTTTAATTAGGATTTTTTTAGTGTTTTTGTTGTATATCCAGCAGTCAGACATGAGGCCGCTTCTTTAGTTCTCGGACTAATTACAGTGTGTTTGGCACTCAACTTGTGTAATTATTTTAAGTTTTGTTTTCCACTGTGAAAGAAATATTCAATACATATGGGCAACATAGTAAATATGAAAAGTGCCTTCCTGTGATTCGTGAATACAGCACATTAAACTATCAATAAAATGACATCCCACCTATTAAATGTCGCCATTGCTTGTCATAATGCAGGGGACGTGATATTCTGCATGGTGACAAATTTTCAAGCATCTCGCAAAATATTCAACCAGTGCCACGAGTTTTATTGTTTTTTTTTTATTTTTGAATGTGAAAACTTCAAAAAAAGGAATGAACAGCAGTGGCAGTGATTCCCTGTGGTTCTCCTCTAAGTGTGAACATGATGAGACAAGTGTAAATAAGTCAGATGGAAAGGCTCCCTCATACAAGCATGCAGCTGTCTCGTCTCACCGTTCCCTGTTTAGTCCGACGCGCCACCGCAGAGGTTTCATAGGATTTTGCGCTCTGTTTGGCAAAGTGGGAAACCGAGTCTGGCTGCCGCCGTCCAGCTTTGTGCTACAAAGTGCCCTGATTTAAAATGAATGGAAGTCACACAAGCTTCCTTCTTCTCTCTCCCTCTCTCTCTCTCTCTCTCTCTCAGCTCAACGTGATCTTCCTGGGCATCGCTCTCTACAAGATGTTTCATCACACGGCCATCTTGAAACCAGACTCCGGTTGCCTGGACAACATCAAGTAAGGGCTCTCAGATCACCCAGATATCCATTAAAGTTCTTCAAAAATAGCACTCCTTGTGACATTTTGCTACAAATGGAAATGACTAAGAGCGTGATAGACTTGCTTCCACCGTGCGGACTCTGACAACTGAAGTGTGCTCCGTGCGACTGTGCTGGAGCTGACTTTTCCCTCCTGTTTTTTCCTGTTTAATGAACCCCGGCTAAAGAGCTACCTTTCAGATGGTGCTCTGTATTCAACCCGGTGTTCTCGAGCAATTCAGCCTGCGCTGCCTTTCCCTTTGATATTTTAAAACCTCATTAATAGCACTTAAGGTTGTGAACGCCCAACCCAAGGGTCCTGGAATCCAAGGCGGCGAGGTAAGCACCTCCCATTATGCTGAAAGGTTGTGTCAGGCAGGGTTAAAATCAAACAGGTATTGTGTTGTGTCTCCATCATTATCTGAAGAACACTGTTGTCTGTGCAGGAAGAGGCCAGGAGACAATCTGACAGGCCTGACCCGGTGTTATCTTGGTGTCAACAGCAGCCAATGAATATTCATTGGTAGAGCGCGCGTGTGTGTGTGTGTGTGTGTGTGTTTGCCTCTGTTTATCTGCCTATGCCTGGCTGCCTTCAGATAATGTAAGAGCTTGAGGGACAATGATGACGATAAAACTTGAGGTTTGTTAGTAAAAGTTGAAATACTTTGCTACAGTTATTCTATTAATTACTTTGACTGAGATAACTGAACTTCCAAATAATAATAAAAAAGCACTTGACCACATTTACGGAACAACCTGATTTGAAGTTTGGTTTGTGCGTTAACCTGAGGAATTCATGGAAAATAGTGACAGAAACATTAAGTTATCTGTATTTAAGGCGATATCGCTTGCAAATGCACTGATTGAAACTATTTTTAAACCTTTTAACTTCATCTATTGCAGCCTAATCTCTGTGACATGCACTGGTTTTACCAGAACAAACAGCAACCTGCTGCCGCTGGAAATGAGGTTAATGAAAACGGTGAGAGCGAATCAAAAGCAAGTCCCAGGCTGTAAAACCAAAAACAAAGAGACACAAAAAAAAAATAAAATAAAATAAGCAGGGGAAAATGCATCGTTTGGTAACGTGGGTCATGGTGATAGATTTAAATTACATGCAGTCATTTAATGAATTGTTACTTAATCGTTCAGTGCAGTATAAGTGTTTAAGACTGTGAATTAAATTCTACAAATACAACTGTGTAGAAAAGTTTCATCCATAGACTTAGACTGGATGTAAAAAAAGTTATTTTTCAGTCCAGTGACACAGCATTTTTGGTCACTGTCTCTAACGTCAGCTCCAGCTACTCATGTCAGGCCACACTAGTTCCACAGACGCTGTAAAGTTGTTTTCTGCCTGTTTGCTATGATAGATAAGAGTCTGTGCTCTGTTTTTGCTGTCCGCCTTGCTCTTTTCAAGCCACTCTGGACAGATTAGTCTACTTTATAGCTGGCGTTGAGGATGTGTGTGTGTGTGTTTGTTTTTTTTTTTTCTTTCTGTGGCATCACATCACCGGTTCTGTCTCAGCACAGTGGCCCCTGTCTGCCCCGCTCCTCTCAGCTCAGTGATACACACATAAAAAAACAATCTTCTGTGAGCGTGATGTGGCATGCTTAGCCGCGACATGTCAGATCGCACCGTGCCAGCGTGTTTTACCATCACAACCTCGCAGCAGGATGTTCCTGAGCCTACTAGTGGTTTTAAGTGCTGCTTTAAAACAGGGACAACGTGACGTCCGTGCTAACCCGGAGATGACATTTAAAGAAATGTCCCAGCTTCCTCTAATTAAATCTTATTTTACTGTGAAACATAAAAGTCACTAATATTTCCTCTAATCTTATTATCTCTTTGTAAGTAAGTGTTATCTGAGGAGAAAATGAAGCGTTCCTAAAATAAAATGGGTTCCACCACACAAAATCCCTCTTGCACTGAGATTAGTCTGTATTAAGTAACTAAACATGAGCCAGATATGTCTCCGGTCATGGCTTCATAGGGGAAGCAGTTCAGTGTGACCTTAAAGTGTGTTTTGGTCCTGTTTAAGCTTGTGACAAAGGAAATGCGAATAAATATTATGCACTTTTTACTCTGTAGCAATGAAAGCGCTGACGCTGGGCAACAGAGCCTTGAATCTACGTTTCTATTTTTCTTTTTTTGTCGATGAATCACTTTCAGACGGGGCAACACGTGACCTTTCCCCATGTCCTTCCTGCCCTATGGAAACAAGCGAGGAGACTGCTCGCGCAGCATGTGTTCTGATCACCAGCAGATCTGCTAATAGAAACCAACATGCCTAAGCAATGCACTCCCAAAAATAGATGCTCCTGTTCCCACTGACAAAATATGAGCAGGTGAAATCTCCAAAGTGAAGGAAGTTGGCGCCAGCAGTGCCGGACCAGAAAAGCAGTAGTAAGGATTTTAAAAAATGATTGGAAACAATTCACTTACGTAGGCGTGGTACATTTTCCAGTGTGTATTGGAAAAAGTCCATTCCATGTTTGGTGCCGCAAAGATATATTGTATAGTTTGTTCTGCAGAAAACATATTGACTGCTGGAGTTCTCCGTGTCACATGATTTATAACACCAGCCTCCCGTAATGCACCGAACAACTGACCGCTTGACCCTGAGTCTTACTGACTTTGGAAGCGGTCTGCAATGTTTCAGATGACCATTGGAAAATGGTCTGAACTCGTGCTGTTTTTGTCATCTCTCATTCATCTGACACATTGCCCATTACTCAACGCGCGGTTGCACAAACGCTGGCCTCAGTATCGTTTGATCGGAAACAGGTAGGCAAAGGAATGTGTCTCCGTTTTTAATATTAGCGCTGACCTCCAGCTACCACAGCTGATCATTTAATCTCTATTATTACCCGTTTTTTTTTTGTAGGAACTTTTCTTTGAATGAAAGAGAACTGGTGTGATGATCATGATAGCGCGGGGTTAATTAAGT
This sequence comes from Microctenopoma stevenorrisi, assembly GCA_032270685.1. Classification (NCBI taxonomy): domain Eukaryota; kingdom Metazoa; phylum Chordata; class Actinopteri; order Anabantiformes; family Anabantidae; genus Microctenopoma; species Microctenopoma stevenorrisi. Next base: position 4,170,351 of record JAUMTR010000010.1, read on the forward strand.
CAATCTAGCTCAGCTTAATGAGGTATATCTGCGTTTGTCTCATCTTTCTGCTCTTTGGTTCCTCTTTACGGTTTGATGTCACGTTTTCTGTTCAGATTTCATCATGCTGCCTTGTTTTAATATGAATGTTTCATCTCTCTTTCACAGTGCACCCCCACCCCCCTCCCTCTCTGCTTTTCTTCTTTTGATTAGCACTCACATCCTGCCTTTTTATCTTACGCTGTGTTTATCTTTAACATCTTTCTGTTTTTCATCTTTTATTTTTTTCTCTCTTCTTCGTTTTAGCTACCGTTATTATGATGGATGTGTTATTGTAGAATGGCACTGGTAAGATGCAACGTTTCTCAGTAGAGGGTGTAAAATAGAATTGATATTGTACTTGATGTGTTTTTCCCTCCTCACCCCATAATGGAGACAGCGGCTGCCGCTGCCCTGTGATTCATGGATTACAATGTGACTTCTTGCACTGTTTCAACACAACTCGCTTCTTATTGCGCAGCAGGCCGAACACTGTTAGAGACAGGTATGAATTCCATCTCGTGTAACTTCTTCACCGTGGAGATAAGAAACTTCAAATGAACTATGCGATTGGGGACGATGTCAAAGATTTAGGAAAAAAAATAAAAAACGGTTCTGCCAGCATCAAAATCTTTGCGCTATTGATGTCTTAAACACTTTGAGGTGATTAGCATTTTAAGCATACCTCTGGTTAAATAATTAACGCCCCGTCGGGCTGATCACAGCGCTTCCTCTTTTCCTCCCAGAAACAGCCTGTAAAGTTACTTCATGCAGATCTGAAGCGCGTTGGATTGACCAATCGCAATTTCATACATAAATGATCTGTGACATTGCGACGAATGGCACCTCTGCAAATTAAGTCATTTTGCAGGAAATTGGTGGTAATTTGATGCCACAGTCTGAAGTAGTCCTCTGAATGAAATTGCTCATTTTTGGTGTTTCTGCTCGATGATTAGCACAATAAAGCTTCTCTCACTTTCTCCGTGCTTCAGAAGCCTAGAAGTGCTCCGCTGCAGGCCTCCAGGGCAGGATAGTATGTCTATATATTCCACAGCCTTTCAGATGGATTTATGGCTTTGTGATGTGCACAGTAGAGCTTAAGTAGCTAAATTGCTCAGATTCTATATTTGATCTTCTAAAAATATACATTTATTTAGAAATATTCCTAAAGAGTTTTGAACCTAATGATGCAGAGGATGCGAGAGGATCTTTAAGCGACATTGTATTAGTAGCTTTCAGGCATGCAGCAGCCCCGGCAGGATTAAACTCGGCTTAAACACACCCTCTCGATTTGTAAGTGAGTCTAGTGTAAGTGAGTCTCACAAGTTTGGCCTCAGGGTGCATCCAACAAACTCTTCCTCACATGTCTGTCTGACGACTCCACCTGGAGATAAGCAGCGTGCAATATGAGCCTCTTCATATCCTGTCCTCTCGGATGCATTTCTAACGACCTCTTGTGTCCCTATCATCCGCCATCCTTACACTAGTTAAAGGACAATATTTTGTTCTTGGTGCCAACTGCTTCTGTTTCTGTGTCCATTCCGGGGGCAAACGCCTTGATGAAGTACCTCTCCTACCAGGTCATTAAGACAGCCCTGGGAAAATTATGTTTAATGGTTGCCCTGGTGAATTCATAAATCATTTATTTTGCTGCACACCTGGCCCATTTATAAAAGCTTAAATGCAAAGGTCTGCCAGCATTTATGAGGGGAGGTGTACACTTCTGTGAACCTAGATAATTACAGCTAGCGTTTGTAAATCACAGACAAATACCGTCCCAGCAATATATGAATGTCCTTAATGTTTGGATGTGGATGCTCTGAATGTAGCCAAAATAAGCCATTGTCATTCCCGGTGTATTGTTTCCCTCTTAATGTAGTCAAAGTCCTACGTTGTATTTGTGGCCACACATTTTGGATCACGCCTCTCCATCTCCTCATGTGATTTGATTTGTTTTCTGACAGTTCTGTATTTGTTTATTTATTTAATGTCTTTTGTGTTGCTCAGCTATCAGGATTATGAACCCGAGATCAAGTAAGACAAAATTGAAAGGGCCTCTTTTCCCATAATGTCATCTTTCATTTACTCCCCCATATGAACAAATCAAAACCCAAATCCATCTTGTTGCCTCTGCAAATCATTAACGTGATTTACTGTGCAGTACTCAGTCATGTTGAAGGCCACATTAGTGTGCGCACAGCACTGCTGTGTTCTATACACATAGACCTAGAGATGAGTTAGGCAAGATTACTTAGAAATGGCACCTGTATCTTCACAGTGCACTTTATAGTTTAGTGTACTTTTTGCTGGCCATATTCGCCGTGTCTGTATCTAATCAGTAGTAGAAGTATATAAGTATATTAAAGTTCACTAATTCAATTCCCAGTCTGCAGTAACTTTGCACTTGCAAGAAGAAATGTGCAAACATTGTGGATAAGGTCAAGTTCAAAACCGAATTATAATTGAAAAATTGTGTTATCCTCTAAATAATTGAACTAGACAGCTAAAAATAATGGATAAACAAATATTTATTTTTTCATCACTATCCTATGAGTAACAGAATAACAGGTGAAATTGAAAACTCAAGTATGAAACGAATTAAGAAGCAAGGTATGAATTGTTGAATTAACATAACAGTGTTTACTTTTGTGTAATTGTCAACATCATGTTACACTTGCTACTTTTAAATAAAAATGACTACTGAGGTGGGTCAGTTAGTAGACAGAGCCGCAGGAGTGCGTCAAACAAAGAAAGTCCCATGTACATTGCTGCATAAAGTCGTATTTCTGAACGTAAAGTGTCCAGCTAGCATTATTTTCCCCGTGCATATTGATAACCGGTTATTTTGTTTTCAAAATAAAGCAGAGGAAAGGACATATAGTTAGAAAAAGCACTGTTATCCATCTCCATCAGTGCACACGGACACAAGGACGGAACCTTTCGTTCTTAATAAACTCGATGTTCTCAAGGACATACATCTCAATCTCTCAGCTTGAGTAGGAAGTTACATTAAGACACTTACCTTAACCTTCAGACACCAGAATCCAGCATGTAATGTATCTATGTAAATATTCTTATTATAGAAAATGGCATATTAATACAGATGTGACCGATTAAATCTAAATTTGATGTTGGTCAATGATGATGTGATTGACATTTTAAAGACTTTAAATGAGGAAACATACAAGTACCTAAGACAAGGGTTAAATCAACAATACAAAACCAACAATATATCATGTTGTCATTTCTCATTTCCCCCTCTTCATTTGTTTTTTAGCTACAGTTGTATTAACAAATAAATAAGCCATTCCTCCGTTGATTCTCCTAAGACATTGTTTTATGGCACATCTGGTAATTAATGCTGTCTTTCATAGTATAAACGTAAGATGTCTGTTTCTTTGTCTTCCAGATCCTGGGTGATTGGGGCCATCGCTTTGCTCTGTCTGCTGGGCCTGACCTGGGCCTTTGGCCTGATGTATGTCAACGAGAGCACCGTGGTCATGGCCTACCTGTTCACCATCTTTAACTCCCTTCAAGGAATGTTCATCTTCATCTTTCACTGTGTCCTGCAGAAAAAGGTATGGTTCATATACTGCCGATGACTTTCCACTGTGCCTACAGGACCTAGTTTAACGTGCTGCTAAATTATGAACACGTGATGAGATATTTCTAATTGTTTGCAATGTGACTTCATTTTCATTTACGTGCAGGTGCGTAAAGAGTATGGGAAATGCCTGCGCACTCACTGCTGCAGTGGTAAAAGTGTGGACAGCTCCATTGGGTCTGGAAAAGGCACCGCCTCTCGTGCTCCAGGACGTTACTCTACAGGTTCACAGGTGGCAGGATCCTTTTCATGTCCTCCTTGTTATGCTGGGTGTTTCTTTCTTTAACCTCTTAACTCACGTTGTAAAATTCCTCACGTACACGAACTACAAACATCGTGTGCACGTTTTCCAACAATTGAGTTTGCAGACAGTAGCTAGAGGGAAGAAAGAAGGATTTTAAATAATGCACCAGATATGCATCTCCTTGCAGAACAAATGTGCACAGATTTTAGAGTTGACTGTGTGTGTATGCATGATAAATTTCAAGCACAACAAATATCCTCGCTTGATAGCAGGAAAATGTGCTGTTTATTGAGCTAAACACTTTCAAAGTACATAAATTCTGCAATTCATTTCACCGCGGCGGGTCTAGGCTGCACACTGATACAGCAACACTGACTCACCGACTGAAGCATTGGCTCAAGCTTTGGGAGGGTTTTGTTCTTGCTCATAAATGTAGATTTGACTGCCTTTGCCAAGATATGTGAATTTTGTTCCTAAGTGGTAAGTCTCCTTGTAAAGTAAATTGTTAATGGATTCCTCCTACATTGACATAAAGTATAGGTTGAATTGCCACGATCCACTATAATTGAACATCATATCCATACTCCAAAGAGTGTGATTTCCTTCCAGTGTTCAATTATAAATCGTCCTTAGAGTGAGGCATGCAGTGGCAACCCACGATACAAGCTTGATTCTGCATACAGATCAAAGCGTTTAATTATACACAGCGCTTTGACAAGATGGCTCCAACCTCACGCTCAGTCGTTGCACGCACGGAAACGCGCAGAGAAATGCGGTTGTTTATTGCTAACTTTGAGGCTTCCGCATGAATGTCCAATCAAGTACATGCTAACTCGCTGCCTGTGCAACGGCAAGAAGCAATTGCGGTGTTGTTTCCGACTCATCTGCATCTCCAGTGCTGGGAGCAACTTGGTGTGTGATATGTTAATGACATCAGCTGTGTTCGTATATATATATGTTGCTTTAAGAAAATATCATCAGAGGTTGACACATAAGTGGCTCCAAAAACAACGTGTGTCCCTGCGTGGGCATTTCTTCACATCATTTATGATGTGATGATTAAGCATGTATGAAATCCAGCATGTTTGCAGCCTGAGTGTCACCGTGCAGTAGACACTTACAGGAGGAGATTAGATGAGGTGCTGTGACAGTTGCTCCAAAAATAGTTAATGGCGATGGCAAAGTGGCAATGACTTAATTAAGCTGAAGTCTGTCTGAGGTGTGAAAAGGAATCACAGAAAAACAAAGCCTTAAAAAGCTTCTTGATTAGATCCTGTTATTGCAGGAGTATTTATGATCCAGACAACATATTACTATTGCAGATCACTGCAGCATCATCGGTCTGATCCCACCTAGTTGCAGTGCATCGGGAGTCTTATTTTTTCAGTTACTCACCAAAGAAATTAGCTGATATCTAAGAATGTGGCAGCAGCCAACTTACCGTACCTAAACGTCCTCATGTGGATGAATAAAATGGAAATAAATGCTCCGAAATGTTGCTAATAAGGCCTCAATGCACAGGAAAGCAAAACCCAATGACTGTTTCAATAAAAGATTGCTGCCAGCTTTATTGATCTGATAGATTGATAGATTTGCAGAGAGAGGAGCCTATAAATAGACTCCAGTCAGAGATTCCTCTGAGGGAGCTGTAAACACAATGTTGAGAGTCGTAGAAATGGCCTCAGTAAAAATGCACAGACGTGTGTGACACGTGTCAACAGAAGTGTGCTGTGGTTTAAATATTCTTAAGATAAGATGACCGGACTAGTAAATTACTGGATAATAACTAAAAATTAGAACATTTTGGGCCAAACATTTACAATTTGCCTTTGATTTAACTGGTCTCCGTGTCTGACAATGGTAATGTTACCCCATTAACAGGTTTCAGCAACATACTTGGTGAATACAAGGTTGTTAAAGCCTCGGGCTGTAATAAACAATTTTGGTTTTGAATAAATCATCTCATCATGAAGTATTCATCTAAAAATCTTCTACAAAGCTCCAGCGGCATAAGCTTGTGCAACAGCCTGTGAGACTTCACCATAATTAACCAGGATGAAACCTTTTGAATTGAGCCTTTGCAACCAGAGACACTGATTCAACGAGCTTGACTGATGATTTTATTATTGACTTATAGTACTAGTGCTCATCCGTAATTGGAGATTACTTACTGTATCCCCACAGCTGACGTTTCATGCTTTAGAAACTACTATCCAAAGCTAACTGTCTATTTCTTGGGACATTTATCAGGCCTTAATCGTGTTGAGAAGTAGGCAAACAAACACATCTGGTTGATCATCTACTTGAACTTTTTCATGTTTTACTTCACAGCTGCACTGCTGACACTATTCAGAGTCGGTGTTCTGACGCGCTCTGACTTTTTTTCTTCTCTCTCTCTCTTTTCATCTCCGCAGAGCCGCATCCGTCGAATGTGGAACGACACAGTCAGAAAACAGTCTGAATCCTCTTTTATGACCGGCGACATCAACAGCTCTGCATCACTCAACAGAGGTACTTGGTCCTGCAGCAAATATTTTCCTGAATGAATCAGACTACATGACTTCTCTTCACAAAGACTTTCTATTCTTTTGAAGTGTAGTTATAATTTCTACCCACATAATGAGACACAGTGGGTTTATAGTATAATAAGCATTTTATTGTTGCCTACATTTAAACCTTTATCCAACATCTCAGGTCGATGCAAATCGGTAATTGCACAATAGCGTGCCTCAGATAAATAATAATTGATATCTTGAGTGAAAAAGGTTTTTAATTAGTGAATTGTTACCAAAATACAAAAGTACTTTTAAAATAGGAGAAATCGAGCTGCATCAAAACCGTCAATAGTCATGCCACACTCCACACTTATGGCTGAATGAAAGAGAACGTGATTCTGAATACAAGGCAGAGATTGAAAGACTAAATTCCTTTTTGGTGTCATACCGCTACAGACAATTGTTTATTACGCTTGTTATGATGAAGCGTCAACAAATCATTTCTTCATCTCTACAAATCTATTCCTTTAAAGGAACACCCAGTCCATATTATTTAGACTTTAGACTTTTACATCATGCGTTTCATGAAATAGTTTCATGCATAAATGTGCATAAGGTGTATTTTTATTTTACCTCCTGCCAAGCAGTGCAGCATTAGGCCGTCTGACCTCAAATGCCTTACAACAGAAACGAAGAGTGTCTTCTTAGGAAAAGTGCTGAATAACAACCCAAAGAGTAAGGAATCCCTCTCAGAAACACATTAATAAAAAGTACTTTTGCCGTAATGCTTTTTGACAGCAGCACAGTAAATAAAGTTAACTCTGAGTCTGCAGAGGTTGTACAGAAAATAAAATACCAGAGTGCGTTTGAGGCCAAGTAGTAAACATGCCCTCACTGGCGTCGTTTCTTTACACTCCAACCACTCCTCGCATCTCTAGACGGAGGGCCCCGAGTTCCTCGCCGTCCACGTTCGCTCTGGAAATCTGCTTGCATAGACACTAATGCACTGTTACAATGATGGATGAATGTTCGACACAGGGAGGAAGTGTCAAGATCTCAATAATTAGGCACTCAGCTTAGCGCCATCAACAGACACAGCTTTTATCCATTGTAGAGAGGCTGAACTGGAGCGGGAGGTCGGGGGTGCAGAAAAGGTGGGAGATCTTCCATAAAAGACATAGATAAAAGACAGAGATAGAAATTATTAATGCACTGTTACACCTCTGGCTTCGTACCAGACTGTATCTGATAGAGACAATGCTCACAAGAGCTCAAGAGTGTGCCAGGAAATGTGTTCTGCCTTTTCAAGTATCTCCGAGAACACATGCAAATAGAATTTCACTTATCCACGCCGGCTCCTGTGTTGTTATTAAGGAATTATGTGTCAAGGAGTAAATGTTTCTTGCTGATTTGTCCTTTTCAATATTTACGCGCCAGGTTCTCCCCGCTTTACACATGAGGGAGCGATCTTAGAGCTGACACTCCTCTCAAGAGCGGATTGGAGCAATCTTCTTGATAGCGTTGCACATTCAGTTTAAACCAGCATTTGGGGAAATTTCTCCACAATCAGTGTGGTTTTGGAAATTGTCCAATGTATCATATCGACACTGTTATTAGGAGAGGATGGGTGTTTATGGAATACACTATAATTAGGACAAGCAGTAACAGTAAATTGCTGGGTTTTAATCAAAACAATAGTGTGATTCCCAAGCAAAATTATAATACATCTATTAAACCCTATTCACTCAAGGGGAAAAAAAAAACAATCCTTAAAAATGAGACTGAACTAACAATACTTCATATCTTATTAAAACAATGTCGTGAGAATGATCTTCCATGATAGAAAATATATCCAATAAGAGGACAGACGAAAAGTATAGGCCCAACATTAGAGGCGAGGAGGAGAGTAAGATATAAGAGTGTTTTTTCCATTGGTGTGACAGATTCAGAGCTTTAAAAAGGAACAGCACACACAGCCGGAGGATCTAATTGCTTTGTACTTGTACCTCAGGTAAAAAGATGTTTACCCGTTCTGGCATAGTGTGTTCTGGAAGCACATGTATCCTCCGTATCAGCGCTGAATTGGGCTTCTTTAAAAATAATAGCATCATATCATGTTGACAGGGGGATAAAATGTTGTAAACAGGAAATGAATGCGAGTCACAAACATTTTCAGCGTGCTTGATATCTCGCCTAATGTATTCAAACACTTGAAAATAAATTATTTTCATCACCAGTGAGGAAAAACAAACATCAGGGAATCTGCGCCATTCATGTTTAAGATTGCAGCCTTTAAATCTGAAGCTAATCACGGGGCTCAGACTGTGAAGGTTGCTTTGGTTAGGTAGCATTTGGTTCAGAAACGAATGACTCATTCTGGCAAAATCCTGGGAGTAAGAATCTGAGGACAAGCATTTGTATAAATAGAAAATGAGCCTCTGTTGTTTGTGTGAAGAGGGCAAGTTATGGCCATCTTGACGAAAAAGCAGAGGGAGTGGAACCACTGTCAAAGTGTCAAAATTCAATGTTAGAACTTAGATCTTGAAGGAATCCCGTTATTATTATGAATGCAGGGTCAACTACAGCACTACTTTCCGTTTGTAAGTTCAGCCTCCGACGCCACACTGTGTCCTGGCTAATTGCTGTGTTCTGTCCTGTTTGAGTCTAGAAATGTAATGTGTTGTGTCAGCCATGTCGGCCTCTTTGTAAGTTTTGTCTGTTAACGCATACGAGCGGCCGGGACGTGGAGCTGGAAAATGGGCTCGACGCTAATGGCCGGCATTAACAATACAATTAACACACCTCCATTGGTGCCATTAGGCATGTCGGTTCGGCTCTGCCACTTTCATGTAGCAAACCCCCCTCGCATTAATGATCATGTGATCACTCGGATGTTAATGGCTGTCATTGCTCAGCAGCATCTGCCCAACTGATATGTATGTTCTCTTTCTTTCTCTCTGTCTATATCTCAATCTATCTACCCACCTACCTCCTTCTGTCTCTGTGCTCTTATTCTCCTCACTCTGTCTTCTTCTGGCTGCTCCAGGGGCTATGGCTAACCATCTTATACCTAATGCTCTCCTACGTCCTCATGGCACTAACAATCCCTATAATACATTGCTTGGGGAATCGGCAGTCTATAACAACCCTCTGGGCATGTACAACACACAAGGTGTGCTAGCTTCTTTTCATTTTAAACATTGTGGCTAGGGCAGTGTTTTTTTTTTTTCATATTTGGTCTTTGAGAAAATGAACTGTGATGTTCGACATCTCTGTTCCTCCCCAGGAACACAAAGTGTCTTTATGATTGGAAAGTTAAAACTAATATGTAAGGGTTTTTTTGCATGTTTATTTATAATTAAAAACACTGCTCTAGATGTTGTGTGTTAGCATTGAACAAACTGTAGCTTTATGTCAAAAACCCTGCAGGTTTGTTTAGCTGTGGGGTTTTTCACCGGAGGTGTGTCCTGGCTTCTGCTTAGGAAAATGCAATTAGGTTACACGACTCATTTTCTCTCGTGGCTGTTTGGCCGATGAACATATTACTAAAAGGAGGAAATCAGGAATGAGAGCCTATCAGGAGCCGGACACATTCCCAGTTTTTTTTTATGTGCTCTAATGTTGTTGGTGACGCTCGTGTGCCATGTCTTCTGTCTCTCTGTTTTTAGTTTACTTTCCTTATTTTAATGCTGCTAATGGATTGTCAAATAGAAAAAAAAAACTTTTTCAATGCAAATAATTTCTACTAAGTGGGAAAAAATCCGCTAAAATAACAAACACTAATTTAATGTTTTCCTTTGGTGAAACTTTGACTGTAAGTGGAAGTTTAACTTAACAGTTGCTGAGCCAAATATGTGAGTCATTATTTCAATATGAATCTGATCTATGTGAAGACATTTTAGTGAAACAGTTTTTAATCCAATATATTGGCTATTATACCAATACAAATACTGTATTTGAGTATTAGAAACCATTCCTGATCCTCTTTATTCTGGGATCAGTCTTACTGTTGGCAGACTATTTTTCCTCTCTACAGGGCTGTTATTTTACACCAACTTCCAGCACTCAGTATGGGATTACTGTAACTTTTGAGCCTGTAAGACTGAGAAACTTGTTTAAGCTTTGATCAGTGGATAATTTATGTATGCACTACAAGTACGGCGATTGAGGGAGCTCGGCAGAGGACTATAATTCACTTACATTGCCATAGATGTAAAAGAAATGGAAAGATGAAAATGCAAATTCATCAAAAGATTTCTTTTGATGCGTTTGTCCCTTTGCCGTTTTTTTACCCCAAGGATTCTGCCAAAACTTCTAGCAAAAACATTTTTCCTTCTATATTTGTTAATAGATACGACGTGTTATTTCTCTGGCTACGCAAAGTTTGCATGGTGAAATAAAACAATTGCATTCCAGAAACATTATCCTGATGCGTCATCAGCATACTGTATGTGCACATTTCTCTTTCTACCTGTCACTGTTTCGCTTATTGTGTTTTCTTCTTTCCTTTCCCTCATGCTGTCCCTAAAAGAGCCCTACAGAGAGACAAGTATGGGAGTCAAACTAAACATTGCTTATCAAATGTAATTGACTTTGGCTTTACTTTCTTTTCACTCGATGCTGACAAAGGGGTAATGAAAAAATGTGTCATTCCCTTTGGAAGTAATAGCATTCTTTTATGACGAAGACCTTCACCAGTACAAATAGCTGTGTAAAAATGAGTTTAAATCACAGCCTGAAATCCACCGCTTACTGTAGTTTGCACTAGTCAATGTGCAGGAGACCACAGGCATTTGTTGCTTCCTACAGACAAATCATTGGCTCACTTTCTATCAAACAGGCAAATCCAGTTACAATCAACACTGAGACTCACCTCAACATTTCATAAGGCACGTCGATATACATTGATCTGTAGTCTTTTCAGCGAATATTGAACAGCCGTGCCTTTGTTCATGCAGTAATGTTTTTTTTGCCATCCACTTTGATCAAACCAATGCATTTTTTGAAGGTCTCACAAATGCGTCTTGTCAAAATTTCAAGAGGTCAGACTGCGTGCTTGACACTTTTTAACAAGCCGCATGGCCTTGTCTGAGGTAGTTTGAATTAATGTCAAAAATGTGCTTTGATGTTTATAGCATGGACTTGGTCAAACTGATAAAATTTCAACTCTCGTGCAATGAGAGAACAGTTCCCTTCCAATGTAGTTCAATTTTTAATATAACCTTATAATTCCTGTTTAGAACAATGACAACATGTTCACGTGGATAAAACACATGACAATGTGATGCTCATATGGGACAATATGGCTGGGGTCTAATATTTTACAGCTGGTGTGTGTTTACTTTGTGAACTGTAAAATGCATGGCTGTTTTTTGTCTTTGCATGCTCAGTGCGAATGAACGGTGACTTTTGTGCTGTGCTTGGGCCTCGTGTTGTGTTGTTGTGTGTCGCACATATATCAGTGTTTTCACCATTGTCACAGAATATTTGCTTAAGTTAAATCAAAGAGTAAGTAAAATTAGGTCTTAGAAAATGTAATAAGGTAAGTTTGTGACACTCATTGCTGTTAGAAGTCTGATGTGTGTATGTGTCTTAACAAATATTGACTTTTTATTTCCAGCAAGTACATTTTGTAGAATTGTTTGTGACATTGTGTGCTGAGAGTGCTTGAGAGTCAGGACATATTTCAGAAGAAGAGAGCTGCAGTATTTGATGGGTGTAAATTGTGTTTGTAAAAATGGCTAATCCATAACTATGGCAATTATATCCCATCAGCTTTCACCTTTATCACTCACCCACTCTGACCCCCCCCAACCCGACCCGTGTTTGTCATTCCAGAGGGAATCCTGAACAATGCCCGGGATACAAGTGTCATGGATACTCTACCACTGAATGGTAACCATGGCAACAGCTACAGCATCGCCAGCGCTGAGTACATAAGTGACTGTGTCCAGATTATTGATCGGGGCTACAACCACAAGGAGACCACCTTGGAAAAGAAGATCCTGAAAGAGCTCACTTCTAATTATATTCCCTCCTACCTCAACAATTCCCACGAGCGCTCATCCGAGCAAAACCGGAACCTCATGAATAAGTTGGTCAATAATGTTAGCAACGGTGGCAAGGACAGTGGATATGGGATGGGCTTGGGAGTGGGGATGGGCATGAATGTTGCACTGAGCCTGGATGACCACTCCACTTTTGGTCCACACCACGATGAAGGCCTGGGCCTGGAGTTAATCCGCGAGGAGTCTAATGCCCCGCTGTTGCCTCAGAGACCGCCTCCGTCCCTGCAAGCGGTGGACAACCTTCACAATCACCTCCACCAATCAGTGCCACCACCCCTTCCACTGCCCCATCACCCCTTCTCGTCCACCACCACTTCCTCATCGTCTCGGAGGAGGATCCCCCAGGAGAACAGCGAGAGCTTCTTCCCCTTACTTACTAACGAGCACACCGAGGACGAGAGCTCATCTCCCGCCCACAACCACCAGAGAGACTCTCTTTACACCAGCATGCCCATGCTGCCCGGCCTGCCTGATGTATCTGCAGAATCTGCTGATGGCTCCAAGGATGCCGGAGATGCCAAGAGCCCAGAGGCCAGCTTGGACGACGTTTACTACAAGAGCATGCCCAACTTGGGTTCTCGCAACCACCTCCATCAGCTGCACTCCTACTACCAGCTAGGGCGGGGCAGCAGCGATGGCTTCATCGTGCCCCCAAACAAAGAGGATCTTTCTCCAGAAGAGGCCCACCAGGATCCCTCGCACCTGGTCACCAGCCTATAGGCCCAAACCATCTAACTTGTGTCCCACCTATTACCGTAGTACTCTTCTCTTCCCAGTGTCGCCTTGTTCCATCAGTTGTTGGCAGTGGTAGCCTTTCTTTTTATTCTGTGTCCTGATGACTGAGGCAAAGTAAATTACTCTTGCAGTTATTGACCACAAACAGAATAATTGCTATTTATGGGGGCTAATATGTGACTATAAATGGTTAGACATTGCGGGAAATTGTTGATGTTGTGTCTACCCCCCCACCCTCAAGCCCTGTGTGGTTTGATGTGTTTTGTCTCAGTGTGAAAAGAGACAATAACTCGCACAGGATTTTTAGGTCCCAGAGATCTAGTCGGACTGTCAAAAGGAACTGCATAGCCCCAAACTATAAGTCCAAACCACAGACTTCACCGTAATAATGGGAGATAAAAAAAAAAGACTATTTTATTATACTTCTGTATCTATATTGACTTTTTGAAACATTTTCTTCCTCTTTGGTGAGTTGCAACACATTTTGTTTGCTGAAGTGTCCCTTCAATGGAAAAAGACAAACACATACATTACACACACACCAACACACACACACACACACACACTTTGAACAATTACCATGAAGGAATTATTGATCGTATGCTTTCAAGCATAGCTGTTCTTTTTTTCTTTCATTTTAATGTAATAACAGTTGTTAAAAGAGGGATAAAAACTAATAAGATAATTATGAGATATTTCTATGTAATTGTACAGATAACTAGCATTGCACATTATAGTATGCTTTTTTTGTTCCAAGAAAACTGTTTGTCTCTGTAAATGTAGTGGTTAGGATCAAATTTGTTCTGTTGTGCTGGCCTTTCTGGGTTTCTGGTACCAGTCTGCCTTTGTTTCTTTTCCTCTTTTATCACTTTCCAAGGAACGACCATCTGAATAGAAGCAAAATAACACAAAAAATAAAACAATACATTTATCGTGCAGGCATTATTGTGCAATGTGTTCACTTTTCTTTCAGTCCATATTTAGTCATTTGATTTCTTTTCCCTTTCTTTTTTTTTTTTTTTTTTTTTTTACAGTGTACATAGCAGAGCTCCGACACACCGATCGCCAAGGAGACAGTCAGTCCCAGTTAATCATGAGGTGTCTCTCAGAAAGGTTCATAGTGCACTCTGCATCTCTATTGGCATTCAGAAAACGCTTGTGCTTCTCAGAATGAGAACAACTTCAACATTGATGAGCACTAGGCGCTTGTATTAAAAAAAGAAAATGTCTGTTTTACTTATTAGAGAAAGAGCTTTTGGAGTAAGTATCTGTGAAGGTTCTCAGTCATCCAGGTCATGGTTATCTCAAAAAGGTTTTATCCAGATGTGAGGAAGCTCTCTGGAATGGAAGGGTGAAACATCGTCAAGAAACCAAACTAGTCCAGTTACTTTTGGAGTAGGAACTGGAAGTGTTTCGCTTTCTTCCTCGGGAGAAAAAATATTTATTTATATCTTTAAATAAACAATAATACAACGGGGGATGAGAGGATGTTTAGTGGCACAGATACGTTTTTATTATTGGCTATGATTATGCTTCTTATTTATTCATTTTTGTATTGGTTTCCGAGTTGAATGACCACTTAACTACTTTTGGTTGTAACAGTGAAACTTATTTGCCAACAAATAAATTGCTGATTAAGAGTTATTACTTAGCTATTACAAAAGTTCTGGTGTTTTGTCTTGGTCTTGGAACTATTTTATATGGATAACAGGACCTTCAAATGAGGCAACGGTCAATTATTATCATTATTCTTTTTTTACAGTTGATATCCCTCATTAGCCCTCTGTCCATTTTAGTGCCAAATGCATTTTGGCCCAGCAGCGGTGGATGTGCTCTGTATGCTCTGCTTTACAATAGAAGCGGTGGTTTCATAAGCTGTAATAAATATTTCAATATCACTGTTGTTGTAACCAATACATTCTTTATCGATACTGTGTGTTTAACATGATATTTAGTATTTTATGCCATATAACCTGAAAATCACGTTCACAGTATATAATCAGTCTCAGGATAATCAGCATATTCTTCAGCGACAGAGAAATTGTTTGCCTACAGTAATGTCCATCACATTGAGTTAATCATGCATCAAAATACAATGTGTGTTGTTAAAAGTGTGTGTTTTAGTGACAAACTGATGCACAACTGTCATCTTGCAGCTTCTCTCTTTGAATTTGTTTATCCTACAACTTTACTGTTCGGGTTCAGCCACAGTTATGTCGACAAGCAGGTGTTCTTGGGCTGGGATCCCTTTGGTTCAGTATGTTCTTTAACAAGCTAAAACACTCTGGTGAGTTAGATGTTCAGCGTTGATCAAACACAGAGAGCCCTGACAGGGACAGAGGTGAATAGAGAAATTAGGAAGTTAAATGATGGTTTATTTTATATTCATAGAGGATTTTAAGCCAAACTTAAAGGTAAAGATAACTGAGCAGTGAGGAAACGGAGCAACTTCACTGCTGCACAAATTAATGTATTATATTATTGTGAATCATCTTTATAAATATTGTACATATAAAATTAGCATTTGGGTTTAAGATGTGTAACGTGAATGTAGCCAGTAACTTTGTAGAGCTAAACAAACAATTATGAACCAGAAAGGTGACAACAAATGAATACGGTGCTCTGTATCTGCTTACTTTGTCAATACATAACACTTTGCTAACTTGTGCAAATATCGCAGTGTTGTGCACATTAAATTATATATTTATTTATTATAAATTAATATATTGTTTATTAAACATGCAGCTATTAATTTTAATTTTCCTGCTAAATCTTGACCTAAAAACTTATAAATAACTTAAAAATATATAATGGTGAATCACTATATTTTAAAGTTGTAAGAATTTTGACCACAATGGGACAACCTGACCTTGAAACAATCTCATATAAATTATCATCTTCTTAGAGTTTTTTTGAGGACATGTTGAGCAACACTTCCAGCAGACACATGAGCATCATGAGCATCCCATTGGAGGTGTTCCCTCTGACACGTGTTTACTTGCCTTGTCAACCAACTCCTGAGACAAGTGTCTGTGATTTTAGCTTGTTACATTTTTTTTTTATCAGTCGTTTACCTTAGGCTGGCTCTTTTGAGCTGGGCAGAGGTGAATTTAAAGAAACTCTAAAGACTTTTGTGAGCCCTATATTTCAACTGCAAATCAGCACGGACCTAAATTAAAAATGTTAATAAATACAGTACGTAAAATGTATTTAAGGCCTACACGATTTGCACAACGTGTTGCAGAATAATATAATGATATCAACATACAGCTATAAAGTCTAATTTACTATATTGTTTATATACTGATACTCTATGTAGTAGATGTTCCCAGTGGACTGATATATTCATTGTAATACGCTTACTGTACAACAATAACTTGTAGGCTTTCTCTACTTCGCCTTCAATAGATTTGCCTACTGTATTTTATTATTCTGCATGTATTGTAGGAGGAAAAGAAAATTCAGGCTATTCTCACTGAGCTAGTACTGTGATTGATGGCTGAGTCATTCTGAGGGAAGAAATCCAAAGCTGTGTGGCTCCTCTTATTACAGTCTGGATCTTGCATCAAAAGATGCATGCCGGGCTGAGCTCGAGCTGTTATTCTGCCCCATATGCTTGAGCATGGATTTTTACTTAGAGAAATGACTTTGGTGGACAGAAATTGCTTTGGCCGTCAGCGCTGCATCACTTTGAGTGGCATTTGCGAACCCGGGTGAGTTCATTCTATGTGCTGAAGATGTGACTCTGGCCTCCTGTCCACTTTATTAATGAGTTGTTATGCAAGCTCGAAGGCCA
Organism: Microctenopoma stevenorrisi; assembly: GCA_032270685.1. NCBI lineage: Eukaryota > Metazoa > Chordata > Actinopteri > Anabantiformes > Anabantidae > Microctenopoma > Microctenopoma stevenorrisi. The sequence goes on from JAUMTR010000010.1 coordinate 4,187,311, forward strand.
CCCTGGGCCCTGACGCAGCCCAGGAACATGCTTGCATGGCATAAAAGAAGAACCAGCACTGCTGCTCACTTCTCATTGGTCTAATCTGTATATATGTTTACCAAAACATAAAACACAAAATGATACAGATTGCAGTAAGTGGAAGATGTTTTAATGTCAGACATTATTTGTTTGCCCAAGTCAGAATGTTTTCTAACAAGCAGAAGTGTATATTGATTTTGCTGACTAAGCGGTCAGATTTTGGATTGAAACCCTTAATTGCTAAAGGGTTTCTTCTTTGCTCTCTAACTACAAAGTAAGTGTTGACATGTGCTCAGTGCTCTAAAAGTAGAACACTTTCCAGACATCACCAGAAAATAATCAATACACAATATCTGTGCTACTATATTTTTGGGAATTTGGCAGATTTTTTGAATGTTCTGGAAATTAAATCATAATATAGGATTTAGCAGTTGACCAAACTCGTTAAGGATCAAAAACATTGACAAACACGCCCTCGTTCCCACTAGAAATGTACAATTTAAGCCCCTGATGAAGTGCTCTCTGGCCTGACTGTTTCATTCCACAGTGTGAAAAAAAGACGTCCTTGTTGGTGACAGTTAAGGATGATGTCTACTCTTCCCGCATCCCTTCCTTTACCAGCACTCAACCAGTCTCCAGTCCTCCAAGCCGTGTGTCAGCATGTGTGCGAATAGGAGAACACAGTCACGGGAGGACCTGCCTGCCATGGGAACGACAGCGTATGAGCAGCTCAGATTTATAAAATGGCACATTTTATACCTTGCCCCATAGTGAAAAATCAATGGCTGAATGTCTGGCCATATTCCAAATGAAAGGTGAATCAATGTCATCTCTGGCTTTGTGTGTTGGGAGAGCTTGACAGCCTTGGTACATAAAAGAAAATACCTCCCTGGCTTTTTCAGTCAAGATAACATTGGTTTAAGAGAGAGGGAGAATTTTATCAATGCTTGCCACTTTGGGACCAAAAGTGTTCAAGACTTTGAGCTCGTTTTACTACTTGAGATATTAAAAGTTTGTCAGTTGTTCTTGGAAAAGCTGGTAAACTTTCATTATTATCAAGCTTATACATAAATGATAAACGTATACAATTAAGGGCCCTATAGGTCTTTACTAAACCCACAAAGGTGAATTTAAAGATCCCAAAAACACATTTTCCCAAATGTTTGGTTGTTTTGAGCTAGTTCACAATAACGTGACAATAATGGTGGCAGCTATGAGCTAACGTACAATTTTTCCCCTTTGTTATATTTTAGAAATAGACCCACAGAGTGATGGGGGAAGCATATTTAAGACTTGCATTGTGGATTAGTTAGTGGTCTGTTCGAACCTAAAGTGAGTTAACTCCACAAATGTTAAACAGGAGTTTAGACAACAGGGAATGTAATTAACATGCACAGGAAATACATTTCCGTGGAACATTTACAGAACTCAACAAAAGCAACACGTGGAAAACAAAGCCGCCAGAAATATGGAAATCTCAAAGGATGGCTGTTCCGGCTAGCGGTATCTTAAAATTTAGCTAACGTAGCATTAGCAAACTTTAAACAACATGTTTATTAGGTCCCAGAAGTGGAAACGCGGTGCTTCATAAGAAAACCAAAAGGAACAATATACATACTGCACATAAAGATGATAGCCTAGATACGTTACCCATCATACATTAGCCTAGATACATTAGGCTAAGGTGAGTTGTTTTTTTCAACTGTTATTAGGTGTTTGTTTATCTCTTGTAGTTCTTTTATAAATAAATCATATAACTCTCATACATTGCTTTGTGTCTTCTACTTTCTCCCAGTTGCCCATGTCACTTTTGGACACTCGTAAATACACATTGTTATGTCCTATCACAGCCTTGTTTTATGACAGTAGGGTTAAGCATCCAAACCTTGTGCCCCTTTAATGTCTGCCAGTATCATAACACTTACTCACCCGGGAGAAGCAAACAGTCCCCTCATGCCACGGGCAAACAGGTTATGTGACATTCACAAGAATCCTCTGTGAGTTAATTTGGAAGATAATTTTCAGTGCACAGGCCACAGGAGAAAGAGCACAGTATCTGGGAAAACGGTAATGGCTGTCCAGGGAATTTTTGTGTGTTACAGCAGGCTACCAAGCGCAGTGCACTGCACATAACCAGAGACACTTTCCTACTGTACCATGATATAGTTCTTGGTATAATCTCAGCGGTCCGACAGCTCTGAGATCATTTCAGCCGTTGTCTTGTTGACAATCTGAGCATTATCTCAAATGGGGCACCATGCAAATCTTTAAAAACTGGATTACATCATTTATAGTGACTGAATTTATAAAGCTTTGAATTAGGAATAAAATATTACATTTAATTGACATATTTTACTCAGACCTGTGCATGACCTGCTGTGCATCAACAAAAACAAAACAGCAATTAATTACTGCGCTATCATAAATTTAAACAATCTCTATACCAAGGCGGCAAGGTGGTGTAGGGTGGTTAGCACTGCGTCCTCACAACTAGCAGGATGTTTAGCTTAGTGCTGTTCTGTGGAGTTTGCAAGTGCCTGCTTGGATTTTGTCCAAGCAAACTGGCTTTCTCCCATGATTCATGAGTATTTAGGTTAATAGCAGGTAAGCATCTGAACTAATTGTTTTTTTTCGTTTAGAGTGATCTTTTTATGACTAGATGCTATGTGGCTCATAGGCTGCCATGGTTTTACAATAGCACATCATTGACAAATGATGCAAAATGCAACCACTGTGTGGGAAAACGAACAATATTCTCTGTTTTTAAAGGAAATTATGCAGATTTAACCTCTAAACATATTAGTCTCTAGATTAGCCTCATCACTTGATGTGTTACACTTGATGCGATGACTTTCTGACTTGGACATGACATGAAGATGGAGGACTGGGAAATATTCAGATGGTTGCAATTTGCAGCCTCAGTGCTAGATAACATAAAACCTTATACAGTGTGACGTAATCCTGCTAACAGAGCTGTAGCATCAGTTGATTTATTTTATTTATTAATTTATTTATTACTTCTTTAAATAACCTTCTTACTGTCAAGAAAGAAGCACATTTGAATACATGTTATGGGGCTTCGGAAAGATTTTACAGTTTTTATAGAACAAATGATTTATTCGGTAAAATAAAAGCCTCATTTTAATTTTATAATGTATAAAAAGGACCGTTTCTCACAGTTTGTATCGACCACTAAAAGCGTATGAATAGTAGATAAGACTCAGCTATATAAATTCCATTGTTGCAAGGTTGTGACAACTGTAATGACATTGTAATTATACTCTCGCACACCTCTAGATGAATGATAAAAATGTGACAAAAAGGTAAAATAGTTTTGTGTCGGAGCCAGATGGCACGCAGTGATGATGTCTGGCTTGCATCCAAGGTGGACAGCAGACGAGCCGGTGCTCTGACAAGCTGCTGGATTCCATACTCACCATTGCCTCCATCCATCCCACCTCTTTGGCCAATCAACACAGATAATCTTTTGAATTAAGAGAAAAAATCTGGGGTGAACACTTTGATGAGATAAGTACCCTTTTTCAGTGCAAGCAATGGTATTTTAATTAAATATATGAACACATGGTCCTGCCCCAGATGCTCAAGTCTAAACAAAGATAGCATCATCTAATCAAAGCCAGGCCCGGAGTGTTTCAAGGGCAGAATTATTTTCTATTAGGAGCCCTCTTCTTGGGGATTGAGCCAATTTTCTTTATTATGATAGAATCAGCATATTGTAGATTGAATCTGGAAATAGTGTCATGGCAGGGTAGGTGTGCTAGCTCCACATGTGCCACTGGCATCTTAAAATGTTCAAACATACAAGCCATATTGATGGATTGTTTAGGTTAGTTCACAAGGTCACTATGTGTGGTCCAACATATCTCTCATATGCATTCATTTCTTGTCGTTTTGTCCCCTTAAAATATGCCACGAAGAAATGAGATAAAGTTCGCATATTGAGATAGAGTTTGCATGTTTTAACATGCTAATTGCAGACATGAGAAAATATAGAGGGTACAACAAAAATGCAGCCCATGCTAAGATAATAAAAATGCATTACTCCAGATTCTCTGTGGATAATGTTGATTGGCCACTGCTGTGCTCCAGCAACTTAATGAGATCTCCTAAAGGGATGCTCTTACTAATGTGTACACATCTGCTTTCATCACAGGGGCTGGATATGACTAGATGCTAACATCAACATCAGGCTATCGCGGACGTTAGCACGTAGCGGTAGACATAAATGATGAAGTTGTTCGGTGCCCTGTTTACTAATTGGGTTGCTGAGCAGACTGAATGAGTCTGGATTTCAAGGAGAAGCAGAGATGCCATGTGGAAACTAGCAGCTCAAACAGCATCAGGCCTTCTGAAACAGAAACTATGAATTTCCTGTTGTCACGTCACTTGACATTTGAAACTGTGCAGTATTATTATTTTTCGATATGATTGGTATCACACACACATATTGTATTCAAAGATAATTGTATTGAATTGAAATAGCATTTTATTAAGTCGGCACAGTGTAAAGAGCTCAGAATTTCATAATGCTACCACTGGAATAGGTATTTTTGTCTGAATCCGCAGTGGCATGCTATACAGACTATAGAAGACTTGTTTGCGAGAGTCTGGAGATTTGTGCAGTGATTAAGTAGTTTGATTTCAGCCTTTTAACAAAACGTTGAAATCACTAATTGTCTAACTCTCCATGTGCACTCTTTAATTGGCTTCATTTCTCTCTCTCAAACACAATGGTTTCAAACATTTGGTACTCCAGACAGGGTGATTTGGTGTGAATGTATTTTAACGTGCAGATGAACCATACATGGTGAAAAATACTAGCATTAAAAATGTGATTAATCATTTCAGCTTCAGATGGATCCCATGTGGGCATTTAGCCTGCATCTGCAATTGCCCTGGTGCATTATTATGATTGTACACTAGTTTTACTGTTCTTTTTTTCTCTTTGAAACCAAATAAAGTCAAATCATGTCAGTGAAGGAATTGGACCTACCTGTAAGTTGTACTTTAAACCACAAAGAAACGTTTTGAATGTGGAGTTTTTAATGACGTTTTTTTTTACATTCAAATTGTGCATTAGCACATGCAATGCTTTACTTATTTCTATGCAGGCTTAATATGCAGCCAGACCTTCCAGTATTGTCTGTGTGTATCTTATAAATAGTAGTAGTAGAATATGAACATGCCAGAATGACTTGAAATATTTATTTTGATAGACTCGTTCTAGTGCTAATCCCAGAGGTAAGAATTCCCCTGTATGTGACATATATATATCATCAGGTGTGTAGGTATTATGGATTTATTAGTATTTAAAGCATCAGGCAATGACTGCTAATTGTGATGAGGGTTGCAACAGATGGGTTGTGAGGCAGGCTCTGGTTTATAATCCTTGTGTATTTGTATTCATCACATCAGTCCTTTTAGGACACCTGGGAACTAATTTTACTCATTAAAATAGGGCTTTACTAAGGGATCTTTAACTAAATTGGCTATTGTTGCAAAAAGGTTTTCAACTCTATTGCAACTATTGCACTAATTAATTAATGAATCTTAATATTAATTTAACTAGTACACATATTGTGGTTACATGTTTTAATTAATTTAAGAAATGTACAAGAAACCCACAGCATTAAATTGCTTTGGCAGGACAGGGTTAGGGTTAGGGTTATGGGATGAGGACCTCATTTTTAAGATTATTTTTCTTTATAGGCTCTTTTCAATCTTACGTCGGGACCAGGTTGGGTTCCTCAGCTTTATTTGTAATCGCATCATAGTGTAGTGTCTGACACTGATGTGCAGAGACGCTTTGATGCTTCTGCACAACTGGGATCTGTGTAGTGATAAAACTAGTCTGTAAACATTTAGGGCTAGCTCAAGTCAAGCTCAACAGATCACACAAATGAGCTGATGACACAATGAGATGGTGCTGTTTTTTTTTTGTAGCGCTGCATTGTCTTGTCATGCACTTTAAAAGCCTTTAGAGTTGTTCTTAAGATAAAACACAAAAGCAAAAACCATAAGACTTTAGTTAAAGTTGATTTGCATATAATGAAGCCTATGTAATATTGACTGTTTTAGTTTTTTTAATTAATTAAACCATATTTATATTTTTATATATACAACATCGAGTACCAATAGTTGCCATGAGCGTCATTGTGGATTACATTTTTGAGTGTTTGTCTGTTACTTTTAGGGCAGCTATTTTCATTTTCATTCACTTCTCTAACACTTATTTGGTTTATGGTTTATTAATCCATCACAGTGGTGAATATAACGTCTGTTTTTATTATTCCTAAAATGTACTATGGTTTAGTGGTGATGCACAACTGCTTTTTTCATATTAATCTGCATTGAACTGCAATACCGGGGAACAGCTGTGTGACTGATAGTAGAACTGACACGATGTCTGCTGCGATCGATTACTTAAGCTTAGCAAGTGTCAGGTCTGCAAATAGATTTTTTTTAATATGTGGAAATCAATTGCTGTCACTAATGCAATTTACTGTAATTTAGGTAGGAATTAACTTCATTTGCTTAGGTTGGATAACCCATGACTGTATTAAATGGTCGGAATCATCACACACAGGCAAGTTAAGCTGGTGACATTCGACTGACTTAGTAACAACACGACTCATAAAACACACAAATACAATACGTGTAGCGGTGCTTTTGTTGCTCATCACCCTTCTAAAGGATTAATATCAAGCTTTGACTTGAATCCATCCTTTCACTTATAAAATGAAAAAAAAACATTTATAAACACTTAGTGGCAAAAACTAAAGGGAGTAAATCTGATAAAGACATTTTTCACAAGACAAAAGGCAGCAAACACAATCAGTTTATCTAAAATCTGTGGGCTTTTGTATCAAAATGTCATGGGACTGGGAGTCAATAACTCACGTTGAATGTCTGAGGGAGAAGTTGTGCTTTCTTTTAATGAAGCAAGGGAACAGTTTATCTGGCTAGATTGACCTTAGGCAATTACTTTAAGCGCATTCCTCAATCAATAAAACACAAATTCTATTTGTGTGTGTGTGTGTGTGTGCACGTGTTAGTGCGACATTGCTATGTGTTTTCTGGCTTCTTTGGTCCTTGTAACACTAAAGGTTCTACTGTATTAGGTTTGTTGATTTTGTGCAATATTTAACATCTATATTTGATGCTAGTACAGCGTTAGTTAATAGGCAGTACTAGCATTTTTATGTACAATGCAGATAAAAAGTGACCCCCTGCAAATAAGCTTTGTTCTGCCTGGAGTATGCTTTTGCACTATTATAATATAAGAAATCACCTTGCAGATAATTATCAGCCTAATTGCCCTTTCTTCTTCATGCCAGGATGACCTTGTAAGATCTAAACTGCAGATATAGAATAGAAGGGATGCCTCAAATTAAAACTCTGTACAAGAAATAGAACTGCCAGGCAAAAGGAGCGGGAGAAAAAGACAGTAAAAACAGTGATCACTTGGTTTCTAAATAGTGGGTCCGCCTAACCCTAACCCTTAGTGACAGTTATTCGGTATAAATCCTGCAATCAAAAGGAAGGATATACAATTTGGCATCTACAAAGCTGTTATTAAAGTGAATTATTATTGGGAGCTGCAGTAAAATATATATATATATATATATATAAAAAATGAATGAAATGACAATGCACTGCACAGCAGGAGCACAGAAAGGAAGGAGAGAAAAAGCCAATAAGGCAGCAAGAGGAAATGTACAGTAAAGGTGGGATGACTGTTTCTACTCAAAAAGAAGTGACATCACATGTGGTTTTTGTGCGGTTGATAGGGTAGTCATTGGTGAACTCCAGGATTGGCGGTGTTAAATCGCGGTTCCTATTGGCAGCATGTTGTAGTGTGCTTGGCCAAAACCCTGTAGCACCATCCTGTGTGGCTGTCCAACAACCATGGAAAACTCCCCAAGGAGGTCAGTAAAGCAGTTAAATAATAAATACAGACTGTACAGCAGACGGCATTTCATTTGGCACCATACAAATTTATTTGTATGTATATTTTCTTTCATTTCACCTGCCTAACTACAGTGAAATTGACCACCACCACCTATTACTTGACACTGGAAGAAGTTGAAGCAAAGCTACACATGCCATCAAAAATGTCATTTTACATTAAAATGTGAAATTACTTGCAACAAGCGCTCCAAAAACTGTCTAATAGCAACAATAAATGTGACTACAAGAATCACAAAGTGTGAGCCACTAGTTTATTTTTAATAGCATTTCCCTACTCCCCAACACTGATTGTAAGTAGACATTGATGAATATTTTATTTAATATTCAGTGACACAGACAGGTCATCTGTCTGCAATCACTGTCGACATACAGTAATTGTTCTTTTATCAAAGTTACTGTCATCAGCATAGTGAATTGTTCTTCAGAGGAAATTCTTTTTGTGCCATTTGGTAGGACCCCTGAAGTATAGGCCTAGATACAGAACTGCTCAAAGGGTAGCTTTGCTGGTCATTGCACCATATAAGTGTATGTTTTATATATATATATATATATTTATATATATACACACACACACACACACACACACACACACACACACACACACAGTGGGGTGCATACGTTTCGGAAACCTTGTCAATGTCCATGATTTTCCTGATTTTTCTGTATAAATCGTTGGTTGTTACGATTTGAGAAGTGAAACCAAGTTTGTAGGATTTACAGTAAGTGTGCAATAATTGTTTAAACAAAATTGGGCAGGTGCATATGTTTGGGCACCACAAAAAAGGAAATCAACTCAATATTAAGTAGATCCTCCTTTAGCAGAAATGACAGCCTCTAAACGCTTCCTGTAGCTTCCAGTGAGAGTCTGGATTCTGGTTGAAGGTATTTTGGACCATTGCTCTTTACAAAACATCTCTAGTTCATTCAGGTCTGATGGCTTCAGAGCAAGATTTTCAATGATATTTAGGTCTGGGGACTGAGATGGTCATTCCAGAACATTGTACTTGTTCCGTTGCATGAATGCCTCAGTAGATTTAGGGTGTGTTTAGGGTCATTGTCTAGTTGAAAGATGCAGCTTCAGCTTTGTCAATGAATCCTGGACATCGGTCTCCAGAATCTGCTGATATTGAGTGGAATCCATGCGTCCCTCAACTTTGACAAGATTCCCAGTCCCTGCACTGGATCAACCACCATATTTTACTGCAGGTAGCAGGTATTTTTCTGTTGCAATGAATGCCATGAATGAACATACCCTTTTTCATCAGCTCCATGGCTCACACACACAGCATTCCTCTTTCAATGGTGTGTCAGCTTGTCAGGTCACACCTATCACACTTATCCCGTTTGACAGTGCCTATAAAGTATGTACCAAACTGAGCAAGCACACTAGCGGTGACACTTTTCACACCATGTTTGTGTTCTTGTGCATCAAGATGAAAAAACTTGAGCCACTTGTCAAGTTCTGGAATGGCTTATTCATATAAACAGCAGGTTGCTGCACAAGTCCCTCCATCAAATCCTTGATGGCGGCACATGGCACCTGTGTGTGCTGTGCTCCCTGAACACTGGGTAAATATTGATTTTAGTAGTGTGATGCGGGACTGTCTACTTCTTGGGCAAACTTGGCATTTTGACGTTTCAGATCTATTTAACTAAGGCAATCAGGTGTTAACTGAGCCTGTGGTGAGTGTTTTCCAATTTGTTGTCAGTTAAACGTCAGCAGTCTATCCTAGTGGCTGCTCTGGTCCTTACATTATCATCCATGGTTGATATAATCATATCTGACCAGACCATGACTCCTGCTTTTCTGGGTAGTGAACTACGATTGTCAATGTGGCTAACAGAGAGACAGAGAGACTGCAAACTGGTGCTGTTTGATGGTTCCTCACTTTAATATGACTGAAGCAAATGCTCACAGGTGTGTTCAGTGTAACATTTTTCTTTTCTTTTTATTTATGGTGTGCCTACAACTATTGTGTCAGGTTGACTTAACACTGAAACTGTGTTTATGTGAATTTAGATTTGTATGTATTGTATATATTTGATCTATATACCACATGCTGTTTTCACCATTGCTTCATCTATTACCTTGTTTTATCCAAGTAAATCACTAAAGTAAAGAAAATGTGGGGCACCTTGCTTCTCTTTATATTCAAGGATGCAGAGCGTGATCTTGAATCTTCATTTAATTTTCTAGACTTTTAAATGTCTTATGTGCATTTAATTATTTGGTTCTTCTAATGAGTTGCTTTGATCAACACCTTCCCGTTTACTACACAGGCCACAGTCTGGAAGCTGTTATGTAGTTGTGGCCCTCCACTTTTACTTTCAGGAAACTCTTTCACTGACCTGATTTTGACATTAGTGTAATAACTGAATTCCTGCAAAGATATTACTATACATTAAAACTAGATTTTGGTCTATTGCTTTAACCTCACTTTCAGTCGGTAAGTAATGTGAACTTTTAGCACTGAAACTGGAGCTCAATAAGCGACATTTTATCAAAGTCATGACTTGCTAAAGGCTGCCTTCAGCAGGCAGTGAGAGGTTGTGTCTTTATGCCAGCAGCTGAATTTAATTTTAACAAGGTTTTATTGTTGGTGATTTCAATTTTGACAGCCTGCCCCCAGCCTTTGACACTTTTAAAAAGCCATTTGAAACAGGTGTCAAAAATACTGTACATTACTTCACCTTGGTAAAGTTTTAACCTAAAAGCTGTTTAGCACTACTCAGATATATTCAGAAAGAGACATTTTTGTCTAATTGTCTGAATAATTATTGTCTATAGCAAAAGTTAGAAGCAGATGTTTTCCATTAAATGTGACATTTATTGTTATGAAGTGTTTAATTGCCTTCTGAATTGTCCTGCTCCATCCTGTTAATTAAGGGTTAAAGGATAATGCAGTGCCTGCTTTTCACCTGAATTATTTTGTCTTCTTGACACCAAGGAAAGGAAAACAAAATTTGAATTTTATCGTCTGAAATTACAAAACATAAAATGATTCAGGGGACTTTGGACAATTTATGTTTATAGGCAGATCTGGTTATTTATTTAAAGCTCTTCCAATGACTTAAAAGTGTGAGATTTCTCATGGCAACAGTGTAAAAAAAATTGGTTTAGCATAAAATCTTAATGGGTCAAATGAGCGTCAGGTTTTATTGTCTAACAAGTATTAATAATCTCAATCTGTACTTGAAAACCTCTTGCTGTGCCCCCTTTCTTGACAGGAAGAAAGCCTTCAGTTCTGAATAACTACACATTAATTATGCTATCTTGCTAGTCCATTATTGTTTGGAAATCATAATAGAAACCCTCGCTTTGATGTCAAATCAAAGCAATCACAGCACTATATGAAAAATATCAATGTAGTCGTTACAGCCTGGCGCCTGATTCTTTTAATTATAGGCGGTATGCCAGTCGCCCGTTGTTTAAAATATTGTCTATTGTTGCAATTTAGTCCATGTGATAGGTAGTCCTCCTTTTCAATCCCACAGTACACTTCCCATGTGAACTGCAACAGTCACTCAGCTGCCGTGACCTTATGTTTTCTCTTGAGATATGACTTTGAATCAAAATCTCCTTTTTCCATCTAAGTTAAAGTAATGACCTCAAAGCTTACAAAGGCATGTTTCAATTCAGAGCCACAGCCATTCATTTATATCTGATAGCATGGACAGTCGTGGTATTCTCTTCCCCTGGAGAGGCTAACCATGACAAGTCTTCCAAGCCTTTGACAATACAACATTTCTAGCAGATCGTACATGAGTGAACCAAATGGCCTTGGGGGCAATTTGAGACAAATGACTCACTGGAAAGAAGGTATTCCTTGGGATGTCCTCCTTTCTTAGAGGAATCTGCATTGCACAGTTGGTCTGGCATCTCTTTTTAAAATATCTTGTTTTTTTTTTTAAAACAAAAACAGATACCATATGGTTTAAAGTTACCACTGATGTTTTTAAACTGTCGATGTGCATTGTCTTCTTTACCAACACATTTCCTAAACCTTCCTTTTTACGCCAAAATGGACAAACAGAAGTCCACAGAGGGCTACATTTAAAACAACTCTTTAAAAGCTGGTAATTTCCCTTCTCTTTAAGAATAAATTGAATCTCAAACCTCAATCCTTCATAAATGCCCTACAATATATTCCTTGCAGTAGCAATTCTGGCAGGGTTCTTTCTGTGAGCGATGACTGAAATTAGTATCTAACTAAATCTGCAATAAGCTCCTGTATTAAAATAAAGCTCTCATAGGACAAATGATGTGCCTGCATTAAATTAAGTGAGCCTTCTGATGCCATCATATCACCCTGAGCATCTGTGTCTGGGTTTCCATAATTATGCATGTCCCACTAAGAGAGCTTTAAAGGCAATCTATGCCACTGCATATTTAGTCTTCATACACATACTGTCAATTAAGTGATGTTCCCAACAGGCCACGTGGATGATAAGTGGATTGATTAAGCTGTACATTTGATTGCATTTTGTGATGGTTTGTTTGATGTACTAGCAGTGAAATTACAGGCTAATTCAGTCCTCAGATACTTCTGATAACAGACACTTTCTAGAGGTTGGGATGCAAACGTGTTTGTTTTGTTCCTGTATAGTTATAAACATGAATACCAAAGGTCTTTGCAATGTATTGTACAGTACACCAACAACAATATTTTTCTGCAATAAAAAGATTTTTCAGATTTTGTTCTTAAAAAAAAATTTCATTGCCTAGAGGTAGACTTCTTCTATTGCCGTACACCTATAACTATGTGTAAAACATTGTTAAAACAAAAAGGGACGAAATATTTTTCATTTTATATTCACATACTTTTTCCAAGAATTATGTTTCAGTTGACATTTCAAAAGGTTTATTCTTTTTTGTCTTGTGGAAGTTTCAAGTGAAGGTGTCCATTATCCAATATCGCATAATAAATAATTCATGGCTGTGGTGTTCTGGGTAATTTGTCTGTGAGTTCAGGGTGGCACTGCACAGACATTAAAAGGCAAGCATCCAGCTATAATAAGTACAACTTCATTGAATCTAATTTGTCATTCCTCCAACAAATGCGGCCATTAGAGGAAATGGATAGCTATTTAATTGTCTCGCCGAGGCTATACTTCAGTGCTTTCCCTGACTGTAGTGTCAAAAGCCTTGTTGAATTACCTTCTGTGCTTTATTTTGACTTGAGATCCACATTAAATTCCTCACCTTTTCGTACCTCTCCTTCTTAGCTCGTATCTCTCCCTCTTCGCCAATGTTTTTTTTCTCTCTGAGGAATATACAAATACATGAGTCAGTGGCGAGGATTAATTCTCTACTTCATGGACTCTTCTCTGTGGTCAACTTGAAGAAATAAAAGTGGGCTGAGTCATGTGCATTTACTAAATTGACAAGTAGTGGGCTAATCATCACTAAGTAGTCATGTTTTGTGAGCATCATTCTGTAGTTTACAGCAGTTGCTTTGGGTCTTTGTGTCCTTAAAGGTTTTGTTTAATACTTATTTAGCCATACAGCCAATTCCTAATTTATATACACTATCATGTCTCCATGATGTCTGCTAGGAGCAATGAACACAGTCATGAGCCAGCATGATCTTAATTATTAAAACTCCATATTCTTTATTAGCTTAATAGTTCTTGTTCAGACCCTGGCACTCTCCAACGTAAGAAGCCAATGAACAGTTCATCAAACTGACCGATCCTGGAAAGGAAACAGCGTTTAGCAGCATGATTAATGGGGTCAATATGCTGCTAACAGGGGACACTAAAACATGTCATTTTAATCATGGCAATGCATGTGGGAGAGATGGTAGCAAATTATTTCATTACCATTTTCAAATATCTTGCTGCACTGCGTAAAAAGAAAACCATCAAGCACCTGCATCCCTGCCCGTGTAAGGATGCTACGGAGAAAGGCTGTTAAGCAGTGGGCTTAAAAGGAAATATGTCTGTCATTTCACATGGCTGTTCCCCTAGAGAGTGGAGGCATAATGGCAGAGAGTGCACAATGTTTTACTCAGGAAACAGCATGCCATCAGTGTCAGAGCTTGTGAACTTTGCATTTTTTATGGGCTGTCATGTTTTGTCAGCCAGTGTAGACATAGCTTTGCTTGTGCACCTTTCGTGTGTGTGTTGACATGGGTTTCTGCATAGGGCACTGATTGGGCAAGTCCATGGCTAATATAACCACATTGCAAAAATGTTTTTGTTCACAGGCCGCCTGGCAGAAATGGCAGCTCGTCCAAGCACCGTTGTATTTGTCACAAGTAATTAATTTCTCTCCCATAAAAACGCCCACTAGGATGATGGAAAAGGTGGGTTCATTAACCTTCCTCACCCAAGCTTCCTGTGGCACTTTACAATGTATTGGTTGCTGGTTCCTCCAATTGCCCGTAGCAAAAAAATGTGCAGGAATGAAACACTTTTCTTCCAAGATGGCTGTTTTGCCCAGGGGATAGAAAGGATTTGCTTGGCGGCTCGGTCCAAAATATTTAGACATTTTCACTGCACTTTTTCACACCGTAATTCTTGGCTTGCCCGAAACACATCAGAACACAGCCCTTTTCCCCTAATCCCCTTTCTTATTTCTGCATCCTACTCTACATCTGCAGTTTCCTTTCCCCTCCGTCTTGTTCCCTGCCATGACTCCGCCTTCCCTCCCAAGTGCTGGAGTTTGATTTTCAATTGCTTTTTTCACAGTTTATTTCAAATTCACATTTCATAGAGTTTAATCTCTAGGGGGGGGGGGGGGGGGGACAATGGGTACATTCCATTATACAGAGTGATATGAAAAGCCTCAGACTTCCTGAATGGGAAGTGGGAGACAGAATAAAATAAATAAATGAGTATCTCAGAGTGACCCAGAATACTGATGGCAGCAACCACAGTGCTGGGCAACTTTGCATTTCAGCTCGAACACGTACTCCTCTCTATGACTCTCTCTTCTCTCTCTTTGTCTTCTTTATTGTCAGTCAAGGCACTTGCAGCCTGCTTACTCAAATGTGCTAAAATATGCAGAGATGTTATCCACAGACTGAATGAAGCTTGTTAAAAGGAAAGGGAGGAGCATCTGCATGTGTGTGCACCCTCCCAAATTGCTGGCATGTAGATCATTGCTTGAGGAGCATCTTGACAGCTTAACTTGCTCTGTAGAGAAGGAAATGAGCTTGTTTTTTTTATGCCAGGAGCAAATAGGATAACAGGTTTGAACAAGGCTAGTTTCCGGTAGACAGTGAGAGGCTCTGATTGGATCCTTGGTCAAGACAAAAAAAATCCCTATTAAATCATTTTGATATATTCTCTCAGTGTTTGGTACTTTCTGCAATAATAATTTGAGAGAACATACTGTATCTTTCTAACCAGACAAGCTCTGGGGAAACAATAAAATGTGAATGCTTGATGAATTGTAGATGTTTCTGGATGGCAAGTTTAGCAATGTTTCACCTTCCTGTGCAGGGAAACTTCTTTTAGCATGACCTGTTACCTTTTCACTAAGGAAATTATATATATATAGTATATTTTGTTGTGTATAGGCATCAGAAATTCCGATGTTGTTGATCATCAAGGGTGACATTCAAAAATTGTTAGGTGTAATAGCTTAACCCTTCCACCAATAACAAAACAACTTGAGGTACTGTCATCTATTAACTGCAGTGGCTTTAGTACTGCTAGAACTCACTGTGGAATTGTCTTCAGTTTAAAAGAAAAAACGGGCAAATCATTCTGATTCATGCCTGTCTTATAAATTTATTGTTCATTGAGTGTAAGCCTTCCTTTTTAAATTGATGTGCAATGAAAGCCGGAAAAATTCTCACTGCTTTTTTTTTGACAAATAAAATCATGGTTGCATCCAAGTAGCGGTAAAATATCACATTATATAACAAAATATGTGAATGTATGTAAATATATGTTTTTATTAACGGAACAAATTGTAACTGCTTTATATACATTGGATAATTCAGCCTGCAATTTTGTCTTAAATCGTAATCTGCAGGGTAACTCTAGCAGTCAAATAGGCCAAATGTGTAATAATTCCCTTTGAATTCTTGCAGAGCGAAAGTAAAAATTTGCATAAAACTCTAATTGGACCATTATATACATTTGTGGCTTGTTCTTCTGTTGGGAGAGAATATTAAAGCGTGAAGGTATTCAAAGAGATATTTGTAACGTGTTCTACTGTACAAATAGGAAACAAGCTTAATGCACAATACTATTTATCTTTCAATCTATATAAAGTTCATTAATATCAAATGGAACAAAAGCCAATGTAACTTGCCACATGGGTATTACCAAGTGTCAGTTTGCAGTTGAGCAGGTTTTGTAGGCTTGACAAATTTTTATACATGAATAATTTATTTTAAGCTTTAGAACAGTGACAATTTAAATAAATTATTTATGTTTAAAAGACCCTTGTGTTAAGGGTCATTAGATTTGAGAAAAAATCTGGATAAATGGATATTACCTCCCTTTATCAGTAAGTACGGCGTGGTTTTGCAGTGGCCCACTCATGTCTGTAGTCCTCACTTTGTAGCCTGTGACCCCTAAACATGGGGCCACGTGTTTGACACTGTAGTGTGCGGCCCCTATGGGTCTTGTGTTTGAACATCTTGCATGCTCTTGTCTCTTGAGGTGTTTGAACCTAAGCCGTTTTATTTAGCCATCTCTGAGTCGCCTTGTATATTACGAGTGTGTATTGTGTGCTCGTGTGTTTCTGCATATACGCAGTCTTCTTCATATATCTCTCATATACTATATCCTCAGAAATTCTTGTGTGTTAGTTGTTGTTGTTGTTGATTTTTTTCTTCACAGCATTCCTCTGTCTTTATTTTTTTACTGCGGTATGGTCTTGCTTTGTTTCTAGTGTCAGTTACTAAACGATTTTCTGCTTGTGTGTCAGTATTGTTGTGTATGTATGTAAATATATCTTTATTTCCTTCATAATTGAAGATTCAAGAATAAATACAATTTTATACAAGGAAACTCATAAAGGAGAAAAAAATTATTAGTTGTGTGCTCTTTCTATCGGATATATCAAACTGTCAATTTATTTGTAGTCAATGGCAACTGCTTTTTGTGTGGAACCGCATCTTCCAAACTACATGTATCAAGTTAATGCTATTCAGCTACCTGTAATGAACCACCATTGCCCTGTCTTTCAGTACTTTCTTTTTTAAATTTTATACTGCCACTGGAAAGATTCTGTGCAAAATGGAATCGAATCATTCTAAGCCTTTAGTGAAGCTATTGCTATTATGCTGTCTGTATAGAAATATCGACTGTCTGTCTGCCTGTCTGTAAGCATGCCTGTTCATCGACTCTCTAGTAAGACAAAGGCATACATATGTTCTATTTCCGTAACCATCAGTAACCTGTGGTAACATATATTGCGATTTCCCCATTTTACGGTTCTATTCACTTTTCTTACAATATCTTGTCTCCAACTGGTAGATCTCCCATAGTGACCTCTTAATGTCACCGAACCGCTCATACCCAGCGAAGAATCATCTTTTAAGATTATTCTTATCCTTTTCCTCAGACTCTTTAATACATGTTTCCGGTCATGTGGAATCAAAAATAG
>JAUMTR010000010.1:4211818-4320998 GCA_032270685.1 Microctenopoma stevenorrisi
GTATGATGAAACCTAGTTTGAGGGCCCCCTTGGAATTTTTTGCCTGGGGCCCCAAGAGACCCTTGCAGCGCCCCTGCTGACAACCAACCATAAACACAATCTCAGTCCAAACCAAAACTCACAGTGCCAAACAAAATCCAGGGGGATCCTAACCCAACTGAAGTGCGACAGGTGAGGCAGATGCAAAACAGTAACACCAGACAAAGCGACACACAGCAGACATGACATATCAGATGATCTGACAAAAGATTACTGAAGGAAAGGGTTAGTACGGAGTGATCCAGGTTGGTTGATTAGAGGCAGCTGAAACAGATGGGGTTCATTGAGAGCATGGGCCAGAGTTAACCGGAGTGCTGGGAGTTGTAGTCCATAAAACCAGAATGTGAGTAGTCCAGAGGGCAACGAGGGGGTTATGGGTAATGTAGTCAAATATAACCAGAAGACAGAATCATCAGGACACAGACAGTGAATACTGAAAAGAAACATGAAACTGAACCAAATGCTCCGAAAAACCAAAACCACAGAGATTTGGAACCCAAACTAGAGAGACAATGACACTAAACAATCAGAGATCAATGTAATTTATTACTTACGTCATTACATTACTTTTCCCTTCCAAAATAACTATGGTAACTGGTTTGACAGTTAGAGTTATTCTGCCATTTTAAAGTTCTGTACTATAAGCCCGTAACAGAATGTACATTCAGACTCTATACCGTCATAATTGTGGAATGATGGAAAAACCACAAAGTATTTTTCAGTCAATCTTTTTTTTACCCTTGAACACAATGTCCCATCTTTCAAGTCCCACCTTCTACTTTTATCACTTTTTGTAACATAATTAGATATTGAACGAAAGCACTCACACAATACAAGAAAATAAACTGGAAGTAAAAGGAAGATAGAAACTACAAACTAGTCAATTTGTGACGCGTCCCTAACCAATAGAACTCTGAAATTTCATTACCTGCTTGCATTCTTCAGTGGGCACCCTTGATATTTGCAATATTTCTGAGCCTTTTGTCTCTTAGCAAGCAAAATGTCTTTGCTCTTTGACTTACAGTGACAGCTGACAGTATGTCACAGACTGTTTTGTATATTCCAGGTAAGGTTTATTAGAATAAAATACCGATCAACCTCTTTAAGACACCCGATATAAGCAAAACTCAGGGTATTCTTTGTTGAGGCCTCAGATATAAGTGGCCATTCAGCACAAATAATTACTTCTGCACACTGACTGCCTTTGTGTGCTGATGTGATTTGAAAAAAACTTTTGACAGATTTCTTTGTTCAGGCAAGTTTCCATGCATGCATAACACCATTCATAGTTTTAACAAGGGTCTAGGAGTGCAAAATATCAAGTGACCTCATCATCCTTAGAAATGTATAAGATTATTTGAATAAATTCTAATTTTATATCTTTTGATTCTTTTTTACAACACAGTGAAAAGTTTTTTAATGTTTATCTGTTGCTAACGTGTTCAGCAGTAAAATGTGTCCCTCTGCATTTAACCCATCTCCCTGGAGGAAGCAGTGGGCAGCAAATGACAGCAAGTGTCGTACTCAAGGACACACCTGGTATGGGGGATGGGCCGGGTGCTGCAGCTGGGCATCGAACCTGCCACCTTCTGCAGTCCAGCCTCATGCCTTAATCCACTGAGCTACCAGGCTGCCTACACTCTGAAATGACTGTATTAGCTCAGTGGTGGTCTGGTGGCTCAGTAGTTAAGGCAGAGGGCCGGGATGCAGGAAGAGCTTCCCGAGCGCCGCATGTGGCTGCTTACTGCTCCCCCCAAGGGGGGATGGGTCAAATGCAGAGAATAAATTTTGTAAAAATGTATCAATGACCAATGAAGTGGATTCTTTTCCTTCTTATATACAAAGGTCACAATGAGATCTAAGTGCGTTGCAGAAATGAGGACAAGACGCCTTCTTCTAATTGTTTCAGTCGGCACTAATCAATACACAATCAGTTGTTATTTTTAATTTACCTCGTAAAGAACTGATTTGCCAGCACTTTCACATCATTGGCAATGTCACTGGAAGTGGACATAACTGTAACATTCAGCACAAAATAATGGAATCCAATACAACAGCCATGCGATGAATACTACCTTTGTCAAGCTTGTAATGTCTATAACAGCGTGTCAGGGAGATGTCGAAATACCTTAGTGGTCTTTCTTAGGGGATTGATGATGAATGTAGACCACTTCAGCTACTTGTGGACAAATCACATTACCACTTCAGAACATAACAGCCACTTCAATAACCTAAAGCCTAAAAAATAGAAATAAAGTTCATAGTTACACTGTGCTAGAGATGAAACTGTTCATGGAAATTTAATATGATGAATATAGCGACTAATATTATCATGCTTATCGATATTATCTTAATATGGTTAAATTGTTCAAAAAGGGTTGATACGCAAACTGAAATGATTGTTTCACGTTTTAGCAGTGGACTTTTTCAAAGTCCAGTAATCAGCTGTACTTTTATTGATGATTACAACTCAAAGCAGTAGGTTTGTTGTGAAATTATTGAGTTCACTGCAAAATGCAAGAAATTTACCTTAGGACATATTTATACCATGATAGACATATAACTTAATGTCTATTATCTTATACAATGTATGTATCTGTACGCTGAAATGGCTGTGGGCTGTTTTCTGTTGTTCACACTATATTAGGAGCAGGACAATTTGATGAGAGATGAACTACGCCCGATAAATGTGACATCATCAAAACACGGTAGAAGTTGTCAGATGCTGTCAAAGCGATTATGTCTGTTGCAGCAGAGCCAGATGTGTCTGGGCCCCAACTCGGCTAAAATAATAGGATAACAGGTTGGGAAAAATGTCTGTAAGAGACAGTGATTCAGAGCATGTAGTAATGTTTTCTTTTGTAGAGATCACCACATGTGATCACACCACACACCACATTTTGAATGTTTTCACTGACTATCTTAATTGTATTTGGTAAATAGGAAAACAAATGTAATGTAAATGTATAGTTTAACAATCACAAGTCAGTAAAAAGACGTTGGGACACTGAATTGATGATTGTGGTTTAGCAAGCTTTCCCATTCCAGCTGGATGCAAGACTAAAGCTGCTTAGCAGTACAAGCTTGCTTTTGCCCGTTTCTCCCCACTATGAATAGGGTTTGCATGTTGTTAGAAATTGATGAATGTTTTTAACTATTTGTTTATACCAGAGGTAAAATAACTTCATGGATGCAGACTGGAAAAAAATCAGCTTACAAAACAACAACGTTTTGCCAGTGCAGTGTCACCATGCTCAATAATGCTGTTGCAAACGTAGGCCTCGGGTCATTTGGTTTCACATAGCTGGCATACTTTTCCCCACAATCACTTTCTTGCCATGCATATTTGGAAAAAGGGCCACTCAAACTACTCTGCAGCTTCTCTCCAGCAGAGTCTTAATTTATTCACAGTTTCCAGGGCTATCTATGAGTCTGGCTGATGCCAAATTCTGTGTAACTCTGCCAGATAATGACTCGTGGAGTGGTCAAGCTGGACCTATAAATGGGAAAATAATTTTTGTGATGAGGCAGTCATATAGGCCCGAGTTCCCACCTGTTGGAAGCACACAGGGCTGATAAAGAGCTGCAGACATGCATACACTCATATTCATATAACACCTATATAAAGACAGGACAATGTACGTAACCCGTAGTTTAGAGTTAAAGTTCATGGATGAACCTTTTGCACAGTTATTATTAATATTATTAATGAACAGTGGTCATAATCTCATCAGTTATATACGATGTTGTGTGAAAAGAGACAGGTAAAATGTACTGCATGCGCACACAGGTATAAAACAGCTTTAAGAATAGTGACAGTACTTGGAGGTAAGTTCAGATGAAGATTTGTGGCCACATTCACTTTTGATTTCCATGAGCTGAATGTCTCCTGTAAAATGCTCTCACTCATTAAATTCTTTCAGTCCCACCTGCTCACCTAGATTTCAAAAAAACATTTTTATAAAAAGAAGAAAATTGTGTTATTGATTGTAAATGAAGCATATTGTTGTGTTTTTAAAATGAGCTTTGGAGACTGAAATGGGCTGTTCACAGATAACACAGACATACAATTCCACAGCGAAGCATAGCTTATATTTCCACGAGGGATTCCGATAAAAAAAAGAAATTCTTATTAGTACAGATTTTATGTTTTTTTTTTGCAAATGTTGGACTGTCTTGTCTCTTCTTTGAAAACAAAAACGGCGCGACGTGTTACATTGGGGAAATGTTTCTTTGAGTTAAAGGTTTAAAACAATATCTCAGATGATGGCAGAAATATTCATTTCTGATCACACAGGTCTGTGCTTCCCTAATGATTCATATTTCACCAAAGAGAGAGCTACTTACATGTTTTTCAACTTAGAGTTATGAAAGAAAAGTGTAATGCTCGATTAATAGAGAAGATGATGCATGCAGCGCTACATCTTGCTTCAGTGAATGTTGGTTTCAAGGTCATCTGTAAAACATCTCCTGCTATTGATACCGCTCCGCATTACTCACAGAATCTCAAAAGACTTGTTAACAGGCTTTGGAGTCCGATCAAAAATCTTCACCAATACAAATGAGCACTCAAGCTGAGAGACCAGCACCGGCTACTGCTGATACCAGCGCTGATGCTGCTCCTATTAATGCGCCAGTTCATGTCTGTGTTGGCATGTTGCGAATCCAAGACTATTGATCACACTCTGTCTACATGTGCAGTTATGTTTCTAGTATCATGCAGAGCTCACTAGGTGAACATTTACCCCTGTAACGAGTGGCTACACCTGGACAGTTTAAATTCCTCTGATTAAAATCAAAAATCCTATCGTTATTTGTGCACACGGCAAGCAAAGCATAGCATAGCACAAGTGGTCGTATTGTTTTGAGAAACAAGTCCAGGAGAGTATGCATCTTTTTTTAAAAATTGTGTGATGAAATGAACTTACTAACACAAGACAACTCTATTTATTTGCTATTAAATTGCTTAATAACTTAATCTTGTCATCTTGCTGTGACATTTTTGTGTATAAATACTTGTCTATTACCGTTCTTAAAATGCTTGGTTCCTTTTAAATGTGGAACGATTTCTTTCTTGAAAAAACTAGGCTAATGTTTGTAAGCAATGCAAAGTAAAGTGGATTAACTATAAGCTAAACACAATGCCAAGCTGTCTGAGAATGAATGTTTTCAAGCATCTTGCTTCTGTTGTCATCAAAATAAAATTCCTGCTGTCATCGTTAGGGCAACCAATGGGAATTTACCTCAAGGCAGCGGAGGCACCAGAGATGAACAGAACAACGTTGTACCCTCAAAGCGGATTGCAATAAGTGGAGGAGTTCACATCCATTTTAACTTCATCTTTAGAAAGAAATGACAACTGTAATGCCCCCAGTCCTATCAAGGTAACATTAACTATCCCAATCTGTGCCCACTGACTGCTGGGTCTCATATCACCATTCATATTACTGTCAGTTCAGATTGCCCTTTCTTTTTCGAGATGTATTTGTTTCTCTCATTACTGCAGCTCTAACTGTTTGCTGCAGCTCTCTGTGGGTGGGGTTGGGGATAAAAGAGTGATGTAAATTCATGTTCTGATGGAAGCACCTCTGCAGATGTTCGAACCTGGCTATCCAGTTTCTATATCTTGCCCTTGTTCATCGGCATTGTATCTTCAAATACCGCAATGTGGGCCCCACACACCCTGTTCTCACTGCAGTCCATATAGTGTTTGTGTCAGAATAAACCACACATATAAAAAAAAAGAAAAGCAGAAGTGTTGTTCTTCCTCTTCCCAGCCTGTGTGGGCTGTGCTGGCTGAAGTGAAAACAAACACAATTGTACCTGTGGCCAGCAGTCAGGAGGAGGCAACAGCATCTGTTGAGAAAGGTTGTTATTTTTCTTTTTTCTCCTCAACTTTTCTGGCTTTTCTTTTCCCCTGGACATCTCTCCACCTGCTAAGAAAAAGACATAACGTAGAATTGAAAGCCAAAATGGCAGCTGTGAGTGAGCCTACAGGGTGGTTGGATGTTGATCCCTGCCCAGTGTCCATCAGCTGTTCTGTCTGTCTGGATGAACACGGTTAACAAGCACCTATGTGTTTACCGCTCACCTTATCAACAGGGAGAGCGAACCTGTAGAACAGCACAGACTTCCAGGGAGCTATCTGGCTTCTCTTCCAAACTCTCAGTTTGCAACATGGGATATTGACTATACTCACTTCGGAATTCGTCTATGATCATTCATCTTATTATGTTTGTTTTTTTGGGGGGGATGGATTGAAATGCAGGCACACGAGTCTAACCAAGTAATAGTGCTAGCTTGAGCATTGATGCACATGAATAAATCAGTCAGTGAACTTGTCCGTTCTTGAGTTCCCCTGAGTAGGCAATAAAATCAGCAAGGATTGCAAAGGAGCTTGTAACGCCTTCCACTAAGTTGTTTGCTAAGGAAAATTTTTACTTCTGTAGATCACAGCAAGCATTACGGCGAGATAATGATGTGATGAGGGTGGAAAACTTTGAACACCAGTGGGTGTTCTCAGAGCTGAGTGACGGAGTGAAGATAAAAAGTAGAATACGTTGATTTGAGACAATTAATATCATGTTTATATGTGCCCTATTAGGTTGACTGTGCGTCTCTGCCTGCAGGAACAATTCATTTAGTACAGTTTAATCTGTACAGGTTGTAAATTATTCAATTTTGTACTTTCCACCTAGAATGAGAAATCGCTTGCCCATCATTCTACACGGACATCCCAAATACAGTAAATAATGTACTGGTATTGAGCTCCTCACAGATGGAAGCCCTTAAATTACTTATTTGCTACACTGAATATCTGCTTTCATTATGGTTGTTTCCTCGCGTTGCTTTACGCCTTTGCATGCTCGTGAGATCCTCAGTTTGTGGGGCAAGGCACATTTTTCTTAGTCATGTTCAGGCTGTGTGCTCATCTGTTCCTTGAGGTATGCAAAAAGCAAATTACATGGTGGTGTTGTTGCAAATGTGTCCCTTGTTTTCATTAGTATGGCTAGACTAATACCGGGTTTACTGATTTGGAAACAGCAGGTGTACTCTGCCGTGCTGGCACCTTCGAGCAGCAGCACTTCATTAGTCGAAGCAATTACTTTTGGGCAGTTGTGGTTTCACCTGGGTTGCACGCATATGAGTGTGTGTAACTAATTGAAAGTATAGACCTATACCTCATGAACAAGCCACGGTGACCCTTGAGTGACTGCGAGGGACAGAAAAGTTTCCTGCTGCAGTTCGAGACAGCACGGAGTACGAAAGCGTGATCGCAATCACGATCAAAATTCACATCAGTCTTTTGGAGTTCTTGTTGGCACAACGTGCTGCTGTTTAAAGCTCTGGCTGCTAATTCGTAGCTTCTTTTAGAAGTTAAAAATGGTCAAGGAATGTTCATAACATTTTTTTTTGCATAGTATTTGTAAAGGGAATCACAGCACTTCCTGTGATGAGCCTGCTTTGATGTTTTGATTTTTCAGGGAAACTGAAAACCTCCATTTTTCAAGCTTTCTGTATATCTTCTGCCTCCCCCCTCAGTATACATCTACCTCATCTACATAATTATAGTCTCCCTGTGCACCTGTGGTATTATTCTTTATGACCTAGCATAATAAACTCTTAGTCTCCATGTTACCAAATTATATAGTTGCTATAAAACACCTCATTTAGTGCACTAAACGTCCTATTTTGGCTGATCATTGTCAACTCCAACTTTTCCTGCTTGGTTTGGTCTTACAGGAAATCACTCCCATCTGGTCTCAGTTTTTTAATATTATAAGACAAATTCAAAGACTGAATAGCTCAAAAATGATTTGTGAACAGGTGAATAAATTCGAACGTTTACAGTGAGACACCCCACGAGACCAACGCACACAGCCCATGAACGCGAAAAAACATCGAAAGGTAGGGCAACGCTCCTGTTCACCCTGTTTGCCTCATCAGGTGACTCAGAAAGGACTACAATAAGCAGACATGTGTGCTCTGCCACAGGGTGAAGCTTAAGGGAACACACTGTGTAATGTACACCACCCGTGTGCTTCCTGGCTGCAGCATTACTGTGGCTACAGTCGCTACGACTGGCTCAGCAGAGGTCATTTGCATACTTTATGACTCTGGGTAAAACAGGATAGAGACCATGAGAGCTAGGCAGTCAGTGAGTAGGAAAGGAGCGTGTGAAAAAAAAGAGCCGTAGTTAGAATCTGTCTACAAGCCCGAAGATGTGCTGATGGGTGAAACCCAAACAGCTTGGAGGTAGGTTGTTTTTGAAAGTTTCTTTTCCCTAACAGGACACATGTTTTGTTGCCAGGCCTGTGATGCTGTCTTTCCTCTTCTGTTGTTGTTTCTCTTATTGCTGCTTGCTCTCTACTCCTGAGGCTAGCTGGAGCTCAGGCATGGGTATCCATGTATATGGTTGTCTCTGTTTTCCTTCACTTGTCTTGTCTGTAGTGGATCAAATAGACTGCCCTGAGAACTGCTTATCTCACTTGAGGCATTTAATAAACTGGCCTCAAGGCTGGCTATTTTTGAAATAAAAGCGGTTACAGTGGATACCTGTGTGTTATACTAAATGGAAGACAAATAGGTACATTGTGGTGCATAATTGTTGAATATACTTTTAGTTAATCACTAAATATGTAATATGACTATTCTAATATGTTGTTTGCTGAGTCACGGTGTCAGAGAGAGTGAACTTTAGCCCATGCTGGGAAACATTACTCCTGTGTAAATCATTTATACTAAGTTAAGTCATAAAGAGGCACCACTACCTATAGAGTATAACCGTACTGTATATTGTTGGTATAATAATTTCTTCTTGAATGACATCTCATAGTTATTAAAGTGCCAGCACCTATGCTGTTATTTCTTTATTTGTTAGTTTCATTCGTTTCCAATGAGTGACTGACAGGTTGCCCCAAGAAACACAGTTACCAGAGCTTAAGAAAGATTCTTTTTCTGAAGCTAATTAGCTATAATATCAATCAGACAACGGACTGCAGTATAACAGCTTAAAGTCCCTGATTAAAGAGTGATGGGTGAAATAAATGCTGAATTACTGACAGACAGAAGTACATGTTTACTCGAGGGAAAATCTGTCGGTGTGAATTCAAGGTAATTGTCTAGTTATTGAAACGGGCACAGCCCCAATTTAACCTGTGATGTACATTAAATAGCAGGTACACATCTTCAATCGCTGTGTACTTGCATCTTAAACTCATGCATGATGACACAATCAGCTGTTGACATCAACCAGCCTGTTGAGTTTACTCATTTTTGTGCGTGTGTGTATTGTTAATAAGCAAGTAATCGCAGCACACTCACACTTATTTTTATTAGGTGTTTTTTTATTTATACAGGTCTGGCCACATTCCTCAGATTGTGTAATTTGTTTATTATAAGCAGAAATAATCAGTTTAACTAGTGTCAAGCTTGCTAACACCACAATGCAGCAGCATAATATTGTTGCATTGTCCTGTCAAGCAAGGTGTAATTTTCCAGCCCAAATAGGCAATTTTGGGTTTTTGCCCTTGTCAGTCTAGTAAGTAAACACGTATGGGTTTAATATTACTTCTTTTTATTATGCGTAACACACATCCTTCAGTGTATTATTTGTTGATGCTCTGATGAGTTTTGACTTCCATTAAAAAGTCAAATAATAATGTTGATCATAATAGCATTTTGTGTCAGATAATCCTGCTGTGTGGCCAGGATTAAGTCATGTTTAAATTAAACATTTCAGCAGAGAAGTAAACTAGCTTTATGAGCCTAGGAGAGGTGGCACATTTACGGACAGACATTTACAGAAAAACAGGATGCTTCGTTTGTCAGTAAGGTTTAGCGTTTTATGGGAAAGTAAGGCTGAGAATTTTACAGTTAACATTTCCAGCAGCAGTACTCGATTGAGGGCCATGGCTGAATCTAAGTTGGCAGATAAAGAAAGTTGATGAAGAAAAGAAGATGATATATCATTTGAATTGGAGATGTTCTGACAAACTTTAAAGCAGTGTTGATACTCCACTGATGTACAACACTTTTCCATTGGCAAAGGCTAAATAAATACCAAGCTGCCAGGGCTTTTTTGATTATCATGCTCATGATGCAATAATCAAATGTGTGCCTGTAGCCACTTTGAAATACTGTGAAAGTGCTGTGTGTGTGTGTGTGTGTGTGCGCGTGTGTGTGTGTGTGTGTGTGTGTGTGTGTGTGTGTGTGTGTGTGTGTGTTGTAGGACATATTGAGCATGTGCATGTACAGATACGTTATGTTGCGCTTTGTAAAGTTTCTATGGACATTCTGATTCTTTTTTTTACCAAGGAAATAGGTCACTGTTAGCATTCATTGTAACCATGAGTTGAATCTGCAAAGCTCTTAGGAACAACCAGTAGCTAGTACTTTCTTTTTTTTTGTATATTTTGTGGTGGGGTGGATGGAGGGTGTACGCTGTGCAGCACTGACATGCCAGAGATGCGAGTTTGACACTAACTTCCTCCATGAGGTTAGGTTTAGGTAACAAAAGTACTGAGGTTAGGTCCCTAACCCACTGCTGTGAGGTCCATGTTGAAATGCAACTTTGAACATTTTAGCAAACAGAAAACTGGATTTCGTAGATCGGATATTTTGGCCGTCAAAAATACATTGGCAGTGAACATTTCACTATTTTGCCCAGTATCAATGAATTTGAGACCTGTCATTTACGTTAACTGTGAACACAATGATAAACCTCATAAGAAAACGCAAATAGGTCCTGTATCAAAACGTAATCTGGATTGCAGATTGGATCTATACCAACATAATTTTTAGGAGACAGGGTTGAGTATTAATCCTGTTGCAGTAAGGTTGTATGGGGAGAAAAAAGAGCTTTTGAATGAAGGAGCACCGGGAGCATTAGGCCCTTCAGAGGACTCTTCCAGCCCCCATATAACGGATGTTGCAGGCATTCTCTGCCGTCATCTGCTCCCATACTGTATGACAAATATCTGTTTACTCTTTCGATCATCCTTGGGGCTGAAATAATGCACTTTGCTGTCCCTAGTCCCTAAATGCCAGACATGCATCAGCACTTACATCCTCTCACTGCTTGGCTTTCCTTTTTTGTGTCCCTACATTCTTTCCCCTTTTCCCTTTCTTGGGACTTTCTTTGAAACTATGGCTACTGTGAAAAGCTGATGCCACAGCTAGTGTGTGGGGAAAACAAGTAAAACAAGTGTCAAAAACAACTTATTTAAATTATTCTCCTTTCAGTTATAACCCTATGATAAAACTCCCTCACACTGTATGGTTTCTGTTCTCGGGAGAACTGTGTTTCGTAACATTGCAGATCCAATGCAAATTATGACCATACCATCTCTTGTTGCTTGTTATGTTTTCTTTAGATGTGAAATTGAAAAAGAGTCCTTGAGCTGAGCCTTTCCACAACACTCACCCACACACACACACAAACCATCTTTTATAGACACATCTTTTTTCTCGCATGCAAACACAACTCTCGCACACACATTTCTGATTTATGGGTTGGCTATATCCTTAAAGATATTGCTTACCCTTCATGCTTGACGTGATTTCACAGTGGAGGCGGTACCAAACTGTCCTTCTCTTGAAAGCCAAGTCTGGAAAACAGTGCAAGCAAATGCAGCGGATTCTCAATTATACAAGCATTTGATGGACTCGAGTGGTCATGCGAATACCAAGCCTCGATGTATAAACCTGTACCTTGTACAGTTCCATACCTACACTATATTGCCAAAAGTGTTAAAACGCTTGCCTTCACACACACACAAACTTTAATGGCTGTCCACATGGTTTAGAAGTGTGTTCATCCCTTCATCCCCTTCATCCCCTACCTTCATCCCCACTTGCACTAGCAAGTTTTGAACAGCTTTACCATCACTTGTGAAGTACATACCCTCAATTCAACATCGGTTTTGTTCTGTATGTGTTTGATTGATGTGAAAGATTTGGAGATTTTACCAATTAACATAATTAGAGATGTATCTCTCTAGGATTACTGGGACAGAGCCTCAAAGCAGGCAAGAGAGTGAACTGTAGTTAAAGGTGAGACTGTCTGTTCAGGGATTTTAATAAAGGTCTTGCTTGACGTAATAGTGTAAGAATGCCAAGGAAGGTCTATTTGTTTATTATCTGTGTAATCAGTGTATGGCAGCTTATAAAACTTGCAATAAACATTTTACAGGAACCTTTAGTTCAAATGAAAAGTCAAGCAGTTCCCCTGGTTTCTTTTATTTTACTCTGGTCAACAAAAAAGACTGAATAATTAAGAGATAATTGTAGCTCAGTGCTGGTTAATGAGACAAAGAGCACCGTTTACATAGTCTCTCCCCACTTTATGATGATAATTTAATACTTTATATGCCATTCATTGTAAAAAACATAGATTCTTATGCTGTAGATCCAAACCACATTACCACTGTGTGCTGAGACACGGTCCCGTACGGAGATTTGCTGAGTGTAGGTGATAATAATTCTTAGAACAGGTGCTGCACCATAAGCCCCAAGGCCCGGGGAAGTGAATGATTAGTGGCATTCCCCCAAGATGCATTGCTCCTCTGTATTAAAACCAAACTCTGCCTTTTATTCCCTCTAGGGTTTATTAAGTGGGCCGGTTGCCACAGCAACGCTTTGGCAGGATATTGCCAGGATAAGCCGTAATGGGTCTCTGGATGCAGTTCACTCTCCTACTGTGGAAGAACTTCACTCTCCGGAAGAGACAAAAGGTACACTTGTGCTCACCATCCCCCTTTGCAAATCAACGTATATCTGCTAAAATCGGTCAGCAGTGGGGCTGGGGTCTAGTCCCAGGGTTGGTGTTATCAAGGGCAACTAAGTTATTCATGGGAGGGAAACGTAATAAGAGGGATTTACTCAGAAAATTGTCTCCTATAGAAGTAAGCTACCTTTAACCCTCCCACTAGAGAACAAGAACAATCTTACCCTAATGCTGACCAATTCAGAGTGTCACCTTCAATTTTTGGAGATCTATCTTTGTGCATGTTATGTCACATTGCCTGTATTTTAGACCTAACAAAGCAGCCTTTGGTCTAATGGAACTGGATAGGGAGTGACAAATGTTAAATGCTTTGTTTGAAGGGCAAATACTTTTTCTAGCTTTCTTACAAACTTACTGTCAGCAATGTTACTCAGATTTACCATCGTTGCAGTGCTTTTTTTTGTCTCTTCATACTCGCCAACTGACACATTTTCCACTTTTTCTAGGACTTTAGCTTTAACTGAAGCAAAATTCCACGAGTGTTCACACTTGCAAAGGTGCATCAAAGCCATTCAGTTCCTCAGCTACAGTGGACAGTTCAACTGCTTTTAAGTGGTTTTGTTTTGAATTAGATTTGATGCATGTCAACAGTTTATGTACATGTCAGCATCTCTGAACAATTTCAAGACCATTCAGCTTCAGTGTTAAAGGAAAAGATATGAGTTGTGAGCATATTTGTAATTGTCAACCCATAAAAAGGCTAGATCAGCTAATGTGTCCACTCAGTGCAACAATCCTGACTTTAGCTTATTTGTCTGTACCTTAATTTTCAAACAGTTTACTGTGTTTGAATGTGCACTAGGTTCAGTTTCCTTTCTTATAAAATTTTGCCCTCAAAGTACAGCCCTGAATCTCGTAATCACGGGGTAATATACAATAAGATAATAAAATGCAAGGTAAGATAAGCTCTATTAGTATTTTCCCGGAACAAGGTAAGAAACATGCTTTTTGAGAATCTGGAATTAGAAAGTAAAATAAGTTAATATTTTACAGTATCATTTTTTAAGTAACAGCAGCTGTAAGCAAAAAGTGTTTTAACAAAACACATTAAAACACAGAAGGAAATTATTTCTTGTCATTTCAGATTGTAAAATAGATTTGTGTATATATATTCTGGTCTGTGGCAGCTCCGGTTGTATTCTATATTACACCACCCTGAACAGGCTATGATGTGAAGGATGGGACTCCTATAAGATGGCAGTAAATCGTTATGTGAAAGTTTTATATTGTGCACAATAAACTAGGTGGTGAATAGAATTTCTTTAGGTATGTGCAAATTCTTGCTGAATACGAATCATTTTCTCTACATCTCCAAACTATATTGATTTAAGTCTAGATATTTTAAACCTTTTATTGACATTAACAATTTTAACCTTTTAGCCAGTTCCATTAAGGCTAGTCATAACTTCCTTGTTCTCATCACTTGCACTGGCCTACACATGATCAGCCACCATGATGTATGGTGGGTATTATTGCCTCTGATGTCACCTGCACTGACAGAAGGGTCACATGCTGCAGGAACATAACAGTTACACCATGTGTCTGAACTGTATTTCAGGGGTCAGAGCAAGTTGTCAAGAAATCTAGTTAACTCTATGAGTTATTTGTTACAGAGGGCTGTGTGCCTTGATTTAAACCTTTGCAGCGATGGTAGGAGTCACATCCGCCCACTTGTTTTGTTAGGGGTTCAAGCAGAGCATTGTGCCTTGTGCTAGAAAAGGACAAAAATATCAGCTTTCATGAGAGTTTGTACTTTTTTAAGGAATATCTCAAGACAATTTAAAAATGACAACTTTGTATCTGGGAAATGTTCTCCTTCTTTGTCTTGTCAACCAGCTGGACGGGCTGGTATCCTTTTGTATCTGGAAGAAATATCGTTCTACGTCTCCCCTAGAGTATGTGAGGGGACAGTGGTGGTTTTGTGCATGGGCCATATTTGGTCAATGTCAACATGAAATATTGTTATTAGACAAAACCAGTGGGTATTAGCAAGGACAGTGGTGCTTCTGGAGGGCTTGTGGAGGTTAATGACCAATTATATGAATGCCTCACCAAGCATTTTAAGATTTTATAACAGGCATGAAACTGATTTTATGGTCCAGTATTTCACATAATTTCATAGGAGGAGATTATCTATTCACAAAGAAGCTGGTGTCCAATGGCAAATGCCTGGGGAGTCAGACATTGAGAAAGTCCCCATGATCTCTGTGTTCCCTCTCCATGCCTTTTCTCTGGAATGCATTATGATAATTCACCCTCTCAGCAGAACTATATCCTCTCTGACACACAGACAGGAAGAAATTGAAGGACATAATTTAAAATTCTATCTAGTTTCTTTGAAATGTCTTCAACTTTTTCATCTGTAATTTATTGACAACAGAAGAGTGGCAATATGCTTTTGCAAGCAACGGAACTAAATGAGTGTGTTCAACCCTCTTCTTTATAGCTATTCTACTCCAGAAGCCCTACTTTAATTCATAAGGTTTCCATGGGGATGTGGCATAATGAGACGATATAGAGTATATTATTGGATTTTCTCACCTCTGCCTGTCCTCTACTTTAATGTAGTATACATCATCTACAACATCTGTAGTATACATGTTGTGTTATTATTAGTGCTAATGCCAGTTTTCAGATGCAAAATCTGAACATGTTACGGAAGCGTGAGCAGGGGATTCGTTGACAGAGCTTTCCAGCTGATTCCTATAAGCAAGGCACTCCACCAGATATGTCAAGAAGGCTGATATGCGGGCAGACCAGGTCAGCCAAGGTTAGCGGGGCGCGCTCAATGGGTGAGTACAGAGCCAGCGGGGGAGATTGTTGATTTATGGTGTGCCAAGGGGCCTGTAGAAACCAAGATGGCAGAGAGTGTAGGATGAAGACTGAAGGAATGATGCTGGATGTTACTTCCTGCTTAAAACACTTAATCATTGAGTTAAGTTGCCATTATGCCATTAAGTGTCTTTATATTTGGTTCTGAGCTTTGCACATTACCTTGACTTTTTTTGCATGAAGAACCTGAAGAGCTTTGGCAACAACATACCAATCTTTGCACTAGAACATCCCTGCAAGGCCAGATAAATATAAGAAACTAGGTAGCCTGTGGTTGAAATAAAGAGCCTGGCATGTCACATCAGAATCAGAATCAGCTTATTTCGCCAAGTATGTTGCACATACAAGGAATTTCCTTCTGGTCGTTTCTAGCTTCTCTAAGACAGTACAGACAGAAAACAAATATATGAAACAACAATACATTAAAGACAAATTATAACAAGACAGAAAGACAAGACATTATGTGTGATTGTGTGTTTGTGTGTGTGCGTATCAGTTCTGTGTGCAGTTTGTCTCCATATAGCAGCAGCAATCAGTTGTTCATTAGTGATATTGCCTGAGGGAAGAAGCTGTTCTTGTGTCTGGTTGTTCTAGCAGACATAGGTCTGTAGCGTTTGCCAGAGGGGAGAAGCTGGAAAAGGTTGTGTTCGGGGTCTAAGGAGTCTGTGCTGATTTTCTCTGCCCGCTTTCTGACCCTTGAGGTGTACAGGTTCTGAAGAGAGGGGCACCAATGATATTTTCTGCAGATCTTTTCCTGCACATAGGGTAATATCTATAGCCAGTATTGGGGTGGTTGTATTACAGCACAGACATGGGTGATACGCTTCATCCAGAGGACTGAATTTCCCAAAGAGATGACAAGGAGTGTTTAATAGCTTCTATAGGGCAGTCACTAGCAGAGATCCTGTAAGTGGTCTGAGTAATAATAAGGCTAACCGCAAAACATGTAAACTGTCTTGTGCAGCCACACTGTAAACACATGGATGACAATCACTTAGGTTAGGTTAGCCATTTAGGTTAATCGTTGATAGTAAAGTTCAGCACCTCAAATGGTATTGTTCTCAGCCCAAAACTCTACTCTACTCTCAACTCTACTGTTGCTTGAAGGCTTGCATATACAGCTGTGGGACACTGACAACGTGGGTGAGAACTCAGTCATTTTGCTAATTTAAATGTATTTAATTTTCTTGGTAAATGTTTAGCTTTATTTCCAGTCAGAATTGCAACTGTGCAAACACAGGCTATCCTGGCTTTGTTTGTGATAAGTATTAGTTCGCATTATTATTACATCACGTTTCTGGATAAAGTAAAACACAGATAAGTATTTTTTAAATGTTATGTTTATTGAATTAGCTATACTTTGTACAAGTTTAATATTTTGTAGTTTAGAGTTGCTTTTTGGTTAAGTTGGTCATACTTACCATGTGTTTGGGAGACAAACGGAGGAATTACTTCCTCTTTTGTAGATTCTATAAAATTCATGAAATGGTTCATACAGGTTTATACTGCTATTTAGTTTGAGTTTGGTAATTGGTGGGATTATAAAATTGGCTTGCAATATGTAAAGTTAAATAGGTTTTAGTGTTATAGTGAATGTTCACTGATAAAAGTAATAATTTAAAAAATGTGTGTTTTAGAAGTTAAATTGTTCATACCTGAACCTGAAACCTGAAATAAGTGGTTTTACCTCGAAGGAGGTTGAGCCAAACTGAATAGGATATTTAAATATTGTTTTCACAGCAGCAAGGGGACAGACGCCTTGAAGTGCAGCTGTGTGCGCGAGTTGGTATTTTCTGTTATGTTGAGTTGAGGTTTCCTCAGTTAAGCATATTTAACCTCTTTTTTGTTTTGTAAATATGTGTTGTGGTAACACAGCTGTAAATAAATCTATTTCTGGAACCTGTTGAAGTTGTCTGAGTCTTCCTCCTATCCTATCAACCACTTTGGCCAGGCTACACTACAGACACTAAAATGAATGTACTGCTGGTTTGTATTCTTGCTGTTGTCCACACATTTCACAGGTCCATAATACTGTTGGAGGTGTTTGCTTTGATTTTACATAGATGCCACATTGACATTAACTTATGAGAAAATGAGGCAAATGATGCACAAGCACTCTTTCCATTTGTACAGGTGCGACTGGTCGTTGAAGTGCTATGGCCTCTGTTTCTCTTCTTCATACTGGTTTGGGTGCGGACCACCAATAAACCAATTTACCAAGACCAATGTAAGTAGAAGCAGAGTTAATCATGTGGACATATCCAGTAAGAATGCCCAAAAGAACAACATCACTACAAATACTTTTCCAAATGATTTCGCCACGCAGCTCTGCAGAAGACTAAGTGCTCAGTATCTCTGTTGCTTTAGGTCACTACCCAAATAAAGCTATGCCATCAGCTGGTGTGCTGCCGTGGCTTCAAGGTATGATGTGTAACATCAACAATCCCTGTTCGAACTATCCAACGCCAGGGGAGACACCAGGACAAGTTAACAACTTCAACAACTCTATGTATGCACTGATTCAGTCCTCTGATCTTTAACACATTTTAATTATAATAAAACATGATGCTTTTTAATGATTTTACATTACATTTAAGGCATTACATGTGTAACTTTTATTTTGTCAATTTGTCAGAATTGCTGGGATGCTGATAGAGCTGCAAACCCTCCTGGTGAACAGATCAATTCTCAGCAAGGCACAGTTACTAGCAGATGACATCTATCAGTGGACTTCATCCATGTCACAGCCTAATTCTGGAAATGGTAAAAGAACTTGATTATTTGCTATTAATAATGGTATTAGTGAAAATGACTTGTTTTAAGGTTATTTTCACAGGTCAGGAGCAGCATGGTCAAACCGGAGATTTCTCTTTCTTGATAGAAAACGAGTAATTGTTCATAAAATAATTGTCATAGTAAATACTCAGCTTCAGCAACAATCACTCTGCTATGTCTTTGTTAAGTACCCTCCATCAAGGAAAATATCCCCTTCATATGGATGACAAGTCGGAGGATTTGTTATTCCCCTTTATCCCTCAAAAACAATGTTGCGTGATTATTTATGATGCAATTTGCAATGCAGACTGACAGATCATTTGTCTTGATAAGTTGCTGTTTTGCATTAGGCTCATTTAGCCTGATGATATTCAGATTTTCATACGGCACTTAATTTGTGGGGGGGCCTGCTGTTCCACAAACGTCTTGTGGGCCATTTGCATTTTGGGGTCGGTGGCTTGTAATATACAAGATTAAATCCATCATAGATCTAAGCCAGGGCATAATTAATGGATTTCGCTGTCTGAGGTGAGAGCACAAAAGGTCATTAACAAGAATCAGGAGAGAAGTACTATCAAAAGACCGGTGTGGCAGAGGTGATTGTATTGTCCTTTTTTTTGTTTTACCAAAGGTTGATTAAAAGACTCAGGTGGTCACTTCAATCAGAAAGGCAGTGGTGTTCAAGAAGAGCCCAGAGCGTTTTCTACTTCCCAATTATCTAACCTCGTTCATCTGCCATGACTCCCCTGCAGACACGAGAGGCATAATAATATGTGTTTAGCACAAATCAGGAGTTGCATCGAGTTTAAGCGGAGTATCAAACTGAATAATTAATTCTAGACAATGCTGAATGATTCTTGCCAAACCTTTATCTCGATTGAACCTTCGATTAGACAGTATGAGTTCCTATCCGGGTCATTATTGACTGACTTTCATGTATCACACCAGTGAAAGGGGTAATCTAATTCAATGACGTAACGTCTTCAACAGCTCAATGACACATGTTGAGATAATGACATGTTGAATAAATACACTATGAGTGTGTGAATGCACTGAAGGGAGATCCCTGCTCTCTTAACAATGAACAGTTGGTTGGTTTTGAAGCCACCTCTTAAAAATCCTGCAGCTAATTAGAAGAAAATGGCTGGTTAACATTTTGGGACATGTTGAGTAACAAATTGTCTTCTTTCAC
Source organism: Microctenopoma stevenorrisi (assembly GCA_032270685.1). Lineage (NCBI taxonomy): Eukaryota > Metazoa > Chordata > Actinopteri > Anabantiformes > Anabantidae > Microctenopoma > Microctenopoma stevenorrisi. Next base: position 4,231,444 of record JAUMTR010000010.1, read on the forward strand.
ACACTCACGCAACTCAAGTGTTCCGCTCCTACTTGCACCATTGAAGGATTTAATTGAAACAGTCATCTAGAAAGCATATTTTTATCTCATATTCATCAGTCTGTGATTCTGCTCCAAGCTAAATGAAAACAGCGTGTTATCATGAACTGTGCAGTTGTGATATTCCATTTCTTCTGTTTGTTGTTTATATGAAACATGCCAGGGTTTCTTTTCATTGTAGGCCAGGTTTTGACAGTCAGTTAGAATAACATGGCATTCAACAACTCTACTGCAATAGTTTTGAGTGGAGTCTTTGGCTTTGACTTTGTCTTTTTGGTTAACCTAGCTTCCCCTGCACTGGGTAAAAAAGGCTTTTGTCAAGTTAGTTGCACTCCAGGATCTATTCCACTATTGGTACAGTATCGGTGCCAATAAGTCTCACACATTTTTTTCGCTCGCGCCCAGATTTATGTGCATTCAATTGGAAACCACCGGGGAAGGACAGACAAACAGCAGAGGCCGACAGAAAAGGGTGCAGGGTTGGCCGCAAAATAACTGCAGTGCAGAAGAAGATTTGTGAGCAAACTATGGCCATAAAAACAAGCAAATGTATTTCTGTCAGACAACTAACATTATCAAATCAGTGGAGTGCACTGCTGATTAAATGTGATTGGAACATCAATTGCAGTTGTGCCGAATGACTATTCTTCATCTTTACACTCAAGCTCATCAAGTGAAACTGAGGAATATTCTACGGGACAATGAAACGTTCTCCACACATCTGATACAGAGTTTGGCAGTGCCACCAACAGTCGCCCAAAGCCTGATGAATGCTAAGATTTCCGTCAGTCCAGTGAGTACCGTTTTACAGCTCCACTAGTCTGGTGAAAAGGGAACCAGTAGGAAACTAGACTTTTTTGCCTACTTCTCTAAAGTAATTTCGATTCTGCAAATTGCTACAAAGACCAAATGTGCCAAGAGAATATAAATTGAAAATAAAATGTCCCGGCCGGGGCGATTTTTTTGTCTTGACAGTTACAGTCTGAACAAGCGATAGTATTAGAGTGAAAAAGCCATTTGAAATTCCTACATTAGCTTATTTAGAATAAAATGGACTTGAAGCAACAGTAAGACAAATGAGTGCCCAACTGATGACATAGTTATGCATCAAGTAGTATTGGACATAGCTGCAGGAGAATGGGGATGCTTAAACACAGTGTGTACTGATTAAAGGTTTGTTACGGTGTATGAGACACAGGCATTGTTTCAGTGGTGCAAACTGTCCTACAAAGTAACATTTCCCAGTACAGCTAACAAGTCATTCTTGCTTCTGCCCATGAACTTTGTCTGCCTTAATATTAATATATACATTGTGATATAATACAAATGACCTTTGTACCTGCAGCTATGTGTGTGGGTGTGTCTGTCATGTCTCTATTCATCAGTCAGACACATCATTCTGCCAAAGTTGGTGTTTGTTTTTCAGATGATAGGTGTCTCAAGGCCGGACAACCTGAGAAGGGTCTTGTGTGAGGGGACAGGTCTGGATGCGTTTGTCCAATTTAGCAGCCAAGTTGAAAAGCAGGCTTTTCAGAATGTCAGCTGCTCCCTCACTCAACAGCAGCTGATCAACACCCAGCAAATATTCCTGCAAAACCTGGATATGAGGAAAGTGCTTACAGAGGTGAGTTTTTCTTGCTTTGTCCTTCACAATGAACACGAGACAACATCTGTAAGTAGTTTCGTGAGACATAAAGGCATTTTGTGTTGTAAGTAATAAAAGCTGTGTAATGTCTCAGAGGAAAAAAAAATGGAATGATGCATCTAAATCCTGCGGGCATTTTAAAGGCAGATGCATTTTGATTTGCATTTGTAGTAGACCTTTTGTTTCAGTAAAACTGAAGTGATATTACCTAAATATAGTTTATTCATAGCATTTGCCCAATAATTACGTAGGTTAAAACAAATACTGTTAACACAAACAATATGCTGTTTTTATGGCGGAAAAAACATGAAAATTAACCAATCACACCATCTTCATGGGTAAATCTTTAGATAAAGAACAACCAAAGAGTTTTTCCACCATAGAATTATTTTAAAATATTGTAACCAAAAAGAAAAAATTGCATGCAGGTATTACAAAGTATCCCTTAATGATTCCGTAGAATTTAAAGGGGCACGTTACGGCCAGATGCTGTTATTCATCATCCTGTGAGTAAGCCTCTTCTGTCTACAAAGTTAATGAAAGCACAACGGAGGTTCACAAAACTGCATCCGACCGAATAACAGGACCAATGTCCTATGGACAGACAGGAGTGGAGTTGGAATGTTTTGGAATGGCCTAGTCAAAGTCCAGACCTCAACCTAATTGAAACAGCTCTGCCAACTATGGCCTGGTAGCTCAATGGGATGAGACCGGGATGCAGAAGGTCAATGGATCTAATCCCAGCCCAGACTGCATGCCGATGCCCCATATTAGGTGTGTCATTGAGCATGACACTCAGCTCCAGCTCTTTGTAAGTCGCTTTGGATGAAAGCGTCTGCCAAGCTAAATAAAGTCAATACTCTGGCAAGAGCTGAGAAGGCTATGCATAGGTAAATGCCCAGTGGAAAAATGAAAAGTAACGTTTTAACGAAGAATGGGCCAGAACAAATTCCTGATGTGCAAGACTGATAAGGTCATACGGGAAACAATTACACTTGAGTTATTGCTGTTCAAGGGTTATTCAGTGATGTATTTATGTAATGTAAATAATGGCACAATAAAAACAAAAACCCACAGAATTAAAAGATGGGTACTAATTTTTAAGCAATACTGACTTTGTAACAGGACAGATTTTTAATTTTGAAATTGTGACACAATTATCCTAAATTTCACAGTTTTCAAGACGAGAAAATTTTCAGCTTGGTGGTTCTATCATTCATATACTGTAAAATGAAATGATCTTAATTATTAAGAAGTTGAAGCATTCCAGACATATTCTGTTCTAACTATAATTCTCGCATGGCTTGCAGAAAATTGAGTGAAAAGCCAATGATCTTCTGTGCTAGCCAATTGAGTAATCGATTTAAATGCTAAATGATTGTCTGGCCTTGTGAAGCCAAATCACAATCAAATCTGTCTAATGTTTCCACTACAAGAGCAACACTGCAACACTTTTTAAAATGTTATTACTGCACCATTATCTTACAGTAGTCTTATTTCTCATATTTTAAGTGACAAATCATTTTGTTTCCCAGAGGGTGTAAGCTGTCACTGTCAGCTGTACCTCTGTGTCTTTTACTAGAGTGCATGCGATCAGGTGGGAATTATTTATTAGAACCAATGTTTTCTTGAATGTATTTAAATCTCCCAGCTTCTTTGGGGATGATGAAAGCCTGCACTTTTCTTTGGGTTTATCTTTCAGAGAAAATATATGGGACAGCAAATCCAATAAATAAATGATAAGGAAGGAAGTTCGTAGGAGAGAGCATTTGAACAATTTAAGCCCGCAGGCGTTTTAAGAGACAGGGAAAAAAAAAAACAGAAAGCCCAGACAAGATATGGTGGAAAAAGCTCTTCAGTGCCTCAAGCAAATGGATGGAAAAGAACATCAAGCCTTCATACTTAAAGCTTGACGCTGCTGAATGATTGCGATAACAACAACCACACAAAGGAAAGGACAAGGGAAGAAGTCAGGGTTTATCACTGAGATAGTGAGTGGCAGATGGTGATTTAGACATAGGGTTCACAGCTTTGGGCGTCGGTTTCTGCCAATAATTTCATAACGCAACACAGAAGGAGGTGGTAAACAAAAATGAATTGAAAGCACAGGACACTAAACGGGAGTCACTCAAATGTCGAAATTGTTGTCTGTTATTATTTTTTACAACGTAATCGTATTTGTTGTTCATTAGTTCAACAAATCTTTTTGTGTCGTTCAAAATATGTATGGCTATAACTTCTCATAGAGATAGTTTCCTAATCAGCTTACCTGGCAGTGGAAAGAAACACAACTGCTGGAGCCTTCAACAACAAAGCACAGTGGAAATGGGGTTTAGTAAATCGGTTCGTGAAACCTGTTTTGCGCCAGGGCTCTGTTTATTTGCCTTTAATGTGGCAATACTGAAATCTCTTATGCCATTGATCTGCTATGCTATTGCCCAAACTATGCTTTTTTTTTTTAATAGAGGTTTATTTTCCCACTCCACTTTATCCCTCTCTTCTTTATACCTCTCTAAGCCTTGTTATCTTCCCAACTCTGAGGCTTTCTAGACATTTGTCTTGCACACATTTCTAAGCTTTGTAAATTTATATGCTGACAAACAAAACAGGCACTTCTATTAAAGCCTGTACGTGACACTTGACGTATGAAAATGACAGTGTTTGAAAGGGCATGCCATTTAGTTTTTCAAATTGGACTCCCCGTGTACCTTAAGAATGTCACTGTAACACACAGTACCACTTCAGGTAGTGATGATTTTAGGATAAAATGTACAGGTAAATATACACAAATTTTTGGAAGTTGTTGCTGTAACTGTAGCAAGCGTACAGTTCATGAATATTTTATTCAACATATAGTTTTTAAAGAAATTAACCTTTAGAACAGTTGAAAATTGCAAAGACTGCTGCTGCGGCATGATAGCTCAGTGGGTAGAGATTCCCGGTCCCACCAGGTTACATGTTGAGGTGTCCTTGGAGAAGACACAGGTCTAGCAGCAACAACAATTACCCCAAGGGGATCAATAAAGAATTTATTATTATTATTATTATGAATACTTTTACTAAACATTTCATGACATACATGTGGTATGGTTCTTTAAACCAAATGTTCATACCCCACTTTAGCTACCTTCAGCTTTGGGTGGGAACGCAACAGACCAAGTGACGCTGATGGGGAAAACAACTCGCGATGCTTTACCGGTGATTCAGGAGGTTAGTTGACACTGGACACGTAGAAACTTGAAACATCATTAAACATAACACTGTATCAGGTGACCCAAATGTTAACTAAGAACAGCTAATGACACATGTGACCAAAGGCTCGTTTTACAAAAGAAAATCGGTCAAAGAGCAGGTAATGACAGAAGCATTGTGAGAGTTGTGAAGAGAAATACACAAACAACAGTCAAGCAGCTAATGACAGAAGCATTGTGAGAGTTGTGAAGAGAAATACACAAACAACAGTCAACCGCACCAACTAACTGCACAGAGCAGGAATGAAGGTGTCACAAGCCACCATTTGAAGGAGACCCTGTGAGAAGCAGGCCAAAGGTGCTTCTGTAGTAGGTTCACAAATTTCTGTTGACAATGTGAAGGTAGCAGAAGAATGCATTCAGCTGTACAGAAAGATTTTGTCTACCAGACAGAAAACAATGACGCTAAACTAATTGGAAGTGAGCTTAATTATGCAGACAACCGTCCACAACACACTCAACATAGGATCTATCAAGCAAAAAAGCGTAAAGTTTAGGATTGGTTCATTTGTCTGTTGAAATGAAAAAGCTAAGATTCATCTTTCATTTGATATTTATCTTTTGGGGGCACTGTATACAATGTGATGACATGGTTACTTTGTTTAGAGATGTTTTTTTTAATTCCTCACTTTTGCTTTCTTTAACCTAGATGGCCAGGCTGCAGAGTTCTGTGATCTTTAAGGCCGCTGGCTCATTGAATTTCCAGGAAGACATGATTGGCAGTATCAATATGCTGCTGTGTGGAAAGCAACCTGACACCAATTCCACCAAAATGACCCTCAGCTTAGGCTCACCTAGACAGCTGGTTAACAAGTCCGTCTTCATTACGGGCAACAGTTCTGGTAAGTGTTACAGCAAAGTTGTCACAGGGTACTTGTATTTCATTCATATACCTACACTTTAGATTTAGAGGCCAGTATTTAGTTGCAGCAAATGATTTCTTTCAGCGACCAGTTGTGCACAATACATAATGCTAACATCCAAGTCAATTTTGCTATTCTGGGCCAGAAGTATCTCACTGCTGCATTTGGATAAAGGGAAAGGAGTGAAAGTATTCTTGATTAATAGGCCTTTGCATAGAATTAAATGATTCATAACTAATAGAATTATGTTTTCTCGCTTTAAATCTCTACACAATCGTCAAAGTAATCATCGACAACTTCGTGAAAAAATAGTGGAGCTACAGTTGCAACAGTATGAATGATAAAGAAGTACCACGAAAGGGAAAGTACAGGTTTGATCCAGCAAGGCTTTGCAGTAATACTTCCGAGTTAGCAGGTGTTAATATACGAGTAATTATATCAGATTAAATACTGGGGATGAATGAGACAAACTGAGTACTAATCTCATGAATTCCTTTTTGCAATGAAAAATGCATACAGCCGTAGGGGAGGAAGGTCTGGGAACAGGTACCTATGGCACATTTGGCACCTGCGCTGGAGTTTGATTAGGAATACATAATCAGCAGCTGTGTCAGAGTCTGGCATCAGCCGCAGCAAATCAAATCACCCTTTTTTCATTCCACTTAAAAGCCGCGCACTCCCCACTCTGACATAACGATGCTATCTTAATGGAGAGAAAAGTCCGGAGCAACTTACGGCCAACTCGAAACTGAGGTTGGTGCAGAGTCGCAGTGGGCAAATATATGACATCATAAATATCAGCATATGGCAACTTAAACTTCCCACAGAGGACAGATGGTGTCACTAAAACACGTCTCAGAGTTCTAAAGCACTATTGTACTATTTAGAAAGGAAGCTATGACGACCATATTGTGAGCATTTGTACTCTCCAGTGCATTCTCCAGTGCTTTATTAATTTCTGTGAACCCGGTTCAGTTTGCCTTCCAGTGTTGAAAATGAGCAGCCATGGTTCGCTAAAGAACAGCAAGCAACAGCAATGAGGGATGAGAACTCACGAAGAAGAGCATTAACACACTATGTCTAGTTTAAGTGTTGGTGTCAGTGTGATGGGTTTTGACTGACACTCGGCGCTCTGGTTTTCTGTCCTGGAGCTGTCTGAATATTTTTGGTCTGATGCATCCAAAGGAGGTCATAATGTTTTACTATATGAGGTGCGTAAATATGAGAACATGGCGGAGATTAGCCTTCAGATCCACCAGAGATGTTTGTTTTTTTTAGCAGACCTTTAGTACTTCCTCTGAAAGACTTGTTCCAGGTAGCCTGAGTAAACTGAGTTTACTTCAGGGCTTTGAAAATCAGGACCTCGCCTCCTTCATTCAGCATGATTGTAATACAGAGAGTCTTCTCCTGGCCTCCAGGATTTGATTAATACAAGAGAAACAAAAAGGTTCTACAAGCATTTGGCGCATGAATCAATTACTGACATGAGTCGCCCCTTGTTCTAATTCAATTTGTTTTCGTCAGTGAAGTTATGTAGTGTTTGAGGACTTAATATCTAAACAAATGAATCTGTAAACGCATTTTTGTTGCTAATTTATCAGTGTCGTGACCCATCTAACCACTTTATCACTCAAAATGAGGCCGTTTTGCAGTTTTATGTCTCATTTAAGCAATAAAAAGAGAAAGGAAAGAAATCAATATTCGTAAAATGCTACGTATCCTTGAGCAGTGTATGTGACCTTAAGCCAGTTGGTGAAGGCCTGAGGCAGTACTAAGGTAATATGGATCAACTACACTTTACAGCTAATTAAAGTCGGTTTGTTTGTTCCATATTGGTTTGAAAAGTGTTTTTCTTTAGCCAAGTGTTGTGAGGTGAGTCGGTTCGGTGGGTAATTTCTTTAACCTGTGACGTGTTTGAAAGTAATTGTGGCAAGACATGCCGATGGCAAGAAAAATAAAGCATACAAGGGTTTCTGCACTGCAGTATAAAATCCTAGCAAATTTAGTGACAAAGCAACTTTGTGAGCTGACAAAGATCTTTGTTAGGTCATTTATTTACTTTTTACTTTACTTTGTTTGGAAGACGCTTTTATTCAAAGTGAATTACAGGGAGCTAGTGCAGGGTGTCTGGCTCAGGGATGCACCTGGTGGGTGTTGGACTAGGAGTCAGATGGGGTTTTGAACCTGGGACCTTCTTTATTCCAGTCTGATTCTTGACCCATCGAATAACAGGCTGAAAAAAACAGGGTTTTGACCAGATCTCCACTGCAGTGATTTAATTCTATGATCTTTTTTGTCCAAGAATTGTTATGAGGCCCTCTTCAAAATAAGGGGGCGAAAAAGACATTGTACATTATCCCACAGCTGAAGGTTTAGAACAAGACCTGACCTGACCATGTGTCTGATAGTGATGCATGGTTGGATCCTCTAAGACTAACAAACTTTTTTTTTTTTTTACCATTTGCACCTGTTTAAGTGCACCTGGTTCTATTTTTACTCATTTAAAGGATGGATACTTTTTTCACATGGGGATATGTTTGTTTTAAGTGCATAAATAATTTCCCAAAGAAAAGTTACTGCTGCCAATTTACAGATGCAGAAGCAAAATGTTTTTTTTAATTTACAACCCCAATTCCACAAGATTTGGGACACTGTCAAGTCTTCAGAAAAACAGAATACTATGATTTGCAAGTGCCAAAAACCTTATTTTAATTACAATAAAACACAGTTAACATATCAAATAGAGCTAAACTGAACTGAGAAAATAGACCACTTTAAGAAAACACAGTATCAAAAATCTCAAACGTTGGGACAGTGCCATCATGTATTACTTTTTTTTTTTTACAGCGCTGTGTAAACAGTTACAAACAAGAGATCAACTGCTAGTTTTGGAAGTTGAACTACTTCTTTCCTTTCAGCACTGATGGAGATTTTCACATGTGAAAGCAGCACATTCCATTACACTAATGCACCCCCCCCCACACACACACACACACACACACACACACACATACACTATTACAGATACAGGGAGTTATAACTGAGCGCTGATAACGAGCCAGGAGGTCCCTCTCCTCTTTAGTCTTGAGGATGCGGTGCCCAGGGTTTCCAAACAGAATGTCAAATATTGATTCGTCTGACCACAGAACAGTTTTCCACTTTGCCGCAGATTGCTTTAAATGAAGACGGCAGCATTTCTGGATCCTGTTTTGGCCTCTGTCCCGACCTTTCTGAGATGTGTTTTTTTATGAGGGTTGCAAATCACTGAATTTTGTTTTTATGAAGAATTTAGTGTACCAACTCTTTTTTTGTGTTGGGGAGTTATTTGAAGTTGTAATAATCAGCTGTTTTTTTTAATAAAGTACTTTAGTATAATGTATTTTCTTGGATCCCACCTTATTTTACTGATCTAAATTAGTTACCTTCATGTGAATATAAAAGCGTGCTGACTGGAAGGTTCCTGGTTTAGTCGCAGCTGATTGTGACCCAAGCCCACAGCTGACAGCTGAAAAAGTGTGTAATTGTATGAATGTGATCAGCATATTTCTGCAGTCGCTTGGTGAAACTTCATAGATAAAGTAATCAAGGTTAAGAACATAATTTCAGTATCCATATATATTAATATATGTAAGGGAAATTTAAATAAAAGTAAGTAAACAGTTATAGGTGGTGATACAGCTTTGAAAATTGCTCAATGTTTGTTTCATAAAGCCCTTTAGAATTAGATGCTCAGTGCAACGTCTTGCATCCTTGTGCTCATTAGAGACTGTGCCTTCCTGTTTCATTAAAAGCCTGTTCTTAGGAGAAAAGTTCACAAAATTAGATTTTAATAGGAAACCTCTTCCCTGGGAATAAAGTTGCACTGTAAAGTAGAATTGCGTGCTAGTGCCTGCACAAATTAGCTAAAACATTGTATCATCCATACAAAATGAGCACTAACATCTCTGTTAGCATGCTAATGGCTGATTTGGATTGGCCATGGCATTTCATCGTGTTGGCCTGTGCATAGTTAAATGAATCTGGAATTTGCAATATGTCTGCGTAATGGCCAATTACAAGTCCTTTGTAAATGTAAATTTACACTCAAAGGAATAGTAAAATAGCAACAATAAAGGCCAGCGCTGATGTTTTCTTAAAGGCTCAGTAATATTCCCTTCCCAATTAATTGTTGACAGCAAAGGAAAACTTCTGAGACATTATAAATGAATAAAATAGCTGGGGTGGCCACCCTTTTTTATATAACTGTAAACAGTGGTACATGGTTCTGTAATGCCATATACTTAAAAGTACACAGTAAGTATATTTCATGATGACATGTATCCTCTTTGGATTTTAAAGGTTATTTTTTGGCTGTGTATGCAGCACATGAATATTTTGTTATCCCTAGTATTCGCCCATGGGTCTCGTTTTAAATAATTAGTAATAGGTATCCTTTATTTCTAGTTTTAAGCACATCCCTTTAATAAATATTGGAGCCTGTATAGCCATTCTCCTTTTATCTATCTTTGCAGTTGTTAGGCATGGGAGAGACTCATCTTACTGAATGTCAGAGCTGCCGCTCAGTCTCTTGTGAAAAAGTGACTTCAGTAGCATTACAGTTTGAATGCTCCACGACAGCACTTGATTTGTACTGCTTGTGAGACATAAGTGCTGCTTGACTATGTATAGGGTGGTTCACTTTAAACTAGCACGCTGTTCAGTGTACGTGTTTGTCAGTGTGTGTACATGTCGATCTGTCTCCTATTATGTGTATAATGGGTGAAATATGAGGAATATGTGTTTCTGCCTGTTTGTGCACATCCTTCCGCACATGTAATTGAACTTGCATGACTGTGAGTGTGTGTGTGTGTGTGTAGCACCAGCATTTATAGTCATTGGCACTGTCTCACTGTAGTACTGAACTGAGCCAGTCTCCAGGGTGCTGCTCAAATTGATTAAATTTGCCAGGTAAGTTGAGGGGCTGACTTTAGGCTCCAAGCAATTATTCGACTGTTGCTAAATCTGGTGTAAAGAACAGATTCTCTTGTTCCTTCATGCTGCAGTTTTGTAATAAACTAAAGATCTGTTGTCAGAAAGAACCAAAGATTCCACAGATTTGGAAAATGTGTAAGCTCTGTAATTTGATCCTCCTTTTTGGCACACAAAATATCAAAATCATCACTGGCCATTTTTATGTAGATCTGTACATCTGTTAGGTATATAGTGCAGGGTGTGGCCAAAAAGAAAACCTTTGACTGGGTCATGAGAAAGAGCGATGTGTTCACAAGTTCATGACAGACGAGTTCAAAATTGTGTGGAATTGTTAGCTGTGCTTCACATTTTGCCAATAAGCTACAATAGGAGTCACATTTTCTTGCATGGAAAACATCAATATATGGGGATTGCTTGTCTAGTTGTAGACTCCATCTTAATGGCCTTTTAGATTTATCCCGTCCACCCCGTCATGGGTGTAGACCACTAGACTGGCAGCCGCTGCTTTATTTAGTGTGATCACCTTTGAACTCTTACGCCATGAGAAACCCATTCTATTGGTGATCTGCATAAAATAAAATGTTCTTAGATGAATAATTATAATTACTTTTTTTTTTATTTACCAAATTTTTTGCTAATCGGACATGTTTTATTTCGGAATGACACCTACGAGGTCGAGCGGAGAAGTCCTATATGTGTGTTACAAACATTTACTTTCTTTCAGGTGTTATGATTACAGAAAGTGGCATCTGTGCAGCCCATAGAGGGAACAGCTGGCCATGACTCATACTAAAGCGTGGCCATTAGCTTTCCGCACACAGACCTCTCAGAGCACCTGGGAAAGATGGCCAGCAGGCAGGAAGGCTAACATTTAATTGCACTGAAAATGACCACTAAAATCTCCCTGATGGGGGAAGTGGTTGCTCTGGTGAGACGAGAAAGAGAGAAGGATTGAGGACTTGTTGTGATCTTGACAGTGGAAAAATCAAATAGGACTGGAAAAGTAAACAAGCACGATGGCCACTCTGTCAACTAAAGGGACAGTTTGTCATAGATTAAAAAGGCAGGTGGCCATAGACTCTGAATTAATAGTCTGAAGTACCACACCAGGGGAATTTCAGTCAGAACAAGGCAGGCACAGTCTAATTCAAGCTGTCAACCTAATCCAGGTTTCGTTCCTTGCAGTGCATGTCCTCACAAAACCTATTCACTGCTCTACCAACCGATGTTCAGGTTGGCAGATAAGTTAAATTAGTAATGATTGTACCGCTGTTGGGCGTATTGACTTTTTTTTCCCCTCTGCTCCACAGTAGTGTTTCCTCGTGTACTCTGGGCTGGACTCTTGACATGAGTTATTTTTTCTTTACCTTTATGTTTTTTAAAGCAATAATGCCAAAACAAAATACATGGCAGCCATCTGGTCACTGATTTTTAGTAAAATACTGGTAACTCATCTAAGATTTACTTTGTGGAAGTTTTTTATTTGATAAACTCAGCTAGAATAGTCCTTGGAAAAACCTTGCTACCATCTGCAGAAGCAGCAGTGATGGTATTTGAATTGGAGAGTTTTGTATTTGAAGTAGCTGCATTTAGTTTATATCACTGTCTTGATTTGCTTAAACAATCTTCTGTTCTTTTTCTGTGTTCCGGATTTGCAAGACCGCACCCATTACAGGTGCTAAAGGTGCCACCCTATAAATCATCTGCTAGCTCACCAGACAGGAGGGAGGCAGACAGCAGACACCAGTCATTGACCTCAGCTCGCCTCAGCTCACTGACGTAAACTCGGCCAGTGGTTTTTGGTGTCTCGCTGCCTGAATGCTGCACTACAGAAAAGACTGATAACAAACTATAATAATAATAATTAATTCATGCATATAGCTTATTTTGGAGTAAATTTCCAGCATTAGTCACCAATCAAACTCTTTTGGCTTTTTAAGGACACGGGTTGTGAGTCTGACACTGCATCGCCTGCCTTCTCCATGCGGTTCAAACAGACAGAAAAAATGGACATGGGATAATTAAATCAATGGTAATATCTGTTTTTGCCATAATAAAAGGCCTTCATCAGCCTTCATTCTAAACTTAATATAACGTAATTGTACCTTTGCTCTCAGTGATATTGAGATTGACCTCTAAGTAGTCTACTTCAGGAGACACAAGCTCACCTCACACCTCTGAACAACTGGCTCCCTTTTGGGGCCTTCCCACTAAATTAGAACCGCTGAACTGAAATCGTGACTTAAACGACTGCTGTCTTCCTTAATGTTGCTTTATTGAAACAAGTGGGTGAAATTTAGCTGATTTGAAAGCAGAGACTATCACTGGACATTGTAGCAGTTGTCTTAGTTATAGGTCTAAGCATCTCCAGAGGGGCTGTATACACACTCTACCACAGCATCACCACCTTTGGGCCCTTGTGCTGCGTGCGGTCAGCTGGGCATGAACAGAGGCCAGGTTTTACAGGCTTGATGTTACAGCTCTATCTTATCCCACCGGGTGGAAGACTCAGCAGCACGGTAGGCTCATTAAGGGACCACTGGTCCTCAGATAACATCTCGCCCAACAATCTAAGAGTCGGTGTTAAACCAATGTTAGAGTTCGCTTTTATTGCATCCTGGCAGGCAGAGTATAGAGCGTCATCGTCAGACTGTTCGCAATGGGAGACACTCACTCAAGCTACAAAGATTTTTTTTTTCCTCACCTACAGTCTAGGATGCCCCCTGAAGATCTATTAGCAAACTTTTCTCATGTGTCAGCTGTTTATGAAGCTTTTTTCTTTGAGTGTCCATAGCTTTTGTTGTGTGAGTAAAAACATTGTTTATTTCTTAGACCATAAAATGTCTTTTATAATTGTAATATTATTATTAGGAAACTCCATCTAACAGTGTAACATCCAACAGTTATGAATCATGGTAAAGTTTTTTTTTATAGACCATTAAGCTATAGCAAGCAACAAAGTCTTTATTATTATCTTTAATCATTGCTTCTATCTCTGCGCTCTCTCTTCAATCCTATGTAACTAGTGATTGCACTCTTACACAGGTGTTGTCAATTCTTCTGGTTCAATAATTCGGATTGGATGAGTGCACAAATCAAAGTAGAGCAGCAGCAAATGAATGGCAAGTTTTTGTGTGCATATGTGATATAGTCAATTCATGGTAATATTTGATTTGACTTTTAAAAGCCAAAAACATAGGTTCAACATACAGTGTTTGGATTCGCTCACTGGGTTGAAAAGTTCTAGAAAGTACTAGTATAGTGGTAGGAAAGAAATTTTAAAAGGATTCATAAAGTGCTGGGTACATATGAATTTCAAGCTTATGTGTAATATTTAACTTTTTTGCCTCTTGGGCGCTGCAAATCTTTGATTTTGTTCAGATCAGATACGTTCTCCTTTCTTTTCTTCCATGAAAGGGCATACAGTATGTAAAGGCACACAGGGATCAGAAATTTACAGTTATTATTTTTGTCTTGTCCTGACTTTCTCTGTCTTCTCTCCTCTCGTCTCCACTTCTTTAGATGCTTTCTGTCAGACTCTTATTGGCACCCTAGAGAGCACACCTGGTCTCCGCAATGTTTGGAGCACCTTCAAGCCGTTATTGCTCGGGAAGGTCCTCTACACACCTGATACACCTGCTGCTCGACTCATGGTGAAAGAAGTAAGTTTAGATAGGAAAGCGTATTTATTTGGACCCTCACTTTTCTTGCTCTTGGAAAGTAGTTCAGTGTCTTACTCAAATCTGTGTAAATTGCATTTTGGGCAAAAAGTACAAACGGCCTTTTGTTTTTACATTTAAATAGGCGCTGTGCATAAGAGAACTTATGCTTGTTAGTAAAATTACCAGAGTAATGACGCCTCCAGTGTCAAAATGTAAAACACTTATTGCCATCTTGCGAAGAAAAGAAAAATAATACAATAGTGAGTCAGGAGGTCTTTTCATGGAAGATGAATGTTATGTATTTTCATGACATGACATTTCTCCAAGACATTAGCACCATTTTGATAACTGCATAAGCAAAACAAACAACAGGCAGCAAGCAGGTGTTTTGCATTGAGCATACATAATGAGACGGAGAAAAATCTGCCGACTTCACAGCAAGTGGCCCGGTGTTGGCACAGGAGGCCCTCTTTACACCAGACATAGTCAGATTGTTTACAAGTCAGTTTTCAGAGGTAAATAACCCCATTTACATTTGTCACGGCAGGGGGTGGCAGTGTTACAATGCAACGATTTCCTCAAGGGATTAGCTGAAATGTGCAGATGTGGAGTACTTTCATGTCTAGCTTGGCTTGAAGTGCAAAGACGCATCGGCATACTTTCACTCAGGGAAAGGTGAGATGACAGCATTGTTAATATTTGTTTTTTTGTTTTTGTTTCAGGCAAATGGCACCTTCGACGCCTTGGCTAAGTTAAAGGAGCTTGCTGATTTGTGGCATGAACTTGGGCCACGTGTCTGGGATTTCCTTCAAAATAGCACTCAAGTCAATACAATACGAGTAAGACGGTGCACTAACCTGTAATAGAACAAACTCACCTAAATCACATCTGTTATTCATTTTATGTGTTTCAGTGCTTTTGGCTGTAGCTATATAGTCTCAGGCACAAGGAGTCTTTACAGTTCATTGGTTGGAATCTAGGCCAGCAGTGAAGTTTGTTCTACCTGTGCCTCTAAGTTTTCTCACACTTGCGGTTAAATAAACCGTTGACTCTAAATTGCCTGTAGGTGCATACTCCTTTAGGTAGATTTAGGTAGGTAAAGTTTGATATCACACGTGCATATTCTTTTTGTTTGTTTTGCTTTATTTTTTTTTCCACTTTTTTCTACATCTTAAAGAAATGATGGACGGGTGTCTATTAACTAATTTGCACCCTTTTTAGTGCACTGCTTTATCAAGCTGGCCCAGCTGTTAAACACTTCACACGCATACGGTTCAGGAATTGCTTCTTGTCAAAACTGTTTCCTTTCAAAATCCAGGTATTTTCAGTAAAAAGCCATAAAAACATGACAGTGATGAGCCTTACATATATTGCAGGTGTGTATTTAGTTGTAATTTGTTGCACCGAATGTTAGATATGGAAACCAGGGGCGGGAAGTAATTATGGATAAGTGCAGGATGGTGGTAGAAAGGATTATCTATTGAAGTAGAGGACACCTTCTGCACTATTTCTCTCTCTCTCTCTTTACCTCTCGCTGTATTTCCTTGACACTGACATTACTCCAGTGTCACTCTAAATGAGCTTATAGGCAGCTGGAGGGAAGCAGACATTGGAAGCTCCATATAGCCAGGGTATTCATTACCCTAGCCCTAACCTTTACACAAATGGGCCGGTAGACCTCCCTTTGTCTTCATTTTCTCCTCCTCTCTTTCCACCTCTCACTACAAAGCTGGCGGCTTTGGGGGTTTGTCATCTTCAGAGGTTCTTCAAGGTCGCAAACATGTATTACCTGATGGACCAATTGCTATGACCATCATAACTACATTTAAGATATAAGATTTAAGGTGTAGAGCTGTCGAGGTGGACGTACAATACTGTAGTTTATTCTCTGATATACTCTGATAACAGAATACATTTTCCATAATTACCCATGCATTTACAGTTTCAGTGGGTCCATAAATAATAGAATTATGATGGTAAATAGTCTTTTTGACATTTGACCTTGAACATGTTGTAACCGAACATTCCGAAATGGTCAAGTTCCGGAACTGAACATTCCAGAATTTATGAATATTCCGTAACCGTAACCATTCCGGAATTTCCAAACATTCCGGAACTGTAACTATTCTGGAATTTTTGGTTTTGGTTCCGGAATGTTCGAAAATTCCGAAAGGTTATGCTTCCGAAATGTTCAAAAATTCCGGAATGGTTACACGGGAATTTACCATGGGAAACTCTTTTGTTCAGATGAAGTCATGTCTTACAAAGCACCTTAAAGGAATAAACCCCGTCATGTCTACAAGTTCAAAGGTTCTTATCCGACTACAAATGATATGTGCAGGTTTAGAGCCAGTCCTCACATTTGTAATTAGGTTAAATTTTTTTCCAATATTTTTTTAGATCCCTACAATATGCATGAAAGTGACTCTAGTTACTGAATGGTTTTGTCGAACCCCTTTAATTAAAGCTGAAAGTCTTAAGTCTAATTTCAAACTGGAAGAAAGGCAACAGAAGTCACTGAAGAGGACTCCTTAGAGAGCAGTGGTTATGAAAACCACTTAGTCCTTAATAAAGAAGTCCGTCAATAATATCCCTTTTCATTATGCAGTTAGCAGGCGTGATCTAATTCTTGCTGGTTAAGGTGTGGGTGTAGTTTTCCACACCAGTTTGAGGCAGAATAAAGTTAGTCGACTTGCTGAAGAGGCACACCGATGTCACTCTCTAATTGTGGCAAATTGAAGGCTTTTGATATGAAGCATCAGCAGTTCAGTGTTTTTTGCATTTACCCACGCATTAGCAGCTAATTAATTAAGCCCTGATACAGTAAAGAGAGCAAGCGTTAAATGGTGAGGCAGGTATTGCATGTGTGTGCACTTTTCCTTTCTGCCGAAACAGTTACATCAAATGACAGAGCATAACGCTAACGAAATATTGTAATTTAATTTTATACTATAAAGCCTTGTTATTATTACAAGGCTTTATAGTTTTAAATTAAAATATTCCATTTAATAATGCTGGAGACATATGCAATTTTTGCCAGATGAGATTTTAAAACACTGAGCCAGTTAGACAGTCGAGTCAGTTTGTCAGAATGACTCTGCTGCACTGACTTAAAGATTAAAAAAAAACAAAAAAAAAACATGCTTTCTAAGATGGATGTAGTGTTTAATAAAAGGTCACATGCAGAGTAGACATTACTTAATTTGACACTTTGTCTTGAGGTTAAGCAGAATATCATCAGAAGTGTTGACACTGAAATGCCACCAAGCATGCTGGCCAGAATATTTCAAACCACAGAGGCCCAAAAGTTAGAGACCCCATGGTCTGCTTTAGTCTGTACTGTAATATAAATGTTCAGGATACAGTATTGTGCTAGAATTATGAACAATATTAAACACATGGTTTAAATAACTTCTCTGATATTTATAAATATGTACATGATAAGTGAATTGTTGATGTTAAGATTAGTGTTAGTTTATGTAGTAACACTGTCATTACTGATCATGTTATTACTTAGGCGTTAATTTGATAGCAGCAGGAAACTATGCGGATACTGTGTGGGAATGAGGGCAATGGTTGCAGGCGGCTGCTAAAGGGCAATGCATTTAAACCAACTTCTCGGAGTAAAAACCTTATTGTGAAAGAGCTGTTGTTAAGAATGTCTCACAGCGATAATACATGAATATTCATCTATTGTATCAATATTCATTTATCACATCATGCAGCTTGATCCATGACCTGACATGATTGAAACTAAGTGGAGAGAATCAGAGTTTAAATTAACATTTATTGTCTGAATCTTGTATGTACTAATATGCATTTCTGCGTGCGTGTGCGCCACATGTTATACTGTGTATTCTACATGAGTACGCGACCATGACTGATGACTCGTTGCCCTTCCTATTGCCCTCTCAATCAGGCTTTGCTGGCGAACCCAGTGTTTGCTGCTTCCATCAACCAGCCTCTCAATGGCACAGGATGGACGGCACAGAGGCTGGCCGACTTCCTGTACAATGGGCCTCTCGAGGGTCGTCCAGCCAGCGTGGCGTCCTTTAACTGGCGTACTGTTTACAACGCCACTGACCAAATCCTGAAGCTTCTCTCCGACTTCATTGGTGTATGTAAATAATTTTGTCTGACTTGTTTTTATGTTGTTTTCCAGTGTACCTGATATTACATGTGTGATTTATATGAATCCACTTTATTGTGCTAAAGAAAAAACAGTTTTAGGTCTGGTTTGGTCAAATTAAGCGCATCACTGATGCATCAGCTTTTTTTGTGGGGTTGTTGTTGACCCTGATGAGCCAACCATATCCATGCTGAGCAGCATCTTACTCAAATATTAATCACAATTTATTATCAAATATTTAATTAAATTTTACTCTGTCAGTAGCATATGTAAACTAAATGTTAGCAATTCAATTACTTTACTTTGCTTGGCAGACGCTTTCATCCAAAGCAACTTACAGGGAGCTGGGTGTATGGCTCAAGAACACGCGTGGTAGGGGATGCACTAGGAGTCAAATGAGGTTTTAAACCCGCGACCTTCTGCATCCCAGTCTGACGCCTAACCCACTGAGCTAACAGGCCAATTACAACACTTACTTTTACCTAGATTTAAGACGGTGACCCTACATAGTTTGTGTGTCACCGATACAATCAGTGCACTTAAATTTACTTCTGTTTGCAACTGTCACACAACTCTGGCAACAGAGCAGGACTGAGTGTTAGCAGGGGGCTTCACATCTAAGTCACAATGTGTCCATGTCCTTTTTTGTGTGTTTGTGTGTCTCTTTCGCCGCTGCGTCTGCGTTCTGCTTCTGTATAAACCAATATCAAGACTTTTCCAGATGACATTCAGGTTTTTTTTATCTGTCATCTGTCTGCCTTTTTTGTTTTTTGAAGAACGAGGACAATTCTTTGGTCTTTTATTCATTAAACTTTAATCTCCTTGCCTTAGAAAACTGTCAGATACCTAGTAAGATCTGTCACTAACTTTGCTTCCATATTAATCACAAAAACACTCTTATGGATCAGACTATAGTGCAGCTGTAATAACATCAAACAGAGTGGTGTCTCTAAGTAGGAACACACACACAGTTGACATTGATATATTGATCTGTAGCACAGTGTGCAGCAAAACCCTTCTTTCTCCACGTTGTTTGATCAAACAGATGTACAAAGCTCAACCACACCCGCTGTCACACACAAACACAACCTCAATCCACTGGCAGGTGAAATGGCAAGTTGGACCGTTTAGTATAATCCATATTCAGCCAATGAAATTCCGACATAATGCAATCTGTGTTCTGCCCTAATGGAAATTACATTGCACCAAATAGATACCAGGATAAGGACAGTTATTAGACAACCTTTACCTCTTGTGTGATGTCCTCTTGTCTGTAGGGAAATACTCTGGAGCTGAAGAGTACAGACAGTACTTTGAGAACTGAAAATGCAATGCATGCAGAAATTAGGCCCATTAGTTTTACTGGGTAGAAAATGAAAATGAGAAAAGTTGAAAGAGACACCTTGTCTATCTGGTGAATAAGACATTTTCTCCTGACTTAGGTAATGTTACGTTTATGGGTGAGGCTGATACTTATGGAGCATGTTAACACTGTATGTAATAATGCTTAAATATTAAAGACATTTAAGTAGCTTGTGCTGGGATGACATTAACCTCTGGCTTCTCTCTGACGTGAGCAGATAAAGTTGATTTGCAGTGTTGATATCTCTTTAATCAGTGGTACATAGCATTTGTTCAGCCTTTCGTTAAGGGCACTGACCAGTGTGTCATTGTATAGTGTATTTATCTTGCCCTGAGTGTCCACTTATGAGATAGATTAGCTATAACTGTTGGCATTGTCTTCCATAAGATCTGAACTTATGTAACCACTCACATACTGTCACATCCTCACTGGTATGTACTGAGCAAATGCTGTTGTTGTGATATTTTTCACCACAGCTTGATGTAGAATACAGCATCCTGGGGGAGAAATGATAAAATTATTGCAGCACTGAAATGTGTGGACAGCTGTCAGGTGTGACTGCCTCCCAGGATGGCTCGCTCATTATCGCCCCATGAAACAGGGGGACAGGGCTCCAGAACAGGGAGTGCTAGCAAGACAGTATCTCATTTGCTTCTCTTCGCTGAAGCCCAAAACATAGCCCAGCCCCTGACAGCTCCAAATAATTTGGAACCACACTCCTCGTGGTTTAATCAATCGGCAGGTAGTACTTTTCACTATAGCCTATCTGCCATTCTGCCAATGAGTTCATACCTGCCTCTTATTTTTTAACTTTACTGTGGATACTGAGGATTAAAACTGAATGTTTTCATATAAGACAGTTATTGGAAAGTAAGTCCTTTTGTTATACCTGTGTATTTGTTGACAGTGTTTAGACCTGAACAAATTTGAGTCTGCTCCCACCGAAGCCCATCTGGTGATAAAAGCACTGGAGCTCCTGAAGAACAACACGTACTGGGCCGGAGTCGTCTTCGAGAACCTCCAGCCCAACAGCGGCCACGCTCCTCCTTACGTGAAGTACAAAATCCGCATGGACATCGATGAAGTAGAGCGTACCAATAAAGTGAAAGATAGGTATGTGAGCAGCTCAGTCCACTTACTGAATGTGAGTATGGGATATAACGTATTTCATGCTGCTTACTGTCAATTAACCATTGTTAAAGTTTCTGGATATGCTGCATGTCTGTACAATCTTAATTCTGCATTCTGGCTGAGAGTTTGTCGATAAGACTACTTTAAACACGAGCCAGCTTAGGTTAGCATATTAGCCAAAGTGACTGTTATGTACTAACCTGGTTGCCTGTAAGAAGCTGATAAGGGTATTCTGAAGCAGCACATTTCTAAATATTGCAGAAGATGTTTAGTTTGATTGTTCCTTTGTTAGCCACAGAAACATTTCTTTTCTCTTTTTTTAGGGGATATTCCAATGTTTGCTGTCTGAAAATGTCACCTTTAAAAACAGTCATGAAACGGTGACAGTATTTTTGATTTCTGCTTGTAGTTTACTTGCCCTTTGCGAAGACCGATCATGGTGTGTCTGCTTTTAATAAGGTCATGGTCTCCTGGGGCTCGAGACAATTCCTATAACGACCTGCGCTATATATGGGGAGGCTTCGCCTATCTGCAGGATATGATGGACCACGGTATTATACGAGCGCAAACGTCAAAGAGTCAACCCCTCGGTGTTTTTGTCCAGCAAATGCCATACCCTTGCTTTGTGGATGATGTGTGAGTACAAAAGCTTTTATCTGTCAGCTTGTGATTAGAGGAAGAGAAAGGAGGTATTACAGCAATAACATTCTTCTCACTCCAGGGAGCTGCCACTCACTGCCACCACATAGTGGAGTTATGGTCTTATCAGTCACTTAGGGCCTCCAGATTTCCCAGTGGAAACTTCAAGAATGCTCCCCCCTATTTGTCTAACTTAGCCTTTCCTGAATATCTGTGTTGCTCTTCTTCTAGCGTCTTATGGTGTCAGTGATTACAGATGAAGGAACTGAGACAGGTGACTAATAATGATGTCAGTGTTACTAGTCAATATTAAAAGTACAAGATCCTTGAAGTTATATTTTATTGTGAAATGAGGGCCAGCAAGGGAAAAGAAATGAATGAAGAGGCAGTGAGAGAGAAAGAGAAGGCCGGACCAAACTATTGATTTTAGTCAAACCACATGAATTTCCTGAATAGTTGATGAGCGCTGAATTATTTATGCAACCACTACGGGTCCCTTCCTCTCTTGTATTTCTGAGGCATTTCACTCTTAACAAAGTGAACAAACCCTATCGTATTTCTCACGTGCTATCTATCCATCGCATGTAAAGATTGATAGCAGCACCCCATCTGTGTTTCATATGTATCCACTGATAGCACTACCTTCTATCATGTTAGATCATTTACCTAGGGACAAAAACAAGGTGGTATCGCTCGAAATCTTCCACAGCCAAGATTTCCTCTGAGCCTGGGAAATTACTCCCATCCACACAACATTATGATCTCCATTAATAACGGAGAAGCCCAGTGATGCCATCAAGAGAAAAGATAATTAGCAGGGAGATGTAAGTCCAACAACACAATACGCCCCTTCCAATAGACAGAAAATATTCACACCCCGTGGGAAATGCAGTTCCAGGGATTAGGTATCTAATTTTAAGATATTATGTGCTTTAGATAGCACTGAATTTACAGTGAAACGAAACAGTTTCATCGAATCTGTTTTAATCATCTGCAGTTTCTATAGGTTTTACGAAATACTAATGTGATTTACATTCACACTGCTGCTTCGTCATTTAACACATCTTCACTGATTTCTTTTTTTTTTTAATGCTTTAACCTGGTTTAAGTAGAAAAACACTTGGTTTGAGCCGCTGGTATAGTTTTAGAAGCTGGAACTGGAGGGAAGAGGAACTAAATACTGCACTCAGTGGAGACAAGCATCTCGGAAAGCCGGAAGATGACTGACATCCCCACTTATACTTGTCTTCTCTTACGTATTGTTATTTTCCCACTACAAATCAAGAAACCTTAGCATAAGATAAGTATTGCACAGTCATTTGAGAAAGCTGTGAAAATGCTTTCACATCATTTACAACTCATTGTTGTGATAATGATCTGAAATTAGACAGTCATGGTACAGCTTATTTGCTAATGCCAGCCCCACAGCCTCTGTTTCATCTCCTTAAAACAAAGGATTAATAATTACAGAAGATAAATGGAAGCCATAAAACACAGCAATGCCCTCAGTCCCTCCACCATTTACTCTTTCTCCTGCCTAGCCATTCGGGCATTTCTGTAAATTATTAACACTTGAAAACTGCAATTTCATTCATAAATAATTGAGAGTGAAATCACACAAAGGAAGATGCGCTAAAACGCAGAGATGCATGATGGGGGACGAACCTCAGTGGTAATTATTTTCACCTTAACCACGTTGCCAGCCAAAAGAAAGGCAGGAACAATGCACATTCAGGTGAGCATGTTTGCCTGCTCTTTTCCTTAGTACATTTAGATATTTTAGTATTGTAAAAATATACATTGCAGTAGAAAATATTGTACTTTGGTCTCTGTGAGGAGACGGTGTCTCTTTCATTTTGTCTTTCTTTGTTACGTTATAGACATAAAGTCATATTTCTACTTTAGTGACAAACCCATCTGTAAAAGTATCTATCTGTTACCTACCAAACTATCTGCACTTATGATTTGAAATAATTTCAAATCATTGTATTCCCTAATTTTCACTACACTGCCTCCCGCTGTACCTAATGAACCGCCACCAATCCGGGCCACTTCACACAGTTGACCCTGTTCATGTTTTGAACTTGAGATAACGAAACTGTATCAGCTTCCGCTAGCTTTGTATTCAAGTTGTGCAGAGGCCTCAGATGCAGCTGTTGGATAAAACTTGACCCCCGCGGGGCCTGATAGCGCACAAACTGTTCCTCTATCAGCAACCCCTGTGCTATTGCACAGTTTCGAATCAGAGGCATCTCTTGTTTGAATCCTGAGGCGATGCTCCCCATCATTAGGTCTTTGACATTCACGTGGTCTTGATGTGAGATCTGAGACTACTTTCAGCATTACATAACACAGGCCTGTGGACTTGAGGAATATTTAATTCAGTGATTAGAGGGGGAAATGCTTTTGTCTTTCTATAGCAGATAATTAACCTCATGTTTTTTTGTGAAGTGAGTTGGTGACATAGTGAGGTTGGGCATAATGGGACATTCAAAGCTCACAACGAGCTTATAATCAGCTGCTGTTTTTTTGTTTCATGTTTGTAGTGACATGCTGTAATGATAACATCAGAACATTTTCCCTGCTGGACTTCCCACACTTTAAAAAGACCCATTTGTAGCCGTGGCCAAAAATGGCTTTTGGTTTTTCATAATTGCAGCTCTCAAAAAATGTTTTCTTCCTGTTTACATAAGAGAAAACAGGGGCGCAATGACTCATACAATATAGGCTGCATATTGATTTCACCAAAGCTGAAATAAACAATTGAGAGACCAAGGTGCCCAGACACTGTCATTTTACAAATGAGCACTATTATCATGTTAAACCGGTTGAAATTCAGAGCCTGACTGTACAGTCAATCAACATTTTGATTAATACTGAGGCTGGGGACAATGGGCAATAAGAACTGTGCATGTGAAAGTAGTTTCATTTTGGTTAGTTATATGAGATACTGTTCTTTCATAGCAAGCTAGACTTTAGTAACAATACATCATTTAAAACCACTATCAGTTCATCAGTGAAGGTAACAGTTTTTCCTCCAACATATGGTAGCAAGTATAACAGTCTTTAAACTGCAGTTTAGTCTCAACACTTTCTATCACCATTGCTTAATGGCATTATATATATATATATATATATATATATTTTGTGATCTTTCTCTTTGATTGAAAAAAAAAACTCATGACATATGGCATCTTAAGCATTTTAAGAGTGGTTTGCCATAGCCATATGCTCACCCCTCCCAGAGCAACAATTTGTACCAGCAATGAGATAATCCCCATTGAATAATAAAGCCTGTTCCTTCAATGAATTGCTCATTTCCAGCCAGCCAAAAACTCCACGGTATATTTGCTCAAAATGAGACAGGAAGCTTTTTTTTTTTTAGAATAGTACGCCAACCTTTGGGGAAGCTCTGCTCTACTATCTCTGCATTTACTGAGAAATCAGTCTTCCAGCTTCCCTAAATTTAGGTCAGGCCGCCAATGTAACTGGAGCCCTGTAACACAGACCCGCCTGGAGTTCTATTACTTAAGCACCTTTGATCGATCACCAAATGTATAATTCAGGAGCATCTGGTGGCAAGGTTGTCAGTGTCAGACATGGTGTGCATGACTGATCTCTCCCCCTCCAGTGCTAGAAGTCACAGAAAGAGTTAAGTCACACAGGCTGTCAGCTGTTACAGAGATGTTAGGGTAGAATCGGGAGCAGATAATGCCAGAATTAGTATTCAGCTTGATGCAGTTGTTACTTGAGGCAGGTACCTACCTAGGCAAGGTACTAATGTATGACCCAGCCTTATTTGTTGAAGTGTATTGAGTTGGTGGCCTCTTCAAATTTAAATTTAAGGGTTCAAAGAAGTGATTTTATTTGCATTTTCTTGTAAGGGATCTTGGTTTTAGTTTCTCTGAGTCTGTACTTTAGGAAAACTCTGTGTCAAACAACCCTTTCTCACTGCTTTGAAAGCCTTGTTTAAAAGGGTTCCATCCCATGAGCACCAGGATAGTGTCGCCAAAAACAAGCCTGTCTCTGTTTCATGTTCCCATATGACTGAACGTCCTCTGGGGTCTCAACTGGAACCAACTTCTTTAATTGGGTTTTCAAGGCAGTGCAACATTTTTGACATTTGTTAATTTATTGACAACACTGTCTCTACTAAGCTGTATTTTGCATAGACTGAAACTTAAGATGACTATATTTGCACAAGTGTTTTGCCTGCCCCCCCGTTTACTTGAAAAATGTCAAGCTAAAGTGAAAGCTTTCACAGTACGATACCTGTGACAAAGGGTACAAGTCAATTATTTTAAAAGAAAATTCAGAGAAATACATTTACACCAGTGTAAAAAAAAAAATACTCATTTAAAATCAACTTCATAGAAAATCCACTTATGCAGACCTAACTAACAATTAGGAAAAAATAGACCATTGAGTGAGCCTTTCTCACTAAGCAGCTATTCAAGAAGGCTTTTTTTCATTACTTGAACAGAACTACAGACGTAATTAATTTCATCCAGATGTCCTGAAATTGTTTAGATTTACTTTTTAATTAATCTATGTGTCTGCGCTGAACAGTACTTCACTTGCATTATGTTCTCATTACTAATAGAATTCGATTATACGTAATGTGTGAAATCTATACTTTATCAAAATCTATTTGATCTCTCTCCTTCACCGTCTAATAAAGCACAGGAAGCATTTTGTTATATTGGCCGAGGAGATAATATTGACATGGCATTTTGGTGGCATTATGAAGCCTGTTTAATATCGCCTTATTGTGTTGTAACAGCAGCATATCATACATCATCTCTGGCATGGGTTACAGCACTAACTGACCCGACTGAGCTGATACACAAAGTTTATGAAGCTTAGCTCCCCGTTTAAATATAATAACAACCTTGTTGCTATAACATGCAACATATTTGCATTTGTAATATAGTCTGTATTTCATTTTACTGCCAGAGGCAACTATGTTTATTTTTTGTTAGATCATTAAGGGTGCAACAAAACCTTTGGTGTAATTTAATATAGATTTTTTTTATTATTATTTTATAATTAATTGGTTCCTATAATTTCATAAAAACTGGAAAATGGTCATCAAATCTCCCAAAGCCCAAAGGGAGGTCAGAAACTTCCCTTCTGTTAGGTCCATCTGTTTGACTCACGTCAAAAAGCCAAAGCTGTCCTGACTGCTAATGCAATGTTTCGATTGTTAGTAGGCTTTACATCATATTTCAAGCTAATATTGTTTTATGATGCACTCATGCCAAGTATTACAAAGTAGTTAGTAGACTGTCTTTCTGCTGTTCCTGGGATTTGGACAAAGTTTTAACACTGTCACTGTTTATTTATAAAATATATGTCATTTATTGAATTTACCTTTCATCTGTGTCAAGAAAATCCTGTCAAAACATGTATTTTATTTAATGACACATAGTTCAGGATATAGCCAATTGCATTCAATTTCTGTCAGCTTCAACTAAAGGGTTTTAAGTGCTCCTCGAAAAAAACATGCAGACGTATATATTTTGTACCCTTTTGTAGTCTTTTGCACCATGTAGTAACTATTGAAACCTTTTGGATCAAAGGTGAAACATTTTCCATACTTCTCACACCTAAATAATTCAGGTCAGCATATACAAAGAGTAAATACTAAACTCAACTTCTAATTAATTTGGATATTTGGCAAGCAGTTTGTGAAATAGTCCACCTCTGAATTGCTAAAAATGTAAGGTTTCGGAGTGGCCTAGTCGATGGTTTTTCTAATTCTAATTGAGATCCTGTTTCATGACATTATACAGGCAGTTCATACTCAAAAACCCTCCTGTGTGGCTCTATTAAAACAACTCTAAAAATAGGAGTGGTCCAAGATTCCTCCACAGGATAAGTGTATCACACAATTGATTACAGTTGCTGCAAAAGGGTGGCACAGAGAGGCAATTACATTGTCACATAGGCCAGGCAGGTCTGAGCAGCTTTTTTGCCTGAATAAATTAAATTATCACTTAAAACCTGCATTGCTTATTTACATGGGTTGTCTTTGTATAATATTAGAATGTGTTTGATGAAAGTGTGAAAACAACAGCAAGAAAATGTAAAACTGTAAAATTGTCTGGTGGCTGTACAGTATATAATAGTATAGTAGAGTTATTCATTCCCCTATACTTGACCCTGATAAATGAAAACTGCATACACCTGGATCTGTTAAACCTCAGTAACAGACCGACTTCAAAATGCCTTTAAGACTCTGTCTCTACAACTCATGCATGTTTTGAGCACAAAACAAATTTTGGTCACGTTCAGAATGAACACCACAGCAAAAATGCTTTGGGTATTAGGTCCCACAACATGACAACCTCATTTGATCCTTTGCTTCTGTTGTCAGCTCATATGTAGATGTATACTGTACATACCAATAAAAGCTGCTCACTCCTCCACCCCCCTTTGGATATAAAGCATCTAGTTTACAACCAGCATGTTAGAAAATGTATTATATTATATGTTATATGTTTATTATATTACAGATACAGATAGCTCACATAGCTCATGTATTTCATAAATATTGTACACTGAATGTCATTTTTGTGATCAGCAGGCTGAATTTGAGACAGATTTTATGTTGACCAGTGTTACCAGCAAACACAGTACTATGTTCTTATTGGACATTGTGTTTGCTATAACACGTATATAATTTTCAAAGGCTAAGTGATGATTGTGGCTCCTTTTATTACATTAGCATATCTTGAAACATGCTTTGGTGGAAAACATGAATGCAAGAGACCCTAAACTCCTAAATGGTACTTTAGTATGTGTGAAATTTTGATGTTAAGCTAAATAACATAAAAACCTTTCTACATAATGCATTACCGCTCAATAGCAGCACAAGTTCTATTCTCCAAAAAAGTTTAAACTCAAACAGAACATTAATATTGTTTTTGTTGTGTTGTGTGTTTGTTTTAGTTTGACGTATCGTATAGAGTGAGTGTAGATACACATGGGAGTATTCAGCCAATTAAAAGAAGATTATCACCCATCTGGCAGTTTTTGCTCCATATATAGAGTTCATATACATTCCCTTTAGTGTTTAATGTGCAATTCTGATCTTTTTAATTGCTTTCCTTTTACAACCAGATTCATCCAGAGTATTGGAAGTGTGCTCCCCATGTTTTTAGTGCTGGCCTTTATGGAATCTGTGTGTATGACCATCAAAAGCCTGGTGCTAGAGAAGGAACTCCGGCTCAAGGAAGTGATGCGTGCAGTTGGCATTCAAAATGGTGCCCTTTGGTCTGCAAGGTTCACAGAGAACATTGTTCTGCTCACAGTTCCTTGTGTGCTTATCAGTGTCATGGTTAAGGTCAGTAGGAAAAGAAAGTTAATCAGTGGCAAATACCAAAACACAAACCATAAACATGTGAATATAATGCATGGTAGCTAAAAAGCTTCCCTGCAGTTAAAGCATTTTCAGTTGTGCTGCTAAGTGTTGCAGGAAACATTCAAATTTCAACTAAATATTCTGAAATTATACACACTAACATAATTTCACATGCAGTGTCAAGTAGTATTTTCAGACTTTTCAGTGCAAATCCTAATGTTATTTATGTATTTTCGCATTATTATTTTTGCATGATTCAAGCAAATACAAACACAATGAAGCAGTAAAACAAACCAGTAAAACGTGTGCTGTCATTCAGGTGAGACTATTGTTCATGCTTTGTGTTTTGGTTCCTTTGCTATTTTAACCAGTCAATGAGCAAATAATCAAATCATTTTCAGTAATCCTTTAAATCAGATTTCTCAGGCTAATTAATTGAGCATGATTCTGAATCTGCAATGAAGTCAAATAAAAACCACGCATTTGGCTATTTGAGCTTTCTTTCCTGTAATTGCGGCACCTCTTCTTCTATGCTTTTACATATAATGAAAGCCTATGAAAAGAAGGGTATATATTTAATTCTGTTTATTTCCATGATTGGAATGTAAATGTATTTATCTTCTGCAATTTGAGTTCTGTGCAGTATTCTACATTATGTTAATCAATCGAAGATATTTGCAGGGTACAAATCATAAGTCCGGTTTAGGAAGAGACCCTAGGCTGTGGATTCCATATATATATATATATAAAATGAGAAAATATATGTGTTAATATTTTTAATTTATATGCATATACAGTATATATATATATATATATATATATATATATATATTGGGCAGCTGTGGCTCAGGAGGTAGAGCAGTCGCCTGCCAATCGGAAGATTGGTGGTTAGATTCCCCGCCTCCTTCAGTCATATGTCGAAGTGTCCTTGGGCAAGACACTGAACCCCAAGTTTCCCCCTGTGTGGGGCACTCTCACACTCTCTCTCTCTCTCTCTCTATATATATATATATATATATATATATACATGCTCATCAATAATTAAGACAAGACAACCAAAGCCAATCTTGTGTTACTAATTATTGAAAGCATCTAACATGAGGAGAAAATACTAAATTGTGTTGATGTGCATTCCAAAAAAATAAGTTAAAAATAATGTAACAAGGAGCATGGGCATTAGCATTTTTTATGCGTGACAAATGTGTATTTATACTGTTATAGGTTTATTATAGTTTATATATTTATTCTCCTTTTGAATTAATGGGTAGGATATAATGGTCATGTCTAACAGTTAAAATGTTAAAAGAGCTCTTCATTACAGATGCAAAAGGAATACAAAACAGCGACCCTTTGTGCCTTTGGTAATGCTGCAACATTATTATCGGTCTCCTTTAGATAAAGCACATCCTTCAACGGACTTGTTTCGTAGGCGTTGTTAATGAAATAAAGGATGGTTATTTTAGATCTGCCTAATCAATTTTTGCTGTTTAATTAGAAAATACGACTGGTAAATAAGAACTGATATTTGAACAGCTGGGTAAAATGTAATTTCCCATCAGCCTAATGTGTTTGCGAGTCATCAACAATTCGTAAACATTAATAACAATAAATTGAGTTAGTTGAGTGCCTCGGAGGAGCGACTGCGAGCACGATGTGTATTCAGATCACAAGCCCATTCTAAATGATAATTTCACAGCCAGTTTCAGCACATTAATAATAATAGCAAATCAAATGGTGATGGTAATTATCATAAGGCTGTATCACGATTAGGTGTGACGACAACTAGTTTTGTCATTTGCGCCTGAGCTTTTTGTCATCTTGGCAAAACCAGCTGAGCAAAGGTATTTGTTTGACGAGACTTTCTATGCAAAAAAATAACCCAGATCAGGTATAATCAGTGCACCCCCCCACCCCTCAAACATAATGTCCTTGTTTTGGCAATTTAAAGCCACCTTCTGAATCTTTTGTCATGTTTCCACTCAGCCGTTAAAATGTGATTAATTTGTTGTGCACAACACTCGCTGCTGCGTTGCACAAATGCTTCAGAGACCACCTTCACAGTTGGAAGATGGCTATTGACATCTCATCAATCTCATTTTTCACAAGACAGAAAGAAATTAAATCTGACTTTATTGTACCAGTGATGCAACGTTACAATTCGTTCACCCAGTTACTGTATCTTAGTATCATGTTGAAGCATTGTGCTGCTTTATACATGTCAGAGACAACGGTTGTTCTCGTCCCTCCACTTTGCATTTGACAGCCCTCGTCAAGTTACTATGTAGATTAAGTTTTATTCCTAATAAAATGAGTTTCCCTTGTTGCATCATTAGTAAAGAATATTAACTTTACATTTAGAATAATGAAACCTAAACAAAAAGTTGCACAGTTAAGTTATTCATAATTTATCTAACTTAATAATTGTGCTTTTGTGGGATGTTGTGTAAGATTTCAGTTCAAGCAAGTGACTGCATCTATGCTGGACTGCTCATAGACTTTGATTATTATTTGAGGCTTATTAAGATTTAAAAGTCCATCATTTTAAGTCCTTTACATGAACCAGAAAAACGCAGACACACAGTTAACAAGGGAATTTGTGGAATCCAAAACCGAGTTAAGGTGGCATCATGTCGCTAGAACCACAAGTATAAATGAATGCTAGTTCACCATGAAGGCTTTAATGTTGATCATCTCTAAGTTTTCTTTACTACTAAGTTTTGTTTAATTGGCGGGAGTTAGCAGCCTAACTCCCGCCAATTATGCAGGCTCCAGGTCCAGATTGCCTGTTAATACCAGATGTAAATAGGGTCATTATCTTGTATGATCTGGCTTCCCCCCCCTTCAGGTTCCTACGGTCGTTGTCACGTTCCCTCCCCTTATACATGACTTTAGCCTGGATCTACTCTGTGGCCATGATCGTTAAGGGTATTGTCGCAGAGAAGGAGGCGAGGCTTAAGGAGACAGTGAGGATCATGGGCCTCAGAAGTAACATGTATTGGCTGAGCTGGGCGGTGTCCAGTGGGGTGCCATTGGCTGTCAGCGCTTTCCTCCTTACGCTGATACTGAAGGTGATTTAAGAATGATTCAAGAGTGAATCAGGGAGGACCCAGCTCTATTTTTAGAGAGTTTAGGTCATGGGTGTCCAAACTCGGTCCTCGAGGGCCGCAGCCCTACTGATTTTCCAAGCATCCATGCATTTGTGACTTCTGATTGGCTGAACACACCTGATCACCTTGGCTGAAGACACCTGATCACCTTGATCAGGTGTGTTCAGCCAATCAGAAGTCACAAATGCATGGATGCTTGGAAATAAAGCAGGGCTGCGGCCCTCGAGGACCGAGTTTGGACACCCCTGGTTTAGGTCATCAAGTCTCAAGAAGTAATGGGACTTTTGTTTAGAATAATGAAGATGTTAATCTAAAGTGAAACTAAAATTAGGTCGTTTGATTTCATGCTAACACTTGTATTTCTGAGTTCATTTAGTCTGAACAAATTTGGAAGAGTTTCTATAATTAACATTTATACACTGCATGTAACAATATGCTTTATAAGGTTTTTAGTCATAATTGCATCCATTGCAATGGCACCATTATCCTAACAGTTCAAGTGCCTTCTCTGGAATTAGGCTCGGAGAAGGCTGCAGCATCATAGAGCCATGTGGGAGAATGGATGGATTCACAAGTAGCTCTCTAAAACTAGAGAAGGGCCCTCCTTCAAACTGGCAGAGTAAAAGACATATTGAGTTTTTCATGACATTTAGATGTTATGTAATTGAATATTACTACATAGAGAATTTGTAGAGATAATATACACTTTAATCATTCCATACATCTTTTACTCTGTCACCTTTGTTTTATTAATCACCTATAACAATCAGTCTTTCTGAATTTATTTAATCTATTCTGCCAAACCTGAAGAAGTTTTCGTGTTTTTTCCAATGATTTACTGTAGATGTTTACATTTTTGTCTCATCCGTCTTTCATGTTCTTCTTCTGGCA
Organism: Microctenopoma stevenorrisi; assembly: GCA_032270685.1. Taxonomy (NCBI): domain Eukaryota; kingdom Metazoa; phylum Chordata; class Actinopteri; order Anabantiformes; family Anabantidae; genus Microctenopoma; species Microctenopoma stevenorrisi. The sequence goes on from JAUMTR010000010.1 coordinate 4,264,501, forward strand.
CAGTTCGGAAAAGTGCTCCAGTATAGCGACCCCTCAGTGATCTTTGTGTTCCTGCTGGTGTTCTGCCTGACCACCATCTCTCAGTGCTTCTTCATTAGCGTCTTCTTCTCTAAGGCCAACTTAGCAGCCGCGTGCGGTGGCCTCATCTACTTCGTCCTCTACCTGCCTCACGTCCTTTGCTATGCCTGGAGGGACGTCATGAGTTTCCGGGCCAAGGTTGCTGTGGTAAGTCCGTCTTTAGCTCAGGCAATTTTTTTTTTTATCTTCCCCTGCTGTTATCATACATGAGAGATGGCTGAGTTTTGATTTATATTACTGGGTTATGTTTTTGCCACTATAATCACACTCTAGCAGTCACAGTTGTTTGCTTCTCCATCTCCAGTTCCCTTTAAATTCAAACAGGCACAAGTCTCCTGATAAACAATGTATAAAGTGTGTACTTCCAAGATGAATTGAAGGGCCAGTGTTATATTCAGACTGGAAGACACAAGCATGTGCTGATTTGTTTGTTCTGACACATTAATAACTTTAAGAATTTTGTCAACACTGGACATATTAAAGTGACAGAAAAGGACCATACACAAAAGGAGATTTCAAAGGCTAAAGATAAATAGTATATTGTTGCTCAACTTTCAGTGTAGCCTCCTTTTGTGTAACCTTTACGGTGGCGGCTGCATCATTTATCCTCAAGCTGTTCTTGCTGCAGACAAAGACACACAATACGTTGAGTCCTTATTGTCGCGGTTTCACGCCGTTGCTTCTTTCCCAGCGTTTCAATCAAGTCGTGTTTTCTTGTTCGTCAGCACAATTTTGTAATAGATGTGGATGGCAAGGGTAAATATTCTCAAGGTAAATAGTCAATAAAATCTTACACACAGATAGAAGTCATTTTGTAAACATTGCATCTGCCAGCGAACAGCATCAGCCTATCAGCGGCTAAACTTGCTCGTCTTTAAGTAAGTCCTTTGAAATGAGGTCATCCTTATTCCTCAGGAAACTTTTCCGTTTTTTTTACAGACTGCATGCAGGTTAGGTAAGCATTTTAAAAATGAAGCACTGAAACCTTATTTAATCTCTACATATAGTGCCGTTGCTAGGTCCTCCCCTGGTGCTGCGATTTCTCTCCCACCGCTCCAACTAGATGGATAGCCCTCTAGCCCTCTAATTAGCATGAGCAATGTTCGTCTGACCAAACCGCAATCCAGTTCACCCTTTTGTTTTATCAACCATATGTGCGTGCGTGCATTGATTTCCCTCTCTCCCCACCACACTGTTCTTGATAATGAAGTCTTTAATCGGGACAGAATTTCAAAAAATCACCTGGATTTATATGAACAGTTTTTGATTGCAGCTTTGTGCTAAAGAGAGCTACAGGCAGTGTATCATCAGGCCACTGTAAGATAGGGCACATTCATAGTGCAGCTTCCTATCTACTGCACTTTCACTATTCTCTCAGTCTTTTATTTCCAGTCTTTTTTAATGAGGTAGAGACAAGAAAGAGCTCACAGTTCTTTTATGTCCGGGCAAACTAGAAATATTTTTTAATGATTCTTTCAAACCAGGAGAAATCCTGATAAAAATATGGAAATTCCTACAGAAACTTCTCATATTTTCCTTTTGTTTAAATCAATTAATTGATTTATGTTTTTCTTGCAAAGTCAACCTTTAACATCTTACCCTGCATCTCTGTGCATCTCACACTTCTTTTTCTCAGTTCATTGATGTATTGCTTGTAAAATGTAAAAAGTGTATAGTTTTTTTCAGCCGGCCACAACACAGATCAACACATATTCAAGCTGCTAACCAACAATGTTTTATAGCTGTCTCTAAAAAATTGCTAATACAGCCTACACAGTTATAAAAAAAACTGGCAAAACCATTAATCATTTTTTTGTGATTAATGATTAATCTGTGTTTTGTTTTTATTTTCCCCAAATCCAAGAAATTTAACTGGATTTTTCAGAGAGATTCATCACAGACTGTGATCTTGTCACGTAAAAAACTACTGAAGATTTGAAAACAGTTTTACTTCAGACAGAAACATTTCTCTGTCAGGGTACATGTCCATCATTCCAGCTCAATTTGTCAAAAGTATCATGGACATATAGTTGTTAGAAAGAGTGAGAGCCCTGGTAACCCCTTCACTTAATGTGGTTCTTTGTCTCCAGCCAGCCGAATGGTGACTGAGGTCTTGATGTGTTATAAAGAGGGGGCTTGTTTCGTCTCACAACTAATGCCCCTTTTCTCAAAAGCCAAAAGAGTGGTTCCTGTCGTTTTGTCAGGCGTTCATACAGAGGTCAGAGAAGAGTGCCCAGTAGCCTTGCTGTCACCTCTTATCTACTGTCTGACTGTTGACTGCTTGGCAGTAGATGGGCAGAGGAGGACAACACGGGAAGTTGCCAGTGGTGTTAGCAGCCAGGCTGGAGGTTTGGCGTCACTGCAGAGCTTTTCAGATTCTCTGGCTACCGTTGGAAACACAGTATCCATGATGGTGCTTCTCTGAAGCTTCAGCAAATGCTTCTGCCAGAGTTAAAGTGCTGTGAGCAAATGAGGCGTGATAAAACAGCTGGCAGGCAGCATGGCAATACAGAGTGATAGGCCATGGCAGATGATGTCTCGTGGGCAACACATCATTTGCAATTTCCCACTGTATGAACGATTCAACAAATCTTAGTATGCAGCACACGTTTTAGTCTCCATCCTGGTTTTTGTCTACAGTTAATGTCATTTGACGTGTTAAACTATTAGTTATCATTAATTGATTTTTTGATCAGTGTCACTATTTATTTACCTCTGTCAAAGGCTTTTGCATTATTATGATCACAGCATAACAAAATATTCATAATTCACCAAATAGGTGAAACCATCAGGGTTTATCTGAGTGTAAAGCCTGGAAACAGGCTTCAAACAGTCAACTAAATTTGCCTAGCAGCACGTCTAAAGCAGATAAAAACAATTCACCATTTTACAGAGGCCTTTGTGACAGGTTGAATGAATTAGAATCTGTTTTTTGTTTACTTTCAGTCTTTATGTCACGTTAAGCTAATCAGCATCTACGTAGCCATGATATTAGCCTCTTTTTTTTTTTACTTTGCACATTTCATCCCCAGAGTTTATTGTCAAGCGTGGCCTTCGGCTATGGCTGTGACAGCTTTGCCAAGTATGAGGAGCAAGGCATTGGCATCCAATGGTACAACATTGCAAAGAGTCCAGAAGAAGGGGAACGCTACACGTTTATTGTGTCCATCATCATGATGCTGTTGGATGCGGTTTTATACTGGATCCTCACCTGGTACACTGAGAATGTATTTCCAGGTACTTATACTTGGGCAGATGTTTACAGTATCTGTCAAATGTTCTCTGTATTGTTTGACGAGTGTGTTTTGTTGATGCTGCATATAAAGATATAAAGGAATGTTCTGTGGTGTTTCTATTTTACTCTTAATCAATAGTCAGTGCTGCCACAGTTTTATACTAAGGTTTTTTTTCATCGACTCTAATTAAAAGAAGACATCATTCTTGCCGAGCTGACAAGAAGAAACCTACAAAGTACAATATTCCTTGAAACCAAACTGTTATGAAAATGTGAATAATCTTCTCTGTGCTCTATTCCAGGTCAATATGGGATCCCTAAGCCGTGGTACTTCTTGTTCACTGCCTCTTATTGGCGTGGAAGACCGTCAGCCACTGGCGCTGATCCCGGGTTGCTGACAGATTCCAACAGTAGTGGTAAACTTCCATATCATTTGTAATTCTCACTTGTAGTGCGTAAGTCTAGTGTGAACCACTTAGGTATTATCTATTTGTGAGACACAGCTCACTCGTGTACTACAGGGAACATAGTTCTAATAATAAGTGTAAGTTAATTGTGATGGGTCGCAAACAAACATTAACACCTTTTTTGTCACATATGGTGATAATAGAAGGTCTCGCTTTGAAGGGGAAAAGGTGAATTCAAGTCAGAAACTTGCCAAAAAAATGTTTCCAATTTACATGTAGGATTATTCCTGTCTGTATGTCAACGGCAGTACTTCTTTTCCTCTTTGAGTGTTCACATGTTTAAAGAGTTGTAGAAGAGAAGCAACATTTATCCATATTGTTTAAAAGAGTTGTTTTTTTTCCAGTATGTACATGTTTTTTTGAATAATCCTATTAGTCAGTGTGATTTTGTTATGCTTTGAATAATTTTTGGGTTTCAGGTTACGTTTTTTTCATAGATTTATTTTTTAATCCTATTCCTATTTATAAAACGGGAGGAAAACTTGACTTTACGAACTATAGACCAGGGTCAATACTCAATACACAATTTACCAAGATTCTAGAAAAACTCTTTTTTTGACAGTTTTGTGGACAAACACAAATTGCTGACAAATAGTCTGTACGGGTTCAGAAACAATAGATCAACAGCCTTGGCATTATTAGATATAATAGAAGAAATAACAGATACTATGGACAATAGGAAGTACGCACTTGGGGTTTTTCTAGATTCAAACAAAGCATTTGACACTGTTGACCATTAAATCCTAATACAAAACTTGAAAAGTATGGGTTTAGGGGATTGGTTTTAGAATGGATAAAAAGCTATTTAGGGGATAGGCAAAAATTCATACAAATAAATGAGAACAAATCAGAGTTGCTGGATATTGTATGTGGAGTACCACAAGGATTGGTACTAGGCCCAACAATGTTTATTATGTATATATATTATATTTGCCAAGTATCAAAAATACTAAAGTTTGTAATATTTGCAGATGACACAAATATCCTTTATTCAGGGGTGGAATTGCCACAGATTCTGGAGGTGACCACACAGGAAATAAATAAGCTAAAGAAGTGGTTTGACTAAATTATTATTACATCTAGATAAACAAAATGTATGTTATTTGGAAACCATATGAAAGATATCGAAGTAGAAATATGTTTTGACAATGTATTCTTAGAAAGAGTAAATGCAATAACATTTCTTGCTGTGATCATTGACCACAAAATCTGTTGGAAACCACACATTACGTATATTAGAGGGAAGCTGGGAAGGGACAATGCCGTCCTGGGGAAAGCTAAGCAAATAATATATCAGAAAGCACTGAACATATTATACAGTGCTTTACTATTACAATATATGAGCTACTGTGTAGAGGTCTGGGGAAATACATATAGAAGTAAAACACAAACAATAAGCATAATGCAAAAAAGGGCCATTAGATTAATAAATAATGCAGGATACAGGGACCGTACAAATGTACTCTTCATCAAAACACAAGCAATAAAATTCCAAGATTTGGTGAAATTCAAAAAAGCACAAATAGTATATGGTTTTGTTGAGGTTTTGTTTTGTTTTGTTTAGTATGTAAGCATAAATATTATGTCTCATGTTGATATGGAAAAAACTGTTTTTGTTTTTTCTCTTTCTTGTTCCTTTTGTTTTGTTTTAGTTTGCTTGTTAAGCTAACACTAAAGGTAAATAACATAAATGTGTTGTGATTGTAATGTAATGATGTAAAATTCAAAGGTCTAGCCCAAAATAAGTGGACAGATCTGCCTACTCCCTTTCAAACAAAATTTTATCTATATTATGAAATGTTCGTTGATGCAAATGTTTGAAATAAAATATCACTAAACTAAACTAATCAGCTCTTTTCTTTACTTGTTTCAAAATGCATGTATTTCTACAGAATATCTGGAGAAACCACCACCAAATGTGAAAGCAGGCGTCTCGATCCGCAATCTTGTCAAAATCTACAAGACTGGAAAGAAGCTCGCCGTGGACGGACTAAGTTTGGATTTCTATGAGAATCAGATCACATCTTTTCTTGGCCACAATGGAGCTGGAAAAACAACCACAATGTGAGTTGTATTATCTGTTTCCCCCATGCTTTACCAGTTGGCTCAGTTTTTATGTAATTTTCCAGTGTGCAACTAATCTAACTCGTACACGGCAACTGTACTGTCGCTACATTAATTCAGTGGTCACTGCTTTCAACAAGTAAGATCCTGTGAGAGGGCATTTATCACACAGAGTCAGCAGTTGTCTTGATAGCTGAAGTTATCTAATTGCTGCTTAAAAAATTGCAAAGAGGTTGTAAGGGGGTTGGGATGACAGAGAATAAATGAAACCCAGTGGCCGAGAAAAAAACAGAGCCAGAGAGAGAGAGAGACCAAGTGATGCAAGACTAATGGCTGAAGGGAAGACTTCCGCTCAGAGCCACTGGAACGAAACACAGTAGAGCACAAGAACAGAAAGGACGGGGAAGGGACTCAAAGCGAGGAGCTCTTTTTGTTGACAAGCACAAATCTTGTTTCATCCCAATGTGATGCACGATGTTTGAAATTCTGCTTCTGCTTCTTCAACATTAATACATAAGAGTTTGTGCAATGAGAAGAAACGGCAGATTGTAAGTGCAAGATAAGGCATTTTTGCTTGAACACGTAGGCTGTTGAGAAGGGGTAGTTCCATGTTTTTTAACATTTTACCAGTTTTTTAGTAGTTTGTTCCAAAATTGTGGTACCACTAAACTGCAGACTTTAACTCGACACCTCCACTGCCGTTTGATTAATCCAGCAGCACTGGAATAGGTCTGATTCTAATCCCATTCAACCAACCTATACCGATGTTCAAATGAACAGCAGCATTCTTAATTTATCGGTGTAGGTCGATTCTGACTGGACTCTTCCCACCAACGTCTGGAACAGCCGTCATCAATGGATATGACATCCACTCGGACATGGACAGCATCCGGAAGTATTTGGGAATGTGCCCACAGCACAATGTCCTGTTCAATGAGTGAGTGAATTTAGCAGGTTGTTGAAATAATTACGTTTTGCCTAAAAAAATAAATAATTACAGAGCAGTTTATTCACGTGCATAATGAGACCTCAGTCTTGGCTTATGTTTCACATCAACACATCATTATGCTTTTTTTGCTTTACTGTTAAAAAATAAAATGAACTTTGTTTTCTCTTAATAGCTTCTTTCCCAACCTTATTTTACTTCACCCCGAGAGTCCCTTCTATTTCTCTGTGTCTCTCCACAAACCCATTACCTGCAATGCAGGGCCCACACCATAATTAGCACCTGCAAATTAATTTCATTAATATCATTCCCAGTAGACATTATTTTTAGACAGTTTAGGTGAGTTAGGAAATATAGATTTGTTTTATTTGTCAGTTAAGTACAGTTAGGTAGGTGATGCGCTCTTTGGACACTGCATTTTTTTCGCACGTCAATCATGCCACAGTGGCTGCGTTATTTGAAACTTTTCAGGCTCACAGTGGAGGAGCACATCTACTTCTACGCCAGACTGAAGGGACGCAGTCGCGATGAAGTGAAAATTGAGATGGATCAGATGATAAAGGATGTTGGTTTACCACATAAGCGGAAGGATCTTGCCAAGAACCTGTCAGGTGTGTCTGTTTGTAGATTTAGTTTATTTCACAAGGTCTGTCTGAAATTATGCAAAGTTATGAGATTTGTTGTTTTTAATGTGTGCATCTGTCTGCGTCTCTCTGTTCATCCGCTTCCCCACGGGAAGGAAAATCATCTGTACATTATCCTTTCTATTAGGAACAAAGCTGCTCTTTTGTACCGTGAGCATATGCGACCGTGTTGACGCACACATCTGCTCTACCTGCGTGTTACAGGTTGTAATTCATTGTCTGGGGGGCAGGAGCAAGTCCTGCTTGATAAATTGTCCCTAGTCATGGATTGCTTGTGAGCAAAATCACTGAAATATGACTTTCAAGGTTGATCTAGGCTGACATTTCCACTACATTAGCACTACATTGGATGCATTTTGAAGAGCTTGCTATGTGAGTGGAGACTAGTATAACCCGAGTAAGGCGTATCTAACTCCCCATTAATCATGTGACAACATGCAATATACAATAAACATGTCTCCATAATCAGTTCTCAATAATTCGTCTTTTCACATGTGAAACCTTATGATGACAGATGGTTGTGTAGGATTTTTCATGGATTATAGGCAAAATGTCTACTTCCCAGGACTCATGCCTTTCTGCCATAACAGCACATAACACATACTTACAATGAGACGATAGCTAATGTAGATTGTCCTGTCTCCTAGGTGGGATGCAGAGGAAGTTGTCTGTGGCCATAGCATTTGTTGGAGGCTCGAAAATTGTCATCTTAGATGAACCTACGGCAGGAGTGGACCCCTACGCCCGCAGGGGTATCTGGGATCTGCTGCTAAAGTACAAACAAGGTATGGGATCAGTGGTAAGAAGCAAAGCTTCACCAAAGGCTATGGCGTGTCCTTAGATTTGAATTGCGTCAAACTTTTAGCTGTCAACCGACTGACTGACGTCTTCAATTATAACCAGTATGACATCTATTAAGGTGGTGAACCATCTCCAGAAGCCGGCGGAATATATAATTGTTGCTTTCTGTGACACTCAATTATGGGTGGAGACAAACTGTAATTTGTACTTGAACAGATTGGAAGTGAAGACAAGTGAATCAAAGACGTTGCTTTTTAACCAAGTCCCTAATTGTTTGCCGTATCAGTGAGCTTGTCGCTCTTTGGTCCTCATATGCTCTGCGGCTTCTAGTGGCTGTGAGCAGGACATGGACATTATAGTCACACATTTTCTCAGCAGATGTCTAAATGTTGAATGCGCTTTGAGTGACGTTCCACCCTCACTGTGTCATTAGCTTCTCTCTCTCTAATCAAGTCCTTTCACTCCATTTGGGAGCCGGAGATAAATGCGCTATAATGAAAACACCTACATTGTGGCTGGCGGAATTACTCGCGTTTTGTGCTTCTCCAGACTTATTTGCTGTAGAATGTCACTAAAGTTTGTCATTAACAAAAAAAAAAGGCTACGGGCAATCTATTTATATATAAAAAAAAAGATTAATGGAGAAATTGGACATACTGTGTTATAGCGCTTCTATATAGCTAATTAAGTGTGCAGGTTTTTCACACAGACAGGTTGACTTGATTGACCTAAGTGGGTGTTGTTTTGATTTGATTCAGTAGGGATTATTTAGTTGGTGGCAGTTCAAAATATGGGTATGGGCATAATGTATATGCATCAATATATTAAATGCTTAGTATATGTTTGCGAAGTACATGTCAAAATATAGTCTTCAAACTGCAGTTCATTTGTTAAATCTCTACATTTAAGGTGGATTTTTAATGGTTCTTCTGTCATGTAGCTTTAGAAATTACAACTAGAGGTGAAGGTTAAACTACAATGTTTCAAATAATGTTTTTTGACTGTTTTTTTTAATGACTATTCCTCAAAATTAGGTGTAGTCATATAAAACTTTTTATCTTTTAGATGAAAAAAGTAATGAAACTTGTGTACAAGGAACCAACCCATTGAATTGCTGAGTTTAATAGGTTGTGTAGCCTCCATACAGTTACTGAATGAATACATATATAAATAACATTAACATCCCTGAGGTTACTTATATGGATGTAATCAGTAGAAGTGAATTTTAACTTAAGCCTAAGTTCCTTATAATACAGCATGAACATAAGTATGTTTGTATGTAAAGTATGAAAACCTGATAATAATATAGTTCCTTATATCTTTTATTTATATGTCTTGTTGTGTATGCTTGGGACACATGAAAGTAGCTGTAATACTGTACAGATATCAATTTACAAAAGTTTGTTAAGAATGCCATACATGGCATGTGAAAGTAATGTTTCCAGTAAAACTGAATTTAAGGTCAGATTTTTTTTCCCTGTTGTTCTGGCAGGGGTAAAACATTGAGGTGCTATACATGTTGCTTTTTTCCAGGAAATGAATGGAAAGATGAGACCGGTGATGCAGTACAAATGGCATTAAGATGCGGCAGCCTCTATTGCTTGTATGTTATGTACAAAAAGCAGATGTACAGTATTTAAACTGAAACAATGCTTACGTTATACGAACATATAACATATACTGAAAAATAACATGTTTATTTTCTCAAAATATCGATTTACCGAAACCCCAAAGTCTGAGTTTTAGCTGTGCCCATTAAACACAAGCTCAAGCATTTATTTTTTATTGAAATATCGAACATTCGGATACAAACCTATTGTTTCAGGTTGTAATGTAGTGAATAGGATGTAAATAGCAAGGTCATTTCAAAATGTATTGATCCCTATCGATTTCCACAATACAGCAATTAAACTTTTACAGTTTAATTGCTGTATTGCTGCTCAGTACAAGCACTACAGTGTTTGTCTGAGACTTCGTCTTCCCGGCAAAGCATATAATACCTGTCAAGCCTTACTCAACCACTGAGAAATCAATTTCTATCAATTTGATTTAAAAGGAAGGCAGCTAAATAACAGCAACTAGATTTTCAGTCTCACTTCGCCGTGCGCAGTGCGAGTACTACCAATTTACCTGAACACACCCCAACTCCCTTTGATATATCACTTTGTGCTGTAATACACCACAACACACTATAAATCAGGATACCTTTGTGGGCCATCTGCAGCACAAACACATTTATTTTGTTCCCAAGTCACACACTATGCCGACGCATTTTGATTATTTTTTTTCATTGTAAACCACAACAAATCCCCGGGAAAATCCATCCGTGGGTTTGTGCATCCCATACACGGGGAGATGGCTCAGTCAAACTAAACCTCAAGCAATATCTTCATAAGCAACCCCACCCCTCCTCCCCCACGTATGGTAAATCAACTGGGTTGTGGACATTCATTCAGTTTCAGCATTTTGTTGCAGGGATCCAGACTTGCTTGGCAAGACATAAAGGAGAGAAATACTTAACTGAGACGGGGATAGATTTAGCTGCTCAGCTGGTCGCGCGGCACAAACATGAGGGTAGGGGGCCAAAAGGGGGGGGGGGAGAGTAGCAGATATAGGTAGCCAGAAAAAAATTGCCGGATTCTGCTTCAGTTAATGACCTCTGAGTGTGTCCTTGTCCCGTGGATAATGTGACCTGCGAGGATACAAAATTAACTAGCTTAGTGCCTGAAAAAAAAAGCCACCGTGCTCAGCAGAGTACCTGTCCATTTGCAAAAAAAAAAAAAAAAAAAAACAGCAACAAACTTCAGCCAGCAACTAACAGTGTGTGAACCTCATTGCCTTGTTTGGAGATTAATATGCTTGACGTGACCCGGCTGTCATGTCTGTACGGAGGTGCTGTGATCTGATACATGCTTTTCAAAATCATGCCCTTGCTGTAAGAAGGATGCGCTGTACAACGAGGTTGTCAGATAAACGCTCACACCAGAGTGATGGGATGCTGATAATGATGAAAGTGCTGATACTCTGATGATACGTACGTTCAATGGTTACCATGTTCACCACTGTTACAGTAAATTACAAATTTACTCCTTGGACTTTACTAACGTTAAAAAGAATATATGCTAATGTTGAAGTCGCACAGGCATCAGCAGGCTTCTTGCTTTGTCACTTAATAATAAAGACGATGGATTAAATGTTTTCTGACTGGATCTAAAGTCGCCCAGTCCGCCGTGACACTCCTTTCGTGCTGACTACAATGATGTGACCACGCTGGGACTCCATTACAAACCTCGCCCGTTTTCTGATGTCTGGGGTATGTGATAATTAATACGTGTTGTGTGATACAGCGGGACTCGAATGGATTAGAACACCTGTGAATAACCTCGCAACGCATGCTGTAGTCGTCGCGGCAATTGTGCTCAGTTTGATGCCTCTCAAATCAAAGGACTCGCGGAACAAAAGTGAGCGGTGAAATAAAATGTGGTCTCGTGGAAACGATGAAAAGCAGGCTTAGGGTCGCATTTATAGTAATTTAATTTTGTCCCATATTCACACCCACACACTCCTCTGGAGTTTGCTAAGTTGCCATGGGCATGGGGAAAAAAACACAGTGGAATCTGCAATGAGGAGATACAGTAAGTGACTGCCGTGCAGAGACAGATTGTGATATTGGCTTGACAGTTTTCATCTGTTGCATCTTTATTTGTCAGGCTTCTTTTTCATAACCACAGTTGTCAAAACAAACAAGCTCCAAAAAAGAAAAATGCTTCAGAAGTATTACTTCCAGTCTGCGCGTTGCCTATTTTACATTTACAATCCAGTGTGCTCATTCCTTACTTCACACACTGCAGGCAGCAGGCGCGCTGTCTTATTGTGCCCATTCAGGGAACATTGATTGAATCTCTCTTTCTGTCTCTCCTCAGGCCGTACCATCATTTTGTCGACACACCACATGGACGAGGCAGACATTTTAGGTGATCGCATTGCCATAATCTCCAGTGGCAAACTGCGTTGCTGCGGCTCCTCGCTCTTCCTAAAGAAATGTTTTGGCAGCGGCTACTACCTTACCCTGGTGCGGGACGGCACTGAAAAGATGACGTCACAGCGTGATGGCATTATACACAGTCAAGCCAAAGAGGTATGAACACATAGTTTCTGGCCTACAATTGGGTTTTAAATAGTTCTACAGGAAGTGCTTAAACACATATGCACTTTGGTTAATGGCTGATAACTTGACTGTGTGGTCCACTCTTACAGAAGACCAATACAAAGCCAAATAGTTCCATAAGGAGCTTATCTGATGGTCAGTTGACATTGTTTAAGAGACGTTTGTTGCTCCATTTGGCCTGCGTAAGAGCAGAGCTGATTTTCCACTTCTACAATGATGTGAAGCTCCTTGATCACACATTTAAACAAACAAACTTAAACAAACTCTTAAGTTGGCACCGAATGTCTGGTACAACGTGTTTTCTTACTTACTTAGGGAGTAAAAAGTATGTTTACATTATTTTCCTTCTGGGCCGAACTTGTGTTGGGAATGTTGAATGGTTATTGTTGTTTGTTTCTTTATTCTTTTTCAAGTAAAACTTCAAATTGTTAAATTTGTCTTGTTTTGCAAAATTAAATTGGGGCCAATGGGTAAGAAGAATCAAAGTAATGTGTCACAATGCAGACGACTGGTGACAACCAATCGGCTGTGGCCTGTCTGTTTTTTTCTTAAATAATCAAAAAGCTTCACATAAACCTGCCGCAAATGGAAGGGAATCATTCTTATAAACTTCATGTGTCAACAAAAGAACTTTAGCTACACGCCCCTTTGACACAACAGAAGTCTCTCCGCTCTATTATTGCACACGGCTCCCTGTGGTTTTCTTGAGTGCTCTCTTTCTCTGTTGCCACCCTCTCCCCAAATGATCTGTGTTTAGTCTTTCCCAGCATGAGAACAGGCAAACGCCTACATGCTGGATGATACTAATTGTCACTGGGGAGAGGGGGGGATTTTCGCTTGCCAATGGTGCCTCACACATTTAGTTTTAATCAATAGGAGCAAATGAACAAGATGCACTAATGCCAGCAGGGCTAGAGCAATTACCATTAGTCTGCAGGCTCTTTTAGGTAAGCGGAGTCATTTGTTTGAAATGAATAAATTAAACATGCGAACACCTTTGTGGGCAAACTAGAATAGTACCCTCTTCACTGAATGATAACTTCATTCAGGAAAGAGGATAATGACTTCTAATTTACCGGAAGGTTTTGCATTTGCACAGCCAATATACTTGCAAGTGTTGAACAGACCTTGTCAAAGTTTAATTGTTTGGATCTTATTTCAGTGTCATTGATTATTATTATGTGTTGTAAATGTCAAATTCCAGCAAAATCTAGTCAAGATTTGTTTAAATTTATGAATATTAAATTTCATTTATGTTACATTTATATAAAAAATGGTTTAATACTATAAATATATATAAAGAAATAGAACAGTTGTCTCAGTGCTGCTGTTCACCATTCCATCAATAAAGCACGGTCGAACCTTTCTAATCCAGTTCTGATCAACAGGAGCAAAGCCGTCCTTTAAGGGCCAGTCCAGATGATGGCATCGGCAGCCAGACGTGGAGCAACTCTGATTCCTCAGGTAGAAAAAGTTGTGTGTGAAGCATGTAGCAGAGCCACACACTGTTCCAAAGCCTGCAAACAACAACCTCAAAACCTCCCAAAATAGCAATTACACTGAATATCCAGTAGCTCATAGAGCTTTTTTTTTAGCACTAGTAAAGAAGCTGCTGCTTTGAGATGCAGCGAAAATGTTTTCCTGTTTGAGAGCACTTCAGGGGTCTCAATGAAAGCTTACCTATGAGTAGGTAGTAGGATCTGAACTGATAGAAGGACAGTTAAAAGAGTATTATGAACACAGGAAATCTATTAACAGTTGGAAAACATTTGAAACTATTGTTGAACATTTTGAACGTCAGTTAGTTTTGTAAGTGGAGTTAACACGCATCACACTGCCTTAGTTAGTCTCATATCACCACAATTTAGATTGTTTATAAAAACGTATGAAATGACAAACTGGAAATTACAGAATTATAGAATTACAGTCTCAAATCTGCCACTTTATGGTGAGTTTTGTGGTCATTGTTCATTGTTCAGTTGTTTGGCTGCAATGTTACTGTTGTGGTTCACGCTTCCTGTTCTAGCAGCTTGGTTTTTGGCTGCAGCAGGTAGCTGATTTCAGATAAATTTGCTGGAAAGAAACCAATTGCACACACACACACACACGTGACAAAAAAATGTGAAACAGACACAGCAGCTGAAGAGCTCAGTATTTTCTGAAAGATCTAGTAGAGGCCAAAAGCGAAGCTAAACAGAGAATTAAACTTGTTTCGACTGCCCCCAGGTCAACAAAACTCAGTTATTGTAAGTTGAAAGTTTACAAGTGATCTTTCTTTTCTTTGACTGTGGCTGTTTTCTCCATCTTTAAATAGCACATTTGCTTTTCCAGTCTTTCCAGCTAAATAAGGTTTTTTTTCTTCCTTTTCGGCGAAGCTTTAATTCTATATTTTAGACAATTCTAATATATAGTATTGTTATAGAAAAATGTATGTGCATGATTGGAGACTGGACAAAATGAAACACATGCCGGTGATGTGATTAGTTTTGATCATTCCTGGCTTTGATTTAAAACATAAGCAGAAGAAGGTGGGCTCTGTGTTTCTGTGCATGCGAAGTGAATCGTAAAGCTGCATATATGTTATATGTTTTAAAAATAGAAAACTGTCACAACAGTAATCACATTTCCACATTTTCTCTCCAAGTGACAGCACATTGCTCTTCGTTACACACACCATCGAAGAGACAGAAAACACGGGCAACATTTTCACAAATAATTCAGTCTGATGTGTGAAGCCGCTCCATTTACTTCTTCATAAAGCACCAAGCCGTTGCTTGTTAAGCTGCAGTAATTATGTATGAGAGGTTCTGGATCAATAATGGATGCAGAGCTTTCTGCAACACTGTCCTGATTGATTCTCGCTAAGACCCGGCTTCAGAATGGATGAGACAGGAGAATTGTGTTCACTGATGTGCTTCAGTATGTTTTAAAGGTCACGGTATAAGGTATGCTGTGTTCCCAATATGTGAACACAGTGGTGTCTGAAGGATGTTTGGTGAAGTTTGTCTCGCATCACTTCACCAACACTCGGTTTATGCGAGAGCTGCTGAAACCTATCGTGTTGCTTTATATCGAGTAGTGGTGGATGTTCTTGAACTCTTGAACGGGTTAATAAAAAAGATGGAGGATACTTGCCTGGAAAAAAAAGAGGGATAAAAACCTGAACTTTCCACAAGTGCCTGCTGGTGTCGCATGTTAAACCTGCCGACCTTCGGAGTCTGTTTTGTGTGTAACGTTATGACTGTTCCACCAGCAGATCTGATAGCTGTGGGTCAGCTCGTGCGGCGCCACGTCCCTGAAGCGGTCTTCTTGGAGTGCATCGGTCAGGAGATCACCTACATTCTGCCCTATGGTGGAGCCAGAGATGGGACCTTTGCTCTGCTCTTCCAGGAGCTCGACCTTGCCATGGGTGATCTCAGACTGTCCAGCTACGGCATCTCCGACACCACGCTGGAGGAGGTACGCTAAGGATTGGCGTCCTTGTTAGAGATACAATCATGCGCACATATAAAGAGACTACATACGTAGCATGGCGAAGTTAAACCCTAGTTTTTCTTTTCTTTGTCTTTTATTCCTGTTGTTATTGCTGTAATTTCAAGTCACACCAAACTACACAGTTACACATCCTCCTTCTCCTCCTCATTCTTCTACGCCTTCTCCTGCCAACTACCAGTATTTATTTTATTTTAATTGCAGCAAACATTTTGTCTCGTCAAAGCAGGAAAAGCACAGGTGTAAATAATAACATTAACAATGGCTCCGTCCCAGTATGTCAGTGAGCGAGCACGCACAGTGCCACAGCCATGGAATGCAGCCACTATTAATTAATTTGCTTTGAAAAACGGTCTTTTGGTTTTCCCCCTCATAGCTTGGATGCCAATTTGAAAGTTATCTAAAACCCACTTTTGTTTTTTTTACGTTTATTTCTGTTTTTCCTTTAAAGTTTTTTTTCAGTCTCAAATGAATGTCACACACATACACTATTTATTTCTGTATTAGTCTTGCAAGTCCACATTCTTGACCGTGCTCAAAGCTTTACAAACTGAAGTTAGTTTTTCGTATTAATGACAAGTTGAAACCGACCACATGTGGTCATGTTCAGTACTTTTATAACTAGACTGACCTTTCAGAAAATAGTAGTATATGTAAGTGTTTCTCCTGTAGAGATGATGCATAGTCTTACAGCTTTCATCGTATTTATGTAATAGAGTTCTCGTTGGCCGTGGTGTCTTAATGAAGACAATGCAGAGGATGTCACTGCAGTATACACAACAAAATGTTTTTTTCTTACATATTGAAGTTAGGCGACCACATTTGGTGATAGAGCATAAATACATATTCCCCATAAACACTGACTCACTATACTGATGCTAGATAGTTAGATAGTTGGAGCAGAGCCCTCTGTCATGATGAAGTTATTGTACGGTGTGATGGCTGTTGGCAGGAAGGACTTCCTGGACCCGTCCTTATCACAGCAGAATCTAAGGTTACTTCACTGTTTAGCTAGCAGGTTGTGGAGAGCATGGGAGCTATTCTTCATAATGTTCAGCAGTTTAATAAGCAGCCTGCTCTCCAGGATTCAGTGGAGTCTGCAGCACAGAGCCAACCTCCCTGATCCGTTTGTTCGGTTTGTTTTTGTCTCTGGCTCTCATGCTGCTGCCCCACAGCAGCAAAGAATATTGAACTGGCAACAACAGACTGGTAGAAGATCTGTAACATCTTGTTGCACGCATTAAAGACCTTAAGCTTCCTCATGAAGTAGTAGTAGTATTGTATTATTATCATTTCATGCAGTACATGATCTTATTTCTGGTAAATGAATGAGTCATGCAGTATGTTTGGCTCACAGACCTGCATTGAATCATAGAGCTTGAGGGACTGTTGTCTAATGCGCCCCATGTAAGTCAGATATGAATCAGATACTAGTGGCCTGCAGGCAGTGTGAATAATTCCTTTTGAACTTCAAAAAATCAGTTCAGACACAACAAGGTTATTTCACCCATCTATATTTTCTTTTAAAGTCCAACTACACATCAACCGAAACACAATGATTTTCCATATATGACACTAACAGACAAGGCCTGATAGATGTGACATTAAAATTAATCGTATTTACAGTATTTATTTATTGGCACGACAACGTTTTTCACTGAATACGGTCAGTAATTAAACTTTATTTTGGATGTTGGAATTTATACATTTTAGAAAATTACTTTCACGGTAGCATGCAGAAACCTTTTGAGGGGCTAATATTGACACGGTGCTTGACATGCACAGCCAAATAAAATATCTTAAAAAATGAATTGAAATAATGAAATAGATTTTTGGGTGGAATTTCTTTTTACAGATAGGGAGTTTTATGTGTTTTGATAGATGGCCTGAATTAATCACTGGAGTCAGAGAGTGCACTTCTCTTAGACAGAGCAGTTGGCAGGTGTTCAGGTAGAGGTTAGAAGACACCTAAGAACTTATTCTAGGCAAGAATTGACAAAGATAAGAGGCATCTGCAACAAATAGACGTTTTTTAGATAGCTGTAACAAAAATAAGTCAAGTGTACCATGAATATCAGCTTGAATAACATCTGGTCACTACAGTGTCATTGTTTTGTGTTCATCCTGATTGTGTGTACTTACAAGACGTATGTGCTAAAACTGTATATACTTGATTAAATGATTTGTACTTTGTCTTTATTTAACAGATATTTCTTAAAGTGGCAGAAGATACTGGAGTGGATGCAGAAATACAAAGTAAGCCTCAATCTTGAACTTTAAACTTGCACTTTTTTGAACTTTGCATGGCCCCCGTGTGCTTGTACACATGCCAGGTAGAGTCGGGACACGCTCCTTCTGAGGGGGCGAGTGTGTCCTGGAGTATCTCCTCCCAGATCCTGACCAGGGCATCACTGAGCTCCTGGACAGTCTGAGTTACAACCTGAAGGGGGTCAGCTCAACCTAAACATGATGCCCCCAAAATATTAGATTTAGGTCAGGCGAGCGTGGGAACCAGTCCATGGTCTTAATTTCTTCAACTTCTTGGGACTGCCTGCGTACTCCTCACACAGGAGGCCGAGCAATGTCATGCACCAGGAGGAACCCAGGACCCACTGCACCAGTGAAGGGTGCCGATACCTACCTACCTCTGACCCACCTCCACCATTGAGCACTCAGGCCTCCCTCATGAAGTCTGTTTCTAATGGTTTGGTCCGACACAATCACGTCTGTGGCCAGCTGCAGGTCGCTTTTGATCAGTCAGGCAGCCCAGCATTCTGGTGGAGTTGGGCTGTCTGTGAAAACTCTGTAGGGGTTCAGGTATAATAATAATGAATACTTTATTGATCCCCTTGGGGAAAATCACCTCATGCTGCCAGTAGTGACACTGACCCTAGTGAAATGCAAACTACTTGGGAGCAGTCAAAAAAGATGAGGATGGAGGTGACCTCCACCTGTAAAACCATTCCTGTTCTTCGGGTCGTCTCATTGTTGCCTCTTATCTAATCAGATCAATATCCCAGAAGTTTTCCAAAGAAATTCTCACTTTTTCTTTATTAACAGTTTATGCAGGTTCAAATTGCCTTTTGTTTGTAGTTCATGGACCTCCGACTCACCACATGCTCGGACAACTCTCCCTTAGATTTCTTTCCCTTTTAAAAATTGTGTGGCTCCTAAATCGCTTAAAGGTTAATTTTCTAAAAGGTTTCTTCTAGCGATTGGTTGTGTTGTGAAGTATGCCTGCGTTTTAGAACAATATCAGTAAATATGAATTTGAAGTTTCATGACTTTCTGACTAAACTCTTTTTAGACAGATTAAAAACTTTGATCATCTAGAAGTGTTTTATGATACGTAAGTGTCATGTATATCTACAAAATGTATGTCTTCAAGGATGTAGACAAAATGTGAATCTCAGGCCTGCAAAACATCTATTTAAAAAAAGTGTAGATTAAACCTTTCCGGAGCAAAAACACGTCATCAATATATGGCTTTAAATAGACAATAAAAAAAAGGTAGAGGTATGTTGTTTATCACATGTTCTGTCATTAAAAAAACCAAACTAAATTCTGCTTCAAAAGAAAAGAAACTAAAGTGACCAGAAAGATGGTTTTCATGGTTCTGCTGTGAAGAAATTGCTCTGAGGTATCAGGTCCTTGTTTATGGTCAGTGTTTATATGAACACTCAATATGTCAACTGAGACTAACTATATATAAACACAAAAACATTTCTCAGCTGTAGAAGCAGTAGGGAAAGTCGTATCATTCAGATTTACGTAGAAACATCATAAATAAATACAACATGCTCCACACAATCTTCTTCCACAAAGAGTAGCTGATCACAACATAATATGGAGTGTCTTAGTGGTTTAAAAGATGAAAGTCAGTCACCGGGCATTTCATTTGTGTTTGTCTCTCATTTATTTGACTATCTGCACTGGGTAAACCTTTCTGCTCCTTATTCCCAGCCTTTTTGTTTGTATCCATGAGATAACGTCACTGAAACCTTTACATTCCTAAAACACCTGGGTTTGTGCTTTTACAGGGAATAAAATGGCGTCTTACAGGGCAGGTAGCTACCCTTATTGTTATTTATAACCCTGAATTGGGTCAGGCCAAAACAACATATCTTATTTGTATTCCCACAGCAGCAAAGGAGGTGTCGGTGAGAGACTGCATAAGGAGCTCCCGCGAATCCAAGCGGAACAGCATTACCAGCGTCCACGCTAAGACCGGCGGAGGCCCTGGAACGACTGGCAAGTCTCTCCAATACGATCTGATGTTTTTAAATGAAGGAAACGCTGTTAAACACTTCAGACTGTTTTCATCAATGCATAAGGGTGAATATGACTATTTATGGGCTTTACTGTTAACAGGAACTTGAGTCTTTGTTCTTCTCTCTCTCTCTTTGGCAGAAATAAAAGAAAGACTCACGAGTAAAGTGGGAGGTAGGCATTTTGTAATTGTCCCTAATTCAAGTAGTATCCGTTTTATTTCACCAGCTAATGTTTTTTTTTTCTTTTTGTCACACAGATCCTCTATCTTTCAATTACTCATTTAATTTACTTTGAATTTAATTTGACTTTTTCACTTCAGTGGCCGTTTTGAAAAGAACACATAAACAAGAGCTGCATCTGCAGAATAAATTTCTTCCAGTCTGTGCAGCTTTATCTAAACTGTCTGTTGACCTACAACAACTTCTCTTTCATTCAATGCATTTCATTATAAGAAACATTTTTAATCAGAATATGTTTTATTATCCTAATGACTATTGAGAAAATACTGTGCGTTGTTTTTTTTTCTCAGTGTTTCTACAAATTCTTTCTTTATCACTGCGTTTTCCCCCTGAGTCATACCCAAATACTACATTTCTGAATTCCTAATATGTTAAAACATAGTTGGTGAATGACCAGCTGGCAGGTTTAACACTTAAGTCATATTTGATCAGGCCATTAGCAGTGCTGCAAAGCGCACTCAGCAGTTTGTCTCTTTTACATATGCATAGATGATAAATAACACGGTGGATTATTGTCCACTCCAGACTTAAAGAGCAACGCCAGTGTGAGCGGGAAGGGGTCCACGGTAATCACTGGGTGGAAGCTGATCAGGAGGCAGTTCCTGGCGCTCTTTATCAAACGCTTCCACCACGCCCGGAGGAGCCGCAAGGGACTCATTGCCCAGGTAATGGTCTCAGTCTGTCATATTGATGTATTGAAGGGTTATACTAGGAAGGTTTCATGGGAGGAACAAGGTAGGATTGTATGAAATACATGTTGGCTTTCAAAATGAGTTAATGACATATATGATAGAGTAAGCTCATTTGAAATCTGGGGGTGGGTAGGGGGTAAAGACAAGTCGTCCATCTTGATGGAGTCAGTAATTATGGAATTTAAGTTGTGTGCTGAGAAATTGACACTGAAAGCAGAATAAAAGTGAACATTTTGAGAAATGTGAAGCACAGCACCCCGAATGATGTAACATGATGTCAGTAAACTGCCTGTTCAGTAATCATCTTTACCTCCCTGAGGATGCCATGTGTTAAACCAAAAGAAAACCTGAGGAAAAACAAGGCTGAAGATGACGCGAGTGTTTATTGCTGTGCGTGAGGAGATTTAGCGCTCAAACCTTAAGTAATGTGGACAGAAATAAGCGAGCAGAAGAGTTTGCGCTTTGATTTGAAAGAATGGGCCACGTGTGTAGAGGCGTTTCAGCTGGCTTCACTTAGGTTACCATCAGTTCCTCCTGATTGCTGTGATTGGCACCGGAAAGGCAATGGTGACACCTGTGATTTGTTTCTCCTTCACGTTACCCTGTGCTAATCATGTGTTTTCATTAGCTGTGTATTAAATGTGATTGCGTAACAATTACAGCGATGACAGCCTGCAAGTAGCTTATTATGTGTATGTCTACATTATTTTGTTTCTCATAAGCACAATTTCAAAAGTCCAAACCAATCAACCGACATCATTTAAACAAGTCCGAACCAATTTTGATAAGTAGCACGTCCTGGGGTAACACAACAAACAAATACCTACCACCCATGTGGATCCACAGTGTTCATGTTATTTCATATCACTCGTGGCGCCGTCAGGTATGATAGCTGCCATGCTGCTGAAATAATGTTAACTGGAAATGATTGAAGTGCAGCCCGTCCGGTCAGACGTCACTTCTGTGAGTGTGCGAGGGAGCGGGCGAGCGAGAGAAAAAGTGAGAGAGAACAGTGCTTCACCTTTGCAAGGCGTATGGGTTCTTCATGTAATTTGCTGCAGTACCAGTCCCCATTAGTCACTGTCAATCGTGGACGTCCCTCTTTAGTGAGGACGCGGAGCAGGATAGAGGGATAAGTGTGCGAGTGTGTACGTACAAGGGTGCACATTGTCTGCAAGGGCACGTCTCCTGCCTCTCTCTCTCCCTCTCTCTCTATATTCATTTGGCTAAAGGTTTTTTTTCCCATTATGTCAACAGCTCCCATTGTCAGCAGATATGATTGTGCGGTGAGGTAATCTCCTCGCATACAAGCAGTTAGGGGAATATAAAAGGAATTATGGCGCGCGACACAAAAGGAGTGATTTATGGGGATGAAAGTTGGGGACAGGCGGGTCTTGGCAATGTCAGAATCAGGAGGAAGCAGTTATTGGTCCTGTTGTGGTGGATGAGTTACAGGGTTCACACTGAGCTCAGTGCAACACACCACTTAAGAGCAAGCAGCATTGCTGGTAAGACGCAAAATGCCTGTCACGTTGGAATCAAAGCAATACCCCAGCAACCCCTCTGATGGGGGTTTAATGTTTCCACAGGCGATATTATGTCTAATGACTATTTGTTATGTTTTGTCTGCATAAATAAAATAAATTGTAAATAGACAGCATTAACACATCAGTAAAAATGTCCAAGGTGATCTCATTATCCGCTTTAGCACCAGGTACATCAATGAAGTCATTATTCCTACATGAAATTGGACGGACAGGAATGTTTGTGGCGCATGCAAACTCAATCAAATGAGCCATTTGGCTTTACGGGAAAATAAAAGGCATCTAATCGCGTTTTGTTGTTTATACCTGCTTTGCATATAATCCTGTCCACTTCTTTAAATCCCCGCTAAACTAGAGAATGTGATATACTCATGCATTGTTCATGGAAGTGTCTGGGCTTTGTGAGCGTAATGACTTCTCCCTGTTTTCTGTAGATCTCTCTCAATGGAAGAAGTACCAGCTGTCACCTGCAATTACTGTCGGCAGAGAAACGGAAAAAAAAGATTTTAGCTTTTTTTTGCTTCTTTCTTTTGCAGGTTGCCACACAGCTTTTCAGTCTCGTTGCTGCGTTTTATCTTTCTTCCAAACACATTTCCATCATCGCAGCTCCTTGCTGTAAATTGTTGGACTTTCAATTGTGGCATCTTGAATTGGCAAATTGCACACCCTGCAATTAATCAAGTGTGTGCAAACCTCCCCCTCACAAGTGATTAAACATTAAAGATATCTTGCATTTTTTCCACAGTGACCTCTTTGTTGGCTCTAACAATGTAATGAAAAGAAAATTACATGATGGAGGAAAGGGGATTGGATGGGGAGGTGAGGAGGATAAGGAAAGCATGGCAGCGTCTGGTTGTTAAATAAGAGAAAGAAGAGGAACACAAAAGGCAAGGGAATAACAAGAAACTAATTATTTCTGAGTGACCACATGATGTACGCAGCTTCGGCAGTGTTAAATCAAATGCATAAAGCATGAAGAGGAGCCCAAACAAGTGGAGGAGAGAGTGTATTAGCGTGCGCGCCGCACTGGTCCCGCGTTACTGTTGATTGCCTCAGTCATTTTGTAGCATGTAATGACAGGGGCCTGGCACGAAGGGAAATGACGAAATTGATCTCACACTAAAGCTTGTGCTGTCATGGTTACACTCAGGAACGTGTATCTGTATCACCAACACAGACGTCCAGCGATTGTGTGAATGATGCGGCGAAACCTGGGAGGCAGACAGGAAGCAATTAACTAAAGTTAAGATGCTGTCGCCTTAGGGGCAGATGACGTCGGTGTAACATTGATGTGTAACACATCAAATGTGTTCTCAGATATAAGGGAAATATTTAATGAGGTATTTTGACTTTTCCTCCCAGGTGGTCCTTCCCGCTGTTTTCGTGTGCCTGTCTCTGATCTTCTCACTCATCGTCCCGCCTTTCACCGAATACCCGAGTCTTGAACTGCAGCCCTGGATGTACGGTCTTCCTCAAACCACCTTTTACAGGTAAGCGCGTGGTGATGCAGCAGAAAAATAAGATGTCAGTAGATTCGCTGCGTGGCATTTCAGCCTGATTCAGCATCAATTTTAATTTCAAGTGGTGTAGCTGCTCTTTTGCTGACTGACATAATTAATTAGGAACAGTGGTTTGCAAATACCAAGTTTGAAAGTGCATTTGACATTCACTTTGGCTGTGTCCGAGAAGGAACACGGTCTTTACAAATAATGTTTACTGCTATCAGAGGCAGTCCGTGTGTGACTAAACTAAATCAGTGCCTTTACTTATAGTAAAGGCACTGAACAATAAACAGAAACTAGTGATTTAATGTGAAGTAAAACAATCATATTATTTGGTTTTCAAATTCTCCATAGGTGTTTTTTGTGTATTATTATGGTACATTGAAAGCGATTGTGTTACTTTTAATACCGTCTCACTTCTTCGGTCTGCGATGCTTCATTTTGACTAGATTAGCTATTCATTAGTTCCACTGTTTCCGTGTATATGCAAGTCTTCATTTTGGAACCGTCCAATAGTTTTATTATCTTAAATAACGTGGTAACCCAGCCATTGTTAATTGCAAAACAGATGGCTGCACATAATCCATTTTTACAATCCGGCCACTTCTGCTGCACTCGCTGGTGGCCAAGGAAATGACCGTATGACTTTCATGGAGACGCCTCTAAAGGAGACAATGAACACTGTATTAATCCAAATGGTCGTCTGTGCTGTGGCTACCGCTGGCAGAAAGCCATCTCGATGGTCTTTATAAAAGACTGTGTTTTAAGTCCCGCAGT
The DNA here is from genome assembly GCA_032270685.1 of Microctenopoma stevenorrisi. Lineage (NCBI taxonomy): Eukaryota > Metazoa > Chordata > Actinopteri > Anabantiformes > Anabantidae > Microctenopoma > Microctenopoma stevenorrisi. The sequence continues at coordinate 4,289,422 of JAUMTR010000010.1, forward strand.
ACCCTTAAGATAAAGGGCAGAGTGTGTGTGGTTAGTAATGAGAATGAAATTGGAATGGGAAGATTGTTTAACCGAGACACAGGGCTTAGATATGTACAGGACATCCAGATAATAATGAAAGGCTGTAAAGAGCCCATATTGTACACAGAATCTTGAACAGGCTCATATCGGTGTGTGCTTGTGCAAGAGTACACATCAGGACAGAACTGTCAAGCTATAAAGGAGGGGTGTACATCACCTTACAGTCAGTGCTTTTTTTGTTTCGGTCCACAGCACAGAGCTGGTAAATGTTCTTTCTCTCAATCTTGATTAAATTGTATCAAGTGACGTGCAGCAAATCTACCCAGCATTAAGTTAAAAAAGATCACCTCAGTCCCCTCGATGTTTCATGGTCTTCTAGGGCTTCTTGGAAATTGTCTTATTTAGGAAGTTTTATGTTAATGCTTATCTGAACGTCCGCGATGTCTTGCAAGATATACCTGAACATATTGGGACCAGAGATACAACTTTGTGTGTCAGCATGTTGGGACACCATGTATTTTACATCAATAAAAGCAGAATTCATTTTCAAGTAGTTTAGAACCTATAAAAAATATAAAGTACCATGACAACATATCAGCTGTTGAAACTGTGATTAATTTCCTAAACTTGTTTATACTTTGTTAATTGCACCATCTACAGTACATACTATCATTTAAAGCTGCCTTACTGTATGTACTGCTCATCACATCAACAGTCTTCTCTCTGTGGATCGAGCATCTCGCCACAGCGCAGAACTTTAAATAAGTGTGGTTGGAAATATGAAGCATTTTGACATTATCCGCACTGCAGAGGTCATTGTGTAAATCCATTCAGCTGTTGAAGATGGGATTTATAATGGTGTGCTCCGTCACCGAGTGAGGTGGTAGTAAACCCTAGCCCTTCATTGGTCATGTTAAAGACTCTTATTAGTATTTCCATTTTTATTGTCTGGAAGGGCAATTATGGCGTAAATCAGTCAGGTTGCTTCCTAGTGTGGACGACTTATTCGAGCTCCTCTTGAAGCAGGCAGTATCACAGCGCGTTTAATACACCAGACCTAGTGTTACTTCCAGTAAGCCGTCATTGATAGGATATGATTTTTCTAGTCAAGACTGTCGGTGACCATGGCTCGAACAAAATTGGTCGTGCTCCGAGCAGCCTGTTAACTTTTTTGTCTTCTGTCTGCACTTTTGTCAGAGCATAAGATCCAGTTTTTAATGTGTCCTGTTTTACTGACAGTATGACAGATTGGTTAATACTTAGGGATAAAAGTGATGAGAGGAGAATAATGAAACCCTGAAATATTTGTGTTCATTTTATTATTACCTATTATTGTGGTTTATAATGATATTTGTAACATTTGCAGCAATGATTTGCCGGATAATGTGGAAGTATCTCAGGTGGTTGAAACCTTGGTGAACAACCCTGGCTTCGGAACTCGGTGCATGGAGGGAGATCCTATACCGTGAGTATGAAGAAATCAGACAAGTCGCCAAATATTATTTCCAAATGTATATATATGGTTATTAGTCCCACAGCGTATACAAACAGGTATTTATATTAGATTTACAATACAATACAAAACTGTAGTTGCAGTTGTAGTTGCGATACAAGAATATAAAACGTGCGGGTCTATGTTGAGATGTGCTGGCAGAATGAAGTATTCCCCTTGTGTTTCCTTCTTTAGGAAGTTACCATGTTCTAGTGCGTCTGATTGGTTCACTCCATCTGTCGATCAGTCAGTCGCAGACATTTTTCTCAACGGGAACTGGAGCATGTCGAACCCTTCACCATCCTGTCAGTGCAGCACTCCTCAACGAACAACCGTGTTACCCGACTGTCCACCTGGAGCAGGAGGGCTCCCTCCACCTCAGGTTCGTCTTCTGTGCTAGAAATAGTTCCTGCTGGGAGTGTAGCGCGGTATTTGGAGAGGCCATTGTGTGACTCGAAGGAGTTTAACATCTACTGTGTTGCTCTCTGTCTGGGGTCTATTGAGTAAGTGTGTGAACTGTGGGCACCGCTTCTGGCTGCCGCTGTACCATGGACCAATTCTTAAAATTGGTGCACTTGCTATATGTGTGACACAGAGGGGTATACTGCAGGGAGTGTGTGGAATAGTCTAAATAAAAAATAAATCAGTGACACAGCAGGACAATAAAACTGCTTATCATAGAGGCTTTCGGATTGCGGCCTGAAAGTCCCAGTCAGCATCATTTTGATTTAAAAACGAAGAGGTACTTACTAACCAGGAATTTGCATTGCATGGCAAAATGTAAATCAGCCTTTTGTGCTGCCTCTCTTTTGTGAACTAGCGCGCGTGCATGAAAGTAGGCCCAAAATTGATTCCACAGAAAATACACTGAATTGGCCATTGCTAGTGGTTCAGTTTGTCCACCACAGCTGCTCAAAGAAACCGGTTAGGATATATAAAATAATGTGATTTCACTCTTTCAGGTATATTCCCACTTTTCAGCTTTTACCACTGTTCTCTAGGACATGCACCTTTGGCACTCACAGAAAAAAGCCCTGGGAATTTTTAATGTCTCACCCTCCCAAACATAATCAGAATTATTGTAGGAGCGTTACAATGTACATGGTCAAGTGCAGGTGGAGTGAATGGTCCATCACCTCACACAAGGAGGCTGAGGTTTCTGCCAAGTTGGAAAGCTCAGCCTACTGTATAGGCAACCACCAGTTGGCTGAACATATACTAATACCGTAATAAAGTAGTGTCTCGTTTTGAGCTAAATGGTTTTCACTGCAGTCTCCCACTGATAATGAGAGAGCTCAAGGAGGGCACAGACAGAGAAGCTGCCACCTCTACACCAATGTCATCTTATTAGAGATGTCTTTGTCTGATTACTAAGGCTTTGTTGCATGTGGCTGCATTCTAGGAGATTCGTATTTAAATCTCCTATGCCTAACCCCACCTAAAATCTGCCAATATTTTCTTCTTTTTATGAGGTTTGGGCAATTGTTTGGGGTAGTTTACCCCAGATGGAGGGAGAAGGGAAGCAGCAGGGACTTCCTGATGTCTGATACTTAAGCATTGGCTACAAAACAGGGCTGCATTAACAAGCTAGCTGATTTACACTTGTGCAGTTGTATACAGACAAGTGGTTTGGGATGCTGCGCACGGGTCGGATAGTTTCCCTTCTTCCTGTTCAACGTCGTAGCAAACCGCTGTTTGGCAACAGTTGGTAAACCAGCAGATGTCTTTTTCATATTGAAGCAGAATTTCTTTTTCCAAGAACGGTCAGTCGGCCTCTAAACATCGTTTGGGTAAAGGAGGTGATAACTCACTGTGGATTATGAGCTGTGTGGCGATCTCTGTAGACGAGAAATATGCATCTACACGAACAGACTTGTCCGTATTCAGTATAAGTATAAACATTTAGAACCGTCTCACTGAGGCTGTTTTTTTATGTATAACCACACATCTTCTAGGGTTTTGTGATGTGACCTTTCAAAAAAGTGCCTGATTAAATATTGTTTGACTTGGTTTGTTACTTAAAATTTGAAACTACACATTAACTCAAAATAGAACAGCCACAGTGGTGACCTTTCTATTTCGTGAAACAAAATATAATTACCATGGTTTGTTTTACAGTAGTCATCGTCAGCCCTTCTTCATAATATTGAGCATGTATTGCTGAGCTACATCAAGAACAGGCTGCTTTTTCCTCACTTCCCACTGTCTGACATTTAAAGTGCACTGATTCAACTGATGATTACATCTTCTACACAGCTAATATTATAAAAATATGATTACTCACAATTTAAATTGGCATTCTTTACATTTTTGATATCATAGCGCGTGTGTCGCTGTGTTAGTTCCTCTCTCGTTTAAGGTTCTTTAGACGCCCTACAGTGAAACCAGTCCAAGTGTTTGCATCAGTTTACAATTTACAACTGCGTTTGGAACACGCACATCTGCAAGCACACACAAGCACTCAGGCGTTAAAGGAATTTAGGAAGTATGCTGGCCCAGTGAAGAATATTCAGACAGTCACATTCAGATATATCTAGAAAGTTTTTGTCTCATAATTATGAGACAAAACTTTCTCCCTTAATATTTGGCGTACTCTGTCATTGCGGAAAGAAAAAAAAAAGCACTCTGCAAAGTCAGTCTTTTGCAACTAGCAGGGCAGGTTGACACTGCTGGGATCCTCTACCACGTCATAGCATTTCCAAACACTGTAGTTCCTGTATTATCCCTAAACAATACCCCACGCTCTAAAAATGTGCTCACACTCCACAGATCCGCAATGACTTGGTAAACTTTTGTGGCTCTTTCGTGTGACAGTGCCTCGTTTCCACTTTAAAAGCAGCAGCTGTCCAGATAGCGTGTTTAAGGATGATCGTTAAGACGGTGCAACAGGAGGAGTGCCCTGTGCAACCTTTTCCTTACTGTAACATTGCGCCCTTGCTTGTGACAGCGCTGTCAGGGAGTCGCTCATTTGTTGAGTTGCTACTTGTGGCCTGGTATGAGATTATACATTTCCTGTCTTTAAATGTAAAATCATGGGCTGGATCTTGATGATTTTTGCAGGATAACGGTATCTTTCCTGGGATCATGCGATCCACCAAGGACTGTTTTTTGTTCTTTCCTCTTTTCCACCTGTGTCCATTTCAAACCGTTCCTCTGATTTTTTTTTTTTACATTTTAGGTGTTGCTCTGACTATATATCTCTCTCTCTCCTATTTCATGACTTGCTACTGCTGTGTTACTTTACTGGGTTTCTTCTTTACTAGTCATGTTGTAAGTGCTTAGTGCTTTTAGTACCCTTAGCCTCAGTAAAAGACTATTTATAAAGGCCAATTCTTACTTTAAGTTGCATCAGTCTTCCTTTATTTACAACATTTTATTTTGTTTCAATTTAGATCCTGTAAAATAATGTGTAATTATCTCTACTTTTTGCATGGAAACAACCTTGAGGACATTGAGTTATTATCATGCAGCAGAATTATTGACAGTCATTTCCCGCTGTGACAAAAGGAACTTTAAATTTAGGAAAATAAAACACTACAGGAGGAGAATACAGTATTTTATGTGGCTTGCATGCTGAGCAATGCACATGTTGTTGACACTTTATTCATCATCTGTTTTTTGTTTTTTTGCATGACGCAACACCATGTTTGGAAGAATCTGTTTTTTTGAAAAAAGTAAACCAGAAGACGTTGTGCCTTTTTGAATTAGTAATTGGAAATGTTAATAGCGAGGGACTTCATTTGATGGAACGGGTTAGTAGCACATCGTTTGAAATGTTGTTTAGTATAAAGGGCCGTAGAGCAGAAACATATATGGTGTAGCTGTCGCTAAAGTTGGATTGTTGCACAATAAATAACTATAGCATGTGGCACAAACGTACAACAAACGTATGTATGTCCATGTGCTTGGGAAACATGCGCACATATGATCATTGTCATATTGTTTACCTGTAGACTGGTGCAAATCCGAGGCAGAGACCAACTACAGAAGGCAAACACATTGTGAGGATGTATTCCCTTTGACCTGCTGTTGAATTAATCATGACAAACTGTACCAGCTTCACATTAGTTTTCTTTTTTTTTTATCTTTTACCCTGCCCATACTCCAAATATGCCCTTGAGAAACTAAAGAAAAGATGAGAGAGAAAAAGACATGGATCCAGCACCGCATGAGGTAGTGTAAAGTCTTTGTTTCCATGGAAATGGTGGGCAACAGTAAGCCTATTATCAATTCTGAGATATCGACTCTTGTTCACTGTTGATATTTAACCTTCATAGATAAATAGGCCACCATGCGTGCAGGAGAATTGATAAAGCCACACACGTTCGCCGTATTGCAATTGATGTCTTTATCATTTGGAGCCTGGTCTAACTATAGCTGGCTCGCAAACTGTCCTCCTCCACCTTATATATCAGTCGAAGTTTGGCGTCGGGTTACCAAAAGAAACTTCTGCATGAAAAATACAACTGTCCCAATCCATTTTCTTTAAGGGGGAAAAAAGTCTATTTGTTGGCCATACAGAAATAAAAGCAATTGATTTATAATGCAGCACAGTCCCAAAGCTGCTTTATGCACTTTCTTTATCTTTGGACTCTTTAGTTAGATTCAGAACATAAAATCTCTACGACTCATGCAGTATTGGTGTCTTCACTTATCATTTATTCATGCTGGTCAATGAAACCATATTGAATCTATAATGAAACTTTGAATTTGAGGGCAGGTTTTCTTTATAGCCGCTGGCAGCGAACATAAGTCCAGCTAAGTTCAGCTCCAAAACCTCACAGTTCATACTCAAACTGCCGAACCTAACACTCCGGCCCTTCGTTTCTCTGCCAGGCCCTTTTGATTTGTCACTTTGACTCGCAACACCCCGCAGATTCATTTTTGTGTAAAATGACCTGTAACTGTTGGTTGGTAGCTACACTACTTAAACTATTATCTAATAGTGTTGTTTGGCAAGAGTTTAAAATGATCACTGCAATGATCCTAAACTATGAGATGTTTTCTAACATCCACCTGTTATTTTCCACTGTCAAACCATCATGTTATAGTCGAATCAGAGAGTTTTCAGTCAGCTCAGCAGAAATGTGACACATCTCAAGGAAACACAGTTAACCTGATTATCACTCATAAACATAAAGTCAGAGGACAAGTGACCAAACACCTCAATATAAAATGTTTAATTATAAAAGATTTTGCCTGCCCGAGTTTGCGTTTCCTTGTGCAAACCAGATAAAATTAAATTTTCACCTTAGAGCTAGAGCAAGATATAAACAGTCCCATGATTAATAGAAACACAGCACAGTCTCTCATCCCTCCGGTGCTCGAGTACGTCGGCTCATTCAACAGATTTGATTACCGTACTCTTTGGTTTACATTTCCCTCACCCCTGTTTACCTCCTGAGCTATCAGGCTACCACTGTGTGGCAGAGAACGGATGCCATATGCTGAATGCCAAACACGCTGAAGCTGTTCTCAGGTAATGAACAAAAGATGCAGGTATTGCACAACGCGTAATGCTCCCATTTCAGTCTATGTGATGGGGGATATGGACCGAGGCCAAGATAATTAGACTCACACTGACTGTATGCTCTGGTATAAATTCATTGTACACACAGTGGAGTGTGAAATCTCTTATTTTTTCGGTTTTGTTTGTTTCCAAGTTCCTGTGGCTTTTCAAAAGAGAAGCATGTTTGTTCAGAGATAAGCCAAGGTTGCTGTGCCGTTCGTCCTCCTCATCTCTGATTCATAAGCCAGATGGACCCTCTTCTTCCTCTGCTTTCTCCTTCTGTTTGTTCTTTGCCTTGTAATTCCAGTTCTCCTCCTCTTCCTCTTGAGTCGCCTCCACTGCTCTTTGCTTCAATGTTTAACTTATGTTTCTATCCTCTACACACTCCTCTTGCTCTGCTTTCTTATCTTATTTGTTTTTTCGACAGCTTTTTTTAAAATCTCTCCTCATTTTTCCCCCACCTTCCTGTTTTGCTTCATCATCTCCCCTGCTACTAGCACAGTGAAACGTTTGAGCTCCCCTGACCCCAACGGTAACAAACAATATCCTGTCAGAAAAATGTACCCTGGGTCGGGAAACAAGATCCCCTCTGCTCCCTCTGTTTGCCCTCGCTAGTGAGCCAGAGGTAGAGAACATTCGAAAAGATGTAGGTGTATTAAGTAACTGGAAGTTAAAGGAAAATGTTAACCATCATCTCGGTCCTCAAACATTTTACAATGGTGTATTCCATCCTAGCATGTGTAGCACGCAGTAGAAAAACCTGTAGAGTAATGAAACAAGTGCAGGTGCAAGGAATTCTTTTAGACGACATCTTTAGTACATTTCAAACTAGACACGTTTCAATTCGGATAAAGCAAAAGGTCTAATTAGGAAAATAATTTGGAAAATGTTTACAGCTGTAGGCACATGTAATTGGACAGAACAAAGTTGGGAGAAAAAGGCTTCATGTTATCTGACATTATTTGGCAAAACGGTTAAGTGCAAGTATAGTAGTAGTTCAGATACTTTACAGTTTGAAGTAATGGTATTAGGACATAGTGTAGTATTTGGTGTAGGGGCTGTTTTTATCAATAACATTTGCTTTCATTTAAATATAAGTAGTAGCAGTAAATACAAATAAATACATGTTCCAAATAAGGTAAACCCCGAAACAGGTTTAGTGCTGGGAACGCCAAATATGCAGTAAAATCAATACCTGACGCTACAACTTCTACTGTTTAATCGTAGAGACACCAAGCTAATTGACATACATGGGCATATTAAACAACAAACCATGTGTACACGAAAGCTTACACATCAAACTGCTTGTACACATGGGTAGATAACCAGCGTTTCTAGGGGGTTACGTTGGCAAACTGCACTGCAGGCGGGGGTTTCAGCTGCACTTTATCAAGAGTCACTATACTAATTAACATGGTATTACTGCTTTAAACAAGCAGGGCCGCGGCAGCCTTGTGTCTGTGTGTGCGTGTTGGGAAATATTAGCCCAAACAACGCGGAGTGTGTTTATGGTGGCGTGTCACACCCTGTTCCTAATTGGATGTTTGAATGCACCCATTTAGCCGAAGAAGGGCATCTAATTAGGGTCCTTTGATAATAAACACAGCTTTCGCAGCTTTAGTTAGGGTCTAGATTTCAGCCGGGCTTCCCACAGCCAGGCTTAATTGACTATTATGATAAGGTTTGAGAGAGTGTATCACCTCACTTCTCGCTCTGAGGTTCAGTTGGTTTAGCATTTTACGGGCGGCTGAGCTGTTGCGCCTATCCGTGCAGAGCGTTTCATATTCCTCTCGTCAGAGAAAGGGTGCTCCACATGTTTTGCCCGAAGAACCTATCTTCAGATGGATTGTTTAGATCATCATTCGACCCGATGCGCAACGTGAACGAACATCGTTGTGGTCTCGTTTTAATGCTGCTCTTAAACCTTTTTTTTTTTTTCCAGCAGAACCAGCTAGTTGTTTTCATTGGGGGAAAAAAAGTTGTGTCCAAGTTTAAGTTCAAGATCCAAATATGTTTTCTTAAGAGCTGAGAGAGATACCAGAACGAGGCTAAAGTAGTGTAAATTATTACCGCACATTGTTCAAGTGAAGGTTTGTCTACACCTTTCATAAGAGATCAGGGATTTTCATTTAATTTTTTGGATTGAAGAGCCATTTTATTTTTTGGCAATGCACAAAAGAGGTTGAGTTGAGGTTAAAGCATAAATCTAGTGAAATAAAATGAATGGAAAACTTTTGAACATATTTCTTTCAACAGAGGATTCAGAACACAACGGACACACTGCTGGATTTAACTGGGCGGAACATGACAGACTTCCTGATCAAGGCCTTTGAACGATCGGGTAAAACCAGGTAACTTGTTGTCAGTGTCTGTGTTTACTAGAGGGTTTTTTTTCAGCATTTCAATATTTTTCACTAGGGTTTTTCAACCCCAGTGATTTCCCTCAGATGCTTTGGTCAAAAATGCAGTTTTCGTCGCAAATTACTATGTGCACTGCTATTTTGATGCTGGTGCATCCGCTTTTTTTGAAGGTCGGCCGAGAGTAACGCGAATGAAAGGATAAAATCCTGCAGACTTCACATTCCTCCATCTCTACGTGTTATGCAGTTGTCAGTCTTTGATAAATCCTGCTGGGCCATTCTGTGATATGCTTCCCCTAACCTGTCATTTCACTGTAGGAACATATTCAGAGCAAACTGTCAGTGAGAGAAGTCAGTGCTTTACATGTGTTTGTTCGAGCAAACATTCGAATCTAAGCACCGCAAGCAGATGAAGACCCGCAATGAAGGCTCAGAGGACAGTTTTTAATTTATCAAGCATTCCTGTCTGTATTTCATGTGTTCCGTCTATATGCAGAGCTATTGTCAAATGTGTGTGTCGTTATTATAACGGCTATAACGGTCACTTGGACCTCACGCTCTCTCCTTGTTTTTTTTTCTCCACCACCCAAGGTACGGAGGAATCTCTGTCGGAGCGGTCAATTCCCAAGTCCGTGTGACCGAGGCTACAATCCAAGCTACTTTCAGGGATCTGAAAAACCTGTTTAAATCATATCAGGTATAGTATGGAATAAACATTAGCATTCACAGAGTCAGACCTATTGGTAGAATATTTGTCTTTCAGAAGTAGAAAAGTTGTGTATTGTAGAGCAAGGTCGAACGACGTATGCTTGGAAAACAGCCCACAGGCATATACAAAGAGCCCCGAAGTTCAGAATTTACCTATTTACAACACAAAGGTATTAAACCAAGGACACAAACACAGTCCTTAAATCAATAGTTTCCTGATTCTAAATCAGAGCTGCGTTAAATTGGTCTCATTGTGAAGATCAACAGCAATGGTGAGTTTAATATATATAATTGAATCATACTTTAGTCAAAATTGTTTCTCAAGTATGAAGGTTTGTTTTAAATCCACACAGGTCGGACCACCTTCTTCTTCTTGTCCTGTGAAATTCAAACAGGTCTGATGATGCTTTAATGTAAACACACTTCATAAATATCTGTGAAGGTTCTCAGTCATCCAGGTCATGGTTATCTCAAAAAAGGTTTATCCAATCGTCAAGAAACCTACTAAGTCCAGTTGCTATTGGATAAACCTTTTTTGAGACACTTCATAAATGCACCTCTTGGTCCAATATGTATTGTCAAGACTAGTTTTTCTTTAATGCAGCTGCTTTTCTGTTGCTGCCAAGGCTGCTGTCATCTTTTCAGTGTGCTGCTCGTAAGTCGAGCAGCGCATTCTTTTGTTCAGCCACTGTTGTATCTCAGATACAGGTCGTGGTAGCCAACTTTTAGGCCCTGCTAAATTTGAGAATGATTCAGAAACACGATTGTGTTTCTGAAGCGAAGGACAGAGGTGGCTTAGATTCTTCAAATCCATTTTGCAGGGTGTCCATGGCAACAGGCTGCGATTGTCTGAGAATTGTTCGAAGAAATCGAGGAATCTGACTCTTCGCTTGGCGGGAGCACAGGCGTTCACTAATTATCCTGCAATCCTTATTTTTACTCTCACATTTATTCAACTTGATCTTCTTCAACTGCCTTGACTCACGTCTTGCGCTTACACTCACACAGCGTAGTGCTACTTGAGCTTCAGTCCACCTTACTTGTCCCCTCCTTGTCTCACACCGCTTCTCGGCCTCTCCTGTGCACACACACACACACACACACACAGTGTCTCATTAACATTTCTAATTTCGGACATTCCAACTACTTAGAGATCAGCACATTGCTTCGCCCTCAGGCGTCTCCGGTCTCATCCCTACCCCGGCTCCCTCCTCTGTCTCCCAGATCTCAACACTAATGTGACTTTAATTCGTGCAGCAGTGATGATGTAACTCTAATGGCCGGGCATTAGCCATCCCAGCTCTGTATTCTGTGTTATTAAAGTGCTACACTGTCCTTGGGAAATGTCTGGCTCTCCGCTGCATTTAGGATCTGATACGGTGACGGGAAGTAGTAGCGTGGTTTTGCACTCTAAACCACCTGCCCCGACTGGATAGTAGGCTTTGAAATTTCTGTGTAATTGCATTTCCTATGTCTAGCAGGTAGAAATGGGGTTCTGTGTGGCAAGAGCTGACGGGAACAATGAGAACAAGAAAGCCTATGTTCTGGAAATTGTATAATTAAGACAAGAAATGTATCTCAGATTGCACATTGTGTTATGTAGATGGTGTTGATGTCACTGCTGTCCCCTGAAATATTTCTGGAAACAACTCAAACAACAGCTTTTTTAAAAAAAAACATTATTCACAAAAATAAGCTCATAATTTAACACCGAGCTTCTTACTGGCAAGTTTTTCATACCGCCTTGCACTCACACGCCTGCACTCACGTACGCCGCCACTGAACCGTGCAGACCATTTTGGCATACTAGCCAAAAAAGTCACCGCACACTCGAGCGGCTTTATTACTGTGTCGTTAGCTGTGGCACCGGCAGGTTCACCGGCCAAACCAGCCTTGTCATTGTCCTTGAGCAGGGAGGAGTTTGTCAAGGATTAGACTCAGGCAGCTGCTGGCCCACTTCTCATCTCATTTCAGCCACCGCTAATCCTCGGGAAGGGCTGTCTATTGGCGCTGCCAGTCACTACTTGGCACATTGCAAGCTGGAGTGAAGTGAAAATGCAGAATACAGTAAAGATTTGTTCTTGTTGCATGAAGCTTTACGGAGAAGAGCTATGCTCTGTATATGAACAGGTAGTGACTCGGTACAGAGGGGCGTTGGAAACACAAATACCCCTGTCAGCATTAATGAGGGGGTCTTATTCGCATTACATTCTGTGCGAAGAAAATTCCCAATGTCTGGGATGTCACAGTGTGGTGTCGAACTGGCTGAGTGAAGGATTGTGGGATAACAGAAAGGTAAGAACCACTGTGATCTCCTCAGTCCGTGGGGCTGGAGATGGCTTTTGTTTCTGTTCTTCTCAGTGCAACAAGCACCTGAGCACACCCTCGCATTCTTGGGATGTCTCTGTTAATTTTTCTCCACCTATTTTTTTCCTGCCGCACCCGGTTGTCGCCAGCACTTTTTCACCGCTGACCTCTCGTCTATCCACGCCACATCCACTCTCCCTCGCTTTTCCTCCTCTCATCTCCTCCGCCGTGGTGCTATAATGAAGGATGAGTCCAACAGGAGGTCTATTTGCATTTATATCACACGTGTAATGTGCTCAGAACTCTTATGGCCGGGCTGAACGGCATGGTATCAACATGACACTTCGGAAATCGTATGCCTGTCATCTCGAGCTCTCATCCCAAGGCTCATTTCACCGGAAGCATGAGAGGAGGAGGAGGAGAGAAAGGTTTTAATGCAATCTGTCCGGTCTATACTTTTAGATTACTCACCTCAAAACAAGATCGAGCAGACACTTTCTGAAAAACACTTTTCATTTCTGTTATTTTCCTTTTTATCTTTATACAGTATGAATGCCTGAAAACTAGTACTGGTACATTACAGTAGGTAATTAGCCAACCTGTAATTACTTGTGTGTTCCTTGCTTCATGTTCTCTCGCTTTTTTTTACTTTCTAATTATTTCCCACAATGAAAGAAAACAGAAACATTGGAAGAGGAGAAAGTTACCAAAATAGTAGGGGACACATTTTATTCCCACAAGTCTGAGCAAGTGTTTCAGCACACCCAAATGCTCTGCAGAAGTCTTAATCCTCGTCTCCGTCTGCCTCGTGTTTTGCATATCAAAGAGTAGTAGTGTTTTTTTCAAGTGTATCCAATTAAGTCCCCAACTCCGTTTTTTTCTTGTTTCCTCATCTTCATTAGGATAATGTGACCGATCAGATCATCCAGAAGTCTGAGATGCTGCTGAAGAATCTGGGAACCAGGGACAATGTAAAGGTACTGTAGTAATTGCCTAGTGCCCCAATGCACTAGTGTTATATTAGAGCCAATGAAAGAAAGTTTTAATGACGGGAGAGGTGAAATTAGGCTCGCTCAGTTAGAATCTTTGGGAAGGGATGCCGTGATTAGTAGAAACAGGAAATGGAGAGAGTGAAGGGGTGAACTCAACCCATCAAAACTTGTAACTAATGCAGTAAGAATGGGTTAGGAATAAATTGCTATAAAGTTAGAGTCTATTGATGCAATAACAACATATAGTCTTGTTGTAAATAACACCAAACGGAGCAACTCAATTATTAACATTCATTTTTGTATTAAAATAACTGAGCGCAAGCTCAACGTGGAGCTTTCCTGGCAGCAATAGGTGTCGAATTATTCAAATAAAACAGTCCTAAATGTAATAGATGTGCACAGTTTAAGTTGCCTACTACTTAATATCTGATTTTAAGTTAATCTTTGTGCATATATCTCTATTACATTCATCCATCTGGGCTGAGACGAGCATTTTGAGGTTTGAAGTACCTTCAGAAGTAAAATGTGAAAAAGGCTTCTGATGGATCCTTCCCTCACACTACAGCACCCACATGTATTTATTACACGAGCCTGCCAGGCTCTTTATTATCAGTTAACTCGAATACATCAAATCACATTTTAGCTAGAGACCTTTTGCAAACCACAGGATGAGCGGAAAATAACAACAACAACAAAAATATCCATTTTTGTTGATCTGTGAGTCTGAAATGCAGAGAAAACAGAGAGAAGGAGAGCCGCAAACAGGCAGAGACACACACACGTGTGTGTGTGTCTACTCGGGTTCCTCCACATCCTCCTCTGTGATGCAGTGTTATGTTAGGCCAACACTCAAACACTATCCACTCTTAATTAGCGTTGCGCTATCAGCAGGGAGTCCTCTCTCTCTCTCACTCTGCTTCCTCCCATTCTGCTTCATCCTTTTCCTTCTATACCCCAGCAGCCATAAGAGAATCACTTACATTAAAAAGAAACTGTCAAAGATGTTTTGGGGTTTTTTTGCCACTTAGTCTCTGCAGCTAACGCGTTACGCCAGATCTGGCAGTCGTAGCAGGTCTTTATCTGCTATTATACGTTTTTTTAACTCTGTCGCTAATTCTTATAGAACAGAATGAAAAGAAAAACCTTTGACAAATGATTTAACCCTCCTCCGTCATGTCAAGTGGACAAAAATAGATTGTGTCTCCTGCTTTGTTGTAGCCATTTTAAGAGACACAATGTCTGCAGAAATGTGTATGTGAACATGCAACAGCAGCACAACACTGTGTTGATTCCAGTGCATCTACCAACCTGCCCATAGGAATTATTTCCTCCATCAGATTCTTATAATTGTTTCGTACTTTTTCCTGCCTAGTTAGCTTTCCAGCAAAACCAAGATAAAGACGCAGACACTTTTTTTTACACTGTGATGACAACTCAGTAGTGGTGAAAAGGCTCAATTAAATATCTAGGTGATGATTTTGTAAATTATTTTTATCTCCATATACATTTTCAGTTACGCAAACAGATGTTTAATGGTTTCTAAAGACATGTAAGGCAACCACAAATGTTCCGCTTGTTGTCCTCCCCGTCAGCGTTTGTGTCTATCTTGGCAGGTGTGGTTCTACAACCGGGCGTGGCACGGCATGGTGTCCTTCCTCAGCGTGGCCAACAACGCCATCCTGAGGGGAAACCTGCCTGCAGGACTAGACCCCCGTCAGTACGGTATCACTGTGTCCAATCACCCCCTTAACCTCACCAAGGAGCAGCTGTCTTTCATGTCCCTGTGAGTCTAAAAGCATATTGAGTTAAAGTGTAGATCTGAAGGAGAATAGAGTGTTCAAGCAATAGCACAAAGGAACATGTCAACAACAACTGGCAAACACATTTTCTGTGCTTCCTAGTGGTTTAGGAGGAAAAAACTGTGCAAGGACATGGGCTGATGTCACTTAGTATACAGTGCTGACAGCATAATGCATCTATAACATAATAATTGAACCTACTTTATATGGACAACACAACTGCATTGCGTGTTCGTAGAGATGAACGTGCAACAAAGCACATGCTCTGTTGTTCACATTGTATCCTGCAATTTCTTCAGGCAACATCCGCAAACGTCAACGCGCAGGGCTGTTACGTCAATAGAAGACACCCTTTGTTTGGTTTTCAGCTTTTCAGAAAGAGACTGACCTTTGCCGTGAAGCTGGGAGAGTGAGAGGGACAGAGCGATGTCGTCAGAGAATAGAAACGTGGAGACACAGCCCAGGAAAGGGGGAAACAGATGAGCATGAGACGGTGCAATACACAAGTGTAAGACAGATAGATAGATGAGAGACTTGTTTGAGTATGCGCAGATTTGGCGGCCCATGGGAACTCCTTACAAGGATATACTAATGCTTTATCCCAGGACTAGCTCCCCGCGAGAGTCTGAGATTAACGACATGCTAAATCACGACATACAAGCTTATACCACACGGCTCTTACTCTATGTACTGTTTTATTTTGTGATTAGGTGACAGTGATTTTGGGGTTTACACATAAGCTGTTGTCAATATTTCGCATTTTGGCCGCTCAGAGACCAAACTGTAATCAACCGTTTTCAGGGAAAGCTGTGGGAAAACAATGCAATAACCACAACTCCTGACATTACGAATGCAATTCAGTGCTGTGCCGCTGCTGCAGCCCCACCGCTCAGTCAGATGTTTATGTAGTGATCAGGTGCTGAAGACAGCCCTGAGTTCGAGATGGAGACTGCGCCAGGCTCGGAGATAATTACCTGACCTCCATACGTAGATCCGGGATGAGCCTTTTTCTTTCCTCGCTGGCTTCCCGTGCAGAGGTTGACAACTACAATTTATGAACCATGATTTCCAGATTAGCTTGGACACTCCTTCATTGTTGAATAAGTGCATTGCAGCAAAGCATGGGAAGAAGGGAAGTGACTACTAAAGCAGATAACCTAGCACGATGGGGATGGGGTGCCGAGAGCCTGTCAATAATTTTTATATGAAATGATGGTGTAATGTGAGAGGTTCCGCTTATACTGACAAACCCTCAAGTGTTCAACACCAGATTCCTCAGGGGCTCTTAGCTCCTTTAGCTGACAGGCTGCCCATACTAACTCTTTACGTGATCCTTTGTCCGATACAGTTTTTCAGCCTGTGCTGACGTCAGTGCAGCTCTGAAATCATTACGTACATGCACGGAGAATGCCCACATTTCACTGCTCTCTGTCGTCCTACTGTATGTAGCTGTCTGGTTGTGACCTGAATATTTGTGTGCAGGATCACTGGAAAAACAAAAACCAGAGAGAGCGCCAACCACTCCCACCCAAAGCCAAAAATACCCCCCATTTATTATCTTAACTGCTTTTCCCGTTAAGGGTCACAGGTGTGCTGAACTGACGTATAGATAGAGACGATCATTCACACCTACGGGCAATTAAAATAACGGTATGTCTTTGGATTGTGGGAGGAAACCCACGCACACAAACGGGGAACATGCTAACTTCACCCTGTAAAGTCACCCCGCTGGCCAGATTCAAAGCGGGGTTCTTCTGGATGTAAGGCGTCAGTGCCATCCGTTGCCACCCACCTAAAAATATCTCCCTGTCCCATAAAAGCATTCTGAAATATATGTAAAGCTCAGCCTTAAAAGGATTTTTATTTCTTATTGACATCTCCTTTAAATTATTGGAGAGACAATTGCTAGAGCTGTCACACTGATAATAATTCATCACTAAAGACTTGTTCCCCTGCCAGGCCCCAAAATTTCACTCCACCGCTTAATTTGAAGTGACACTCCCCTCTCGCACGCATTACAACCAATTTCAATGTAGGTAATTTCACGAGCCGCAAAATTGTGGAAGTGTGCAGGTGGAAAGAAAATCTATCCTCACACTCATCTCAATTACCACTTCACTCGAGCGAGGTCTGTGTGCTTCATCTGCAATGGCACAAAAATAATTTTCAGAAATGTCAGACTTTGGCACCGTTTCAGCGCGGAGACATATGTATCATATTTTAATTAATAAGAAATATCACTTTGGCGACTGACAAAAACTTCACTTCTTACCACCCCGCTGAGTTTGACTTGCAATTTAGTTGAACATCTTTCTGATTGTTTCTGTGCATGGCATCTGCAAAATTATTACATTTCTAAATCACATATGGATCCAGTATCAAATTAAAAGTGATCCCCTAACGAAAATGGAAATGTCTCTCTACGCCATCTATGCTGCGACCCGGATGTTGTGCTTCCAGCCTCTGCACACTTCTCCTAAAGGCGCTGTAGTTTTACTCACACTTCTCATCTTTCATGCTCTTCCATTATTAGTTAATTAGCAGAGTGCTTGTCCTCCTCTTCACAGCAATTTGCCAGCTTAAAGCATTCACAGTTTTGTCCCCTACAGTACATTATCTCCACACCGTACCAGAGCACTCAGCCCTTGAACCCTCGTGTAATGTTGACTGGCACCTGCTGTGGTAAACGATTTTATATTTATGTTTTTTAATTGCATCTGTTTGGTAATGATAAATGCAGCCATGTAGCCACACGAGGTAACTTATTTAATATGCTAATTACGCAGTAGGAAGCCCTGTGAGAGATAATCAGTGGCCGAGGGTGAGGATAACGGTGGGGGTTAAAAGAATACACCACAATTTTATGCAGTTCTAATTGAGCAGACACAACGAAGGACATTTTCAAAGCTAAAATGACATTAATGAAGATACATTGAAATGAAGGTCATCATCTTGTAGGAGGAAGGGAAATTTTCATTACCATCGTCTATGTAATTCACCTGTTGACTAGAGACATAAGGGGAGCGGAATTGGCCCATCATCATTAAAAGCTCTTTTATTATGTACAAAAAGCATTTTTAGCGCTTTTCTGTCTGTCTAAAGTCATCAATACTGACAGCGTTGTCGGTATTAATTATTTCTGCAGGTGTAACAAAATTGGCAAACTAAAGTGGATGCATTGCATGACAGGAAATCACCCAAACACTGCTTCGACGCTGTGTAAATGTCATCTGGCTCATTTCCTGATAACGAGAGAATCAACCACAGAGCCATTTATTTTATTTAGAATCTCCTCACTTCCACTAACTTTATTTTTTTTAAACAGCGGCACACTCTTGGATGTGCTGTGCCCACAGCACAGTGTTGAGTCTTCAGCCTTTTTATAATCAGAGACATCAGTGTGGTGATTATTCATATTTTTAGCCTTGTGAATGTTGGAAGATGAAGTAAATGTGAAGGCTTTGGTATATAGCAATGACTAGTGCCCACTGAAATGGAAAATCAAGAGAGGCCGTATTCCATACAAATATAATCAGTTTCACAGGAGGAAAGGAACCATTTAATTTAGATTTCAACTGAGTTAAATTCCTGTATGTCATAAAGATATCTCATAGAGCAATTCATGTGGTCATTTTCCTCCAAAGCATCTTACAGCACCTTAAGCTAAGGGCTCGTATATTTCAGCAAATGGAAGCTCGGGGGTGAGAGGACAATTATTATTTAGTTGCCTGTGTTCTTGTGAAATGAATTCCTTCCATGTGGTCACATCTAAAAAGGATGTTTTCAGAAACCAAATAAATGGTTTTCATAACCTCAAAGAGTCTTCTCAGGAATGAATCATTCACAAACGTCTCCGGGACTAAATTTAATCTCCGCTCCCATTGTGTTTTTTTGCCTTTGCGCCATCCTGGTACACACAAACAGCTCGGCAGTCAACTTCCTGTTTGCTGTGCTTTATTCAATCACAGGGCCACAACCTCCACTGATGTGGTGGTGTCCATCTGCGTTATCTTTGCCATGTCCTTCATCCCAGCCAGCTTTGTCCTCTTCCTCATCCAAGAGAGGGTGAACAAAGCCAAGCATCTGCAATTTGTCAGCGGAGTAAACCCAGCTGTCTACTGGCTGGCCAGTTTTGCCTGGGACATGGTGAGTACCAGCCTCATCAGGCCTCTGTTTCACCTCCTAATTTGTCACCACTTCTTGAGGTGCAGTTTGATTTTGACATGTTGTCGTACCTAAATCTAGGTGAAGACCTGAGACAGGATTCGGTGCCACAGGCCTCATTTAAACCTGGTTTTAAAATCCTCTACTATTCTGAACATATTTTTCCACCTGAAGGCTAAACAAAAAAAAATCATCCACCATAATTGATAATGCAGCTTTGACATTGGCTGGCTTCTGAGAAAAGCATCACCTGAGCAATGGTTATTGGCTGGGGAGTAACGATCGACAGCGGCTACACCTGCTGGTTGTGCTCACTGACAGTTTCCCTGTGGCATAATGGAAGTAAACATTATATCAGGTACCTTCGGTAAAAATGGTATCAGTGCGCGCGTCGTTATTGTGGATAAATGCCGTCTGAGTGGAAGACAAATGTACCCAAGGAGCCAGTCTAATGATCATAGCCCGAAGCTCTCGGTATTAGCATGCTCGCTCTATCAACAATAGGCATATTAAAGGGAGCCCGGGGTTCAAAGCTGTTTAATATTTCCGTGTAAACTCTTTTTGTGTACTGCAGGTAGACATATATCATAGTATATCCTGATACATTCTATTTATTTTATCTGTAGGACATCACTTATCTACCAGTGGAAAATAGCTCTGCAGACAAGGGGACCATTAATCCAAAGTTGAATGGTTTTCATTATTCACATTATTACAGTACAAGTAGAAGATTCTCAACCACTTTTCACTGACCGGATTTAACCAAATACTTATTTTTAATACTAAATATTGAGGGTTTTTTTTATAAATAGGGATGTTTTTTAGTTTAATGTATCATTGAGTGACTACTTGCCTGAAACAGTGGATACTCACATCAGTCTGTTATTTATCGCATTAATTAGAAAATTGAAACAGAACATGTTTGAGTGCAATTTAATAAGTCATCTGCACATTTCATAATCACGCATCCTTCCAGCAGCATTATATTCTTTGTATGAAAAGATAAAAAAGGAATGTCAGAAGCATGTGGTCTCTTATGATTTCTGAATTATGCACAGGTTTCCACTTTTGATTGCTTATAGCTGTTCATTGTTTTGTTTGCTTGTTTATATTTTCCTACGACAGTGTAACTACATCATCCCGTGCTTGATTGTGATCGTGATCTTCCTCAGCTTTCAACAAAAGGCCTATGTCTCTCCTGCAAACCTTCCTGCTTTGATTCTGCTCCTTGCTTTGTATGGGTAGGTACATCTCCAAAATGGATCGAACTATTTACTATAAATGTGCTAAAAGCTGAATAGTTGATACTGTATTGCAGATATATTGCGCGGGGAGAAATTGTAGGTGACCTCTGAGCAGGTGAATTTGCTCCATGCCAGTCATGTTCCCACACTTTAGTTCAGGCTTGCAGGAATTGCTATGTGCGTCTCTCGATGTCCAGTCCATTACTTTCCAGCTTCATAGCTAATTGGGCACACACAACTAAAAACGTGAAGCAAACACACTTTATCTTAACCTTGTCAGTGAGGTGAAACAGCCTGACCACAAATGTATTATTAACAACTGACAGAGTCTTAAGACGAAGATGCTGAGATAGACCTAATGTTGTATAACATGGAGGTTATGTCTGGGTTGTGCATTCACGGTGGAGAGAGAATCCAGATGCTAAAAAAAAACAACACATGTGAAAGTATTCATCAAAAATGTGCTTAACGTGTCAAAAGATGAAGTCGACTACTTTGAATTCATAAAAGCGACATCTACATACTGTAGAAGCAAGCTGTTTATTAGTTGCATCATATTTCACTGTGTAAAGTCTTCATCTGTACATAGACTGTCAAATACGTGTAGGCAAGTAGATGATACATTACTCCTGCCACTTTACCACTGCCTCACAGCTGCCTCCGGAACTATGCAACTACTGTGCTGCGGAGGTTTTATGGTTCACTTGATGGACATACAAGCAGTCGGAAGAGGCCGTTGGTGGCGTGAAACTCGAGTAGAGCTTCATAACTTTAACTTTGTTTAAATTAGTGGATTTTGTGTGTCTGACTGTGTGTTGTTGTCTTTAGGTGGTCCATCACCCCCATGATGTACCCGGCCTCCTTCATCTTCAGTGTGCCCAGCACAGCCTACGTGGTGCTGACTTGCATCAACCTCTTCATTGGTATTAACGGCAGCGTGGCCACCTTTGTTATGGAGCTCTTTGATGATGATGTAAGAGGCAGTCACATACAAACACACACACACACACACACACACAGTGAACTGAAAAAAGAAACACTACCCAACAGTTACGGTTCCACTTATAAAAAGAAAGAACACAGTCATTATACAGTAAATGTATGACAACCTAAAATAATAAAACTAATGGAAATTACATTAAATATTTTAAAGTTTTAACCTAAAATTTTAACGCCTTTTGACACAATCACTGCTATCAAGTCCCAAACTACAGCTGAGTTCAAACTCTTAAGTTTGACTTCACAGAGTGACTTCTTCCCACTGTGATTTCGCAGAGACATTCATTTGGTTTAGAATCAGGATTCATAGCAGGCTTCACCAGAGGAGCCCAAAGTTTCCTCCTCATCTATGCCTGTGTGCTTTTAGATATATGTTTTGGACTGGAAGGGGGAGTTCTCTCTCTCTCTCTCCAGAACGCCTCTTAAATCTTGAATCTAATTGTGCAGAGATTAGAAAAAACAAACTCGTAACTCACAGACTGGGTGATTTTCTCTTCTTTGAAAACTTCACCTGTTGCGCACGTTTTTATCTGTCCCAACACCGTTCTCCCAACAGCACTGTGGCTTAGCCGCATGTATTTTAACAAACCCCTGTCAGCTTTTCTTTCAAAAGTGGCATCTTCCTAGCTTAAAAAGCGATGTGTGGTGCAGCTGGACACCGTTCAGACCACTGTAGAAGAAATCTCTCACAGCTTCTTTGTGTTTTTTCTATCGCAGACCAAAAACGTGTGGAAATACATTACAAGATAGCTTTTCTTTTAACCACTGTCAAAGAACACAGCGTTGTTTCAGCTGTAGCACTTAGCCACGTGTGTATATGCAACTTTAACACAGCAGGCGACTGTTTCTATGAAACGCTCGGGCAGAGTTGGACATAAATATGCTTGGGAGCTTTAGCAGTGTATCTCTAATTGACTTGAATCACAGTTAAATGCTTTGTGTTTTTGAAGCAAGGGCCCACTTGCAGTTGAGGGAGGGACTGAGTGTGTACGCACCTGTTATAACTGTTAATATATTTCCCTTATCCTCTCAAATATTTTTCAAAGGATTTATTTTCCCTACTCCCCTTAATGTTTAATCGTTGGGTGAGAGTTGGGTCTTCGGAGAACTCTCCTCATCCATCTTTCAGTGTTCATTTTTTAACGGCAAGCTGCTTCGTTCTCTTGGGAATCAAAAGACAAAGCTAAATAAGAAATGCAGAGCTTAGTTTGTAGAGGAAGAGAAGGGGGTGGGGGGTGTTGACTGTCACTCATTTGACTTTTGATTATAATTTATATCACTTTAAAATAAGATTGTTTTGTTTTGAACAGTTTCTCTAACAGCCGGGGCTTTTGACAGTGAGAACTCTGTTACTTACAGGTGGTTAAAAAAGATGCATTTACTTTTCTTTAAGTCTTTTCCGTTTTTTTGCTTTGAACTAAATATGTCTAATTTGATTTGCAGACTTCATTGTTATTTGCATGATTAGCATACATCACCCACGCTTGGATTTTTTTTCCCCTCTCTCTCATATTTTTAGTCTGGCGCCAATCAGTCATTCCTTGTCAACAGACACAACAGAGCTTCACTCGCTGACAAGCTGCTTATACGTCTGATGCTTCATCAGAACGTCTCCCACAGCTCCGAGCCAACACTACAGACGGAGCGTAATGTTTGTCTGAAAAACATTGCCTCTGCACACTCTGTCCCCTTCGACGCGCCTGCCTCCGACTTGATGTTTCCTCTGGCGCCTCTCTGCGATGGCATGGGATGTTTCCTGTCTCCTAACGAGGCGGCCTAATTTGCATTGTGATTTCATTATCACCATCATTCATTATCAATTTGTATTTTCATTTGGCGTGTCTCTCCTCAAACAAAGTCATCTCTGCATTCCCTTTATTTATTGATACAGTGTTTGTGGGGCGTATTACTCATAAAGGGCTCCGCTGGTGATAATTTAATGGACAGTATGTTGCCCACAGGCGGTGTAAAGGGATGCATTTGCTGCACTCCTCTCTTGTCCAGGGCATTAGTGACAGAGATGGTGTTTCTCTGACTTGACAGGGGTCTGGTAATTCAGCTAATCAGCGTTGATTTCACTGCTGATATGACAGCCCGATGGGTCAACATCAATGGACAACTTTTATTGCTCCCCAGGTTTCTGTTTTTTCCCATGTTCAGAGAAGATGTCTCATAGGCATAGACTCTTCAGAAAATAGCCAACTTTAGATGGTGGCCTAGTTTGACAACAAAGGATAGATGCAATTCTCTCCTTCTCTGACTTCTACTGTCAAAGCTTTGTGTCACCATCTTCAGGCTGCTCGTAGGTGGCATTAGTTAAACACCCAAACGTGAAGCTGCGCACTGCAATTTGATCGCTGTTATCAAACACAGGGTTAATTCAGATCCCTTTTGGGCATAGCACCATTTTCTATGAGAGGAAATACAAAAACTAACTGCAGTGTTACAGACTCGGTGCCCCAGTTTTGACTCGAGACCAATGGGAGAGTTTCTTCCCCTCAGGACTGTCCAGCTCCCCGTGGATTGCATCAGTCCCAGCCTGCTTCCTGTGCTTGAAGCCGTGTCTGAGTCAATACCTCCACCCCGTGTCACTCAGAGACAACCACAGGCACAGATAGCTTCTCTAGGATTACCATACAGGTGTGGCTGTGTGACCTGGTACCACCAGCTTTATGTAGGGAAATCGGAGTTGTTAGCACGATTTATTCGAAGAAAAGAAAGACGGTGGATTTATATTGTGCATTTTGCGAAACGAGCAAGGACGTCTTCTGAATAAGCAGCTTGGAGTATTCCTGCTATTCCACAAGAACTACAGAAACTCGTCAGAATGAATATAGTCACCAGAAATATCTACGTAGATTGCTGGCGCCATAGATTGTGTCTGCTCTCATTGTGATTCCCAGCATTACGAATGGAGCTGAGCTGTGGGACTAAGCAGCAATGTAGGTCAGATAAGTGCCTCTCAGGCTATACCACCTTCAAAAAGCATTTGAAAATGATTTAGAAGCATATAGCATAAACATAAAGGGAACAAGTGCCTAGCATTTCGTCATCCACGACCAACAGCCTCCTGGATATCCTTGTTGAACACCCAGTCAAGAGAATGTGTGTTATTTCCTCTTGATCTCAAGCTGGGCCTCGATTTCAGACAGATTGTTCGCATTCTGGCCAAGTTATAGCTGTTGTATTTGCGTTTGACAGCAAATCCCCAGACATATTTATTTCAATGTTTATATACACTCATTGGCCACTTTATTAGGTACACCTGTACAGCTCTATCATAATTTATACCTTTACAGGGTTTATTTCTTGTCAGACTGTCAGAAAGGTGATAGTTCGACTGTATGTTCACTATTGAGGTGATTGTGGGTGGTGGAGTCAAGCTGGAGAATATTGTCTGAGGAGTTCTAATGTTTCGGCCTTTCTCATTAATCTAGACTGAACACACGGGTGTATGTTCGCAAACAACTGAGGGATGAATACAAAATGTTTCCCCCCCTCTTCCCATTGTACTTTAACAAGAACGATCTGTAATATTTCATGCTGAATGGTATGAATACTGATGCCTTGATTGATGAAAGGGATGTATTCAAATGCTCCCCGCTCCACATTTAGAGTGGAATGTGTTCTTATGATTGCAGCTCTTTGTACTCTTTAGTCTTCAGGCAAATATCTAAAGGTAGAAAAGGAAGGGGTGAATTATTGTTAAACACTTTGCTGGACATCTGGAGGTGCGCTTTGACATCGCTGTGGCTTTTCATCACACTTTCATATCTATATAAGAATACATGTGAGCATGTTAGATCTCAGCATAACTATAACTGTATGCTTTATCGTGAAGGGAGGAGATGAAATAGCTGTCTTCCCTTGACCTGGATGCCCTTGCAGAATGTGTTATAATAATAGTTAACAATTTAGGAAAGACAGGGTAATTAAACATTAAACAGTGACTATCCGACTGGAACAGAGGGAAAGGAGTTTGGGTACAATATTTCAACACTGCGTGAATTTGGAGAGACTGTATATTAGTAGTTTATCACCGTTATGAACTAATTAGTCTCACTAACTATTAATCTAGTCTGTTATCAACATTTCTCCCTGTACAAAAGCTGTACAGTGTGTTTTTGTTATGCAGATGTTAACCTTGTACAGTCGCAGCCTCGCTGCTTCTCCTGTTTTTAACTTTTATGTAACGCTAACTCAGCTAACTCCCAACAGGGTGTCTTTATATTTGCCATTTGGATTAAAAAATAATATATATATATATATCCAAAAGTTGACCCGTCCTTGACTGCCAGATAAAAACTGAGTCAGTGAAACTAATAAATCACAAATCCATGAATAACTTCTGTGACAACGGGCATCATCAGGAAACATGGCACCCAGCTTTAACAAAATGATCTTCTGTCCCCGCCCCAGCTACTCTTTTTCTCAGGCTCGCCCCAAAAACAGAAATGATGAATTTATAGTCTCTCTGCTACTATGCAAGCGCTTTGAAGACTGTGCTGCAATGAAGCACCATGCATAATGCATGAACTTGCTTTTGAACGCCTTGCCGCACCAAAATGTAGTAATATTTTGTCTTCCTTCTCTCTGGCTTTTCCTCTCCCCCCGTTTTACTGTAGCCTCCTTCATTCGAACCAGGTTGTTAAAGCCTTGTCTGCTGTGTGTCCACTTAATTATTAGTTTTGATGCTTTTCTGAGGCACCATTGAGTTGTACTCCCAGCAAGTGGAACGGTAGAAAGGGACCGTTACGTTTTGTGGAGAAAGACAAGTTGCAGCTAGGAAATGCTGTGTCAAGATATGACTAGCTTTTTATGTACTCCTTGTGAAACATTATGTTTGGGCTTTGTGTTTGTGCATCTATCTTTTTGGTCTTGTATGCAGTTTCAGAGGAGAGACAGAGACAGACACACAAAGAGGTGCCTGTAGGTGTTTTTTTTCCCATTTTATGTTCTTGTCAGCTGTGTTTCTTTGGTCTCTGGGTGTTCCTTCTAGCCTTAGTTAAGATTTTAAGGAAGAGCATCTGCCTACCTGAGCACCACTTCATCAGCTTGTGTTTACGCACGCTGTCTATGTGACACCTCACACATAACAGTGTGTGTTCCCTAATGTTGCAACATCAAGGAAGTTGATGAACTTAAATGCTACTGACTTCCTCCGCGCGCAATTTGGAGCCTTGCAACGGAACACAACAGCGCTCAGCATGCAAATTGGGAGCAGGGTGTTTGTTAATTAGCCACAGTTCTAACAGGGCGCTATACACTGTCTTTCAAACTTCTTGCCCCTCTGGTCCTTCCCATTCTAGGCGGTTAGTCGAGACATTGGGTTTGTGTGAGTCCAGAGCTCAAATATTCAGTAGTTTCACATACGGCTAATTCTTACCTTGGTGTGCATGTTATTCCTCAACAGAATGTGTCTCGCATCAACAACATAGTGAAGCAGGTGCTGCTGATATTCCCACATTTCTGTCTGGGCAGAGGGTTAATTGACATGGCCAAGAACCAGGCAATGGCGACGATCTTCAGCAATTTTGGTAAGAAGGCTCCGCCGCTTTCACACGAACTTATCTCTGAGAAGAGAATTCACTTTTGATGGTGCATCTGTTTTTAGATTAGAGTATGAGCACGAGGAAATACATACTGAATACACAAGATTTTTTATGGTAATATACAAAGTTCTTGTTGTTTTCTTTTTATCAGTTTAATGCTGATTAATTCCAGCTGCCTGATGTCGCCTACATACTGGAGGCAGCCTTGACATAACTATTCCCACATTAAAAAAATATTTGCAACAGAAATCATGGTTTGATTTCTTGTGTTGGTTTTGAAGCTCTGCTATAAAAAAGTCATGGAGGAGATTGACGCCAAAACACGAATACCAACGGCACTAGAAGAAAAGTGTGAGCTGATAAATGTAGAAATGATCTACTGTGCACTGAACTCTTCCACTCTAGCCTACGAATGCATCTAACAGTTGTTGTAAAGTAATTCACAAGCAAAAAGCTAAATAGTGGTGAAGTATTATTTCCAAATGTTATAATTGAACTGAAATCAGCTTTATTCCACTTCTTACCCATGTAGTACAGCATCAAAGGACACTTCAGCAACACTGACTCACTCAAAAGTACTACATCCTAAATCCTATTGGCCCTTATTCCCACCAGCAACACAACTCTCAAACCTCCTCTGGAGCTCTGCTCTCCAAGTGTGTTCAGCTTACAAAGGTAAAAGGGCAAAGAGGCACACGGGTCTGTAGAGGTGGAGCCGGGGCTGGGGAGGCCATCAGGAGGTAAAGAAGCACATGAGAAGAGGAAGAGGAGTCTTATCTGTAGCGAGATAGAGCAGGAAATAGTGGTTTGAGGAATGATTTGCCGTGGTGGCGGAGAGCAGGAAAGAGAAAAGCAATCACAACTTAAAAGGGCCAGTGTGGAGAGGGGCTATTTACCAGAGAATGAGACTGAAAGCGTTTTCATTTTTCTTGTCTCCCTGAGGCTCAAGGGCTGTAGAAGCAGAGCGAAGGAAAGTGAGAGCTCAGAATTTAAAATGATTAGAGGGGCGCTGTCACAGGATCACTTACAGTATGTGTTCATTAGCCAAAAGAGGCTTCAGCATGAAAAGTACAGGATGTCACACGACACCGGTGACGGCTGTTTTTTTATTTTATTTTTAAGGCTAAGTGGCATTTTAAACTGTTGGCTTTCACCAATGAACACATCTCAAAAACACTTCAAAGGGCTGACAAATTCCAGCTCTCCTTTAACTTTTGACAAAGATATATTTGGCTGCCCCTGAAAGCGAGCACACATCTGGTAACTCCTTTGTGTTTTGACAGCCTTTCTGCTAAATCAACCCCCCAAACTTGTAATATAAGGGCTGGGAATTAACGTGAGATGACACATGATAATAACGCATTTTATTACCTACCCACTCCTGTGTATTCACTTTGTTTTCACTCCCATGGTTTTAATGTTTTCCCTCCTCTTTTTCACCCTTTTATTAGGCGAAAACCGTTTCAAGGACCCACTCAGCTGGGACATGGTGGGGAAGAATCTGTGCGCCATGTCCATCCAGGGAGTTGTCATGTTCGGCATCACTATCCTCATACAGTATAAGTTCTTCTGCAAACCAAGGTAAAACTACACCTTCAGGTTGCACAAACAAAAATGACCCGCTTTAATATAATGGCGTTATACTTAGTCGTGCGTCTTCGGGGTCTTCTGTGTGGCGTTTGTCGGCGTCCATTACTTACAGATATAAAAACCAGTTCGCTCTCATTCCATGTTGAAATCACCTCCTTATTTAAATCACTTATGTCCTGCCTATTCGTTTTATATAAAACATCTGTTGCACAGTGAATGTGTTTGGAAAACGCTGCCAAATTTCTTTAGCCCTTTTTTTTTCCCTACCGATGTGTTTACTTGCTCCAAAGGCAATGTTGCCGTGGAAACTGATGCCTGTGGCTTCAACTATTTATGAAAATTGCAGATATTGTTTCAGTGAGTTTAAACTTTGACCATGATAATTTGTCATGTGAGTTCATGGTAATTTTAATGAAGGGTAATAACTGTGGTTAACTTCTGTCTGGCAGGCTTATTTCAGCAAAGCCATTATCTGCAGAGGAGGAGGATGTTGATGTGGCTCGGGAACGTGAGCGGGTGTATGAAGGGAAAGCCCAGAATGACCTTTTAAGGATCTACGACCTCACTAAGGTATTTTGCAGTGCATTTAGGAGCTTTGCCCACTTAACTTATTTTGAATTTGCATCTGGTCAGACGTTGTTCTTTTTTTCTTTTTGTCCCATTGACTATTTCAGCCTCATGTAAAAAATGATTATTACCTCAGGCTGTCTGAATACTGCATGTCTGCATATTTACGCCAAAGTTCGTATAAAAATCATTGGCTGTGAGTAGACTTGACATGTTTTGTATGCTAAAAGATTCCTCGCCCATCTAAAGATAATAATAATAACACACCCAGGACAATACACACTTCAACATCACAATGTGATTTTATCTCTTTACTTCATCAATAAATTATAATTTTTATTTTCTGTTAGATGCAGACTTTCTGGTGCAGTATTTTTTACATGTAGAATTTCGCTGCACATATTCTGTGGGTTTATGGCAAACACTGCATGTTTGACTTTAAAAGAAGGAAAAGTTAGTTAATGTCCGTCGGTTAATGTCTTTGGTCTGGTCTCATTTTGTTCTTTTCCTTACATTACGCAGTAATAATCTTCACTACACTGCACTCAGACATTTCTAAAATTGCAGTCATTCACTACGTGTGTGTGGGCGGGTGGGGGGGTGGGGGGTTTCCCTCCACTTGCACCTGCATTTTTCAGTTTGCTAATGGGAAATACAGGCTGTTCAGCTGCAGCTATGAGCATTCACAAGTATCATAGGTGGGCTTCAGATCCAAACAAGCTTGTATTTTTAGGATTCAAGAGTCCGTGGTCCTATACAGCTCTGGCCCTCCCCTCTCTGCGGTAGGTGAAATCACTGCTGCTGCGAGTATGCGTACCTAGACACTGCTGAGATTAACGCTTCATCCATCGGCAGATGTTCCACCCCTGTGGGTGGCACGGCAGCAGGAAGTGTCACTGTAACAGCCTGCTTTGCAGCAGCAGCACTGACATCTGCACTTTCTAACAGCCTCGTGCTTCTTGCCACCCTGCTTCACTCCTTCACTCCCTCGGTCCTCGCCGTCTCACCATTCTTAATCTTTTACTCACTGCTCACGGACACAGACGTTTGCTCCCGAGGGTAATTACTGAACAAGCACTGAGTGCAACACTTGGATGGGTAATGTATTACAAATCATCTCACAACTCCAAAAAGGTGTGCAGGGTTGTTAGAATGTTCCTTTTTTTGACTTAAACTAAAGAACTTTTTGCAAACACTCTACTGTAAATCCAAATAACACATTAAATGTCCACATGCATCTCTGTGGCCCATCACCACACAAAAACAGAGGTTCACTGACAAAAGGCATCCGGATTCTTCCCATATTGCCCTCATTGACTCCCAACACAGCTGCGCTCCATCCATTTCAGGTGTAGATAACAAATTGATCAATGAGCGCGTTGCTTCGATGGCCACGCGCCACAGGCCGGGTCCTGTCATAAATCTTAGCATTCCTCTGAAGCGATCGACAGGCCATCAGTCATGTGTCAGATTTCTGCTCCTCCCCTTCCCTTTCCCGCTGCTGCAAACTGAAGCGCTTTGCCAGGCGCCCCACCTGCTCGCCTCCACTTAGCTGGCGCATTATTGTTGTCACCGTAATCGATGGAGACTGTAACGGGAGTGTGTCCGTCTGTGAGCATTACCCGGGCCCAGTTCTGGCCGTTTAACCTTCCAGTCACTCAGAGAGAGAAAAAATATATATTTGCCTTGTGATTACAGTTATGTAATTTAAATAAAAGTCACAGTTGTAAAAATTGTCTAAATTAAAAGAAGATATATAATATAATTTGGTGGTGAGTGGTTATTTGTGTATTTCATGTTTTGTATAGTTGTCTGCTACCTGAAGTTTACCATTAGTAGCTTAAAACTTGTGAATTTTTCCGCCCAAGTCTGTATTTAAAGATTAGACAACTGCTGCCATAACGTTCTCTTGACTGTCGCATCAAATTAGACGTCGGTCTGCTTATTATGACAGCTACTGTGGTTCTCCAGTCAGAGAGGAATTATCCTTTAATTATCTCCCTCCATACATGTACAGTATCTGCTGCTTTGATGTAGCTTTACTACTGCACACTATCATTAAAAAGTAGTATGTGTAATCCAGGTTGATGAGTGCTGACAGCGGATGCCAGATGGCACTGAGAGAGTGATGGATCTCTGCAACTCCTGCTTTTATCTAATGCTTCTGATGTGCCAACTCCGTAATAAATGTGGTGTTGTAGTGGAAATCATCAGAGACTCTTGGCGATTAGATTAAATAGAAGTTTATTTTATCAAAACAGAAAAGAGGAGAG
>JAUMTR010000010.1:4329817-4373957 GCA_032270685.1 Microctenopoma stevenorrisi
CAAATTCCCCCCCCCCCCCCCCCCCCCAAAGAATTACTATTAGCAGTAAATATTAGGATTGGTTTAAGTTAAAAGGTATTGTTTTCTGTGCGACAGGTAATGTTGGCTTCCAGAAACACACTGGCTGCTCCAAAGCTTTCATAAAGCATGAGGCCATATTGACTGAATTGCTTTCTTTCCGCCGTGAGAAGAGAAATGGTCAATATCAGTGCTGGAGTATTTTTTTTTTAATATTATCAAAGACTTCCTGGAGCAAATTTAAGTTTCCCAACTTTTCTTCTGTAGTGACGGGCAGCTTTGCACACGGTTTTACGAGACGATGAGATGAAATGTCTCTTTTTTTTTTTATGAAACCTACAAGTTGAGGGCCCAGCTTGATGTGGACCATTTAACAATTCTAATGCCTATTCATTTTACCATTTGCACAAATTTCCTGAGTTTTTAAATCAGGTCGTGTGAATAATCGGCGCTGCTCCTTTTGGAATATATTACCCTCATTATACAGTATACGTTGGCTTCATGGAGAAATAAAAACATTTGGTGTTGGCAATGTGTCTGAGCTGCATCCAATCGTCCATGGCATGACCAGGTGGTTGTGTTTTGTTAAGTAGCAGATTCACCAGGTTTTACAAAGTCATAATCCTAATTGCACCATTCTTCAGAAAGGCTTCACAGGTTTCGCCCCGTGTACAAATGGCTCATGCTCCAGCCCAACACCGAAAGAGAAAAAATGAGATAATAGGACCTACAGATGGCCCTTTCCTTTCCCTCTAATTACCAAATTTGTCGCCCATTCAAGGTGTCAAAGGAGGATCATACAAATGGTCTAACCCAAATTAAATGAGGAAAAAAAAAGTTTCAGTAGATCAGCGTATTGTGAGTTAATTGATTCGTTCTACAGTTCTGCGCTGTATAAAAACATATTTGTGTCTCGTCTTTTAGCCGTATCAGAAAGACAGACAGTAACTGTTTGCGCTGTCAGTGTATCTTAGCCCGGAATAAAAAGGCTAAAGAATTTCCCTTTTCTTTCCACACAGTATGGAGGAGTGTGAGGCACTGTGCACACGGATGGCCATCATGGTAAACGGTCGCTTCAAGTGTCTCGGGAGCATCCAGCATCTGAAGTGCAGGTACTTTCTTTTGCTACCGAGTGCGTTAGAACAAGTAGAGTAGAGTTAAAAAAAAAAAAAAAAGAAGAAATGAATTGATTTGAGATGAAAGAAATCTCTGTTTCCCACTGAGGTGTTCTGTTATTTATGCAGTGTGTATAAAGGATGAGACCATGTATATTGGTAATAAAAAAGAATATGATTCAAGTTTTTCAAGGGAGAGAAGATAATGTATTGCTGCAGCTAACAAGTGCTGAATATGAAAGAGGTCACAAAGGAAAGAGGAAAGGATGTTCAGGAGATGTTCAATACTTTGGGACATTTGCACATGTTTGCGTTTTTGAATGTTTATAGTCCTCATGCCAAGCTAAGCTGAGCCAATGAGCTGATTGCCCAGGCTTCATTTTTAGTTAACAGCAGGGGTGGCACAACTACCAGCGCAATAATCAGGTACTGCTCTTAAAGGTATTCCACTACAAGTAGCACCACTTTCATTTCCAGCCACTCTTTAAAGAACTATCTATGAAAAATCACAACAAAACACTGTGTGTTAGTTTACTTTGTAATGAGAGATTTAGCAACTAAAGCCGTGAATGTTTATCAGTCCTCTCCTCTGATCTAGTCTAATAGTTTTACTTATGGTGAATCATCTTTTCATCATCATGTCACGTTAGACTGCTTTTATTTTCAATGTATATTCATCAATATTGTATTGAGATCACTTTATAAGGGCAGATGTGCAGTCAGTGAGGTGCGCCGTCCTCGGTTAAGTGTCTCAAACCTTTCAGCATGATTGCTGACATGATTGTTTAACATTTGTTTCCCTGCAGGCCAGTAAACTCTATTTTCACGGTCCCTATCCTTATGCTCACCCTCTATAGGCTTTGTACGCAATGTGTTTGTTACATCTCCATTATGGATATTTCTTGACTTTTACTCGTAATACTCATGTCTGCTGTCTGATATTTATCTGCTATTTCCCATGCCCAGGATACTTGCCCGAGCCTACTTGTAACAGTGAGGCCAATCCCTTGCCTTAGGTATAGTCTGGTGACATTATTACCACTCTACTGTGTGATCTTCTAAGAGGAAGGACGTACAAACACACACACACACACACACACACACACAGCTACCCTCACGACAGGAATATTTGGTGGCAATCGCTGGGTGTAGAGAAGGATCAATACACCTGGGATAAAGGGTGGAGCGGACCATTTTTCAAGTCGTGCCGGGGATTAGGGGAAACGCCTGGAACTAGCAAGGAGGGGGCAGCCGTGTCAAGGGTATTTCCCTTCAAGAGTGTCAAGGTGTCACGTCGGCAGTGCTTTTAGACGGCTGCTGAGAGAGAAACAGGAATGGAAGATGGGGCTAAAAAAAAGAGGGCAAAAATGAAGGAGAGTTGAGAGATGAAGGGCTAAAATGGGAGAGTGACGTTACCAATCAGTCTTTCCCAGATGTCGGGGGAAATGTGCCTTTTGTCGATTGCATCCTGACAGTAGGGGGGGGGGGGGGGGGCAGGTTGGCGTAAATAAATTATGAACCACACAGGAGGTATAGGATCGTTAAGAGACGTGGGAGCCGAGGGAGTGAAGGGAAAGAAGTATACGGGGGCTAACACATGTCCTAGTTCACTCAACATGCTATCGGGTAAAAGGGAATTGCACTTCACTAGACGAGCATGCGAGAGGGAGTCTGATAAGCATGACGTCGACACCGATTTTTGCTGTTTTTTTGTTTTAGATCTCTCACAGACAATTTACACGGTGCTGAAATGCTATCGCTCAGTTCTCGCCACACAGTGAATAATTTCTAATTAAGCTTCCCTATCTCTCCAGCGCTTGGTGTAATTAATGTTTCATGAGGTGTGGGACCCTGTTAATGACTGTAAAGGCAATTAGGAACTGCCTTCTCTGTTTTTTTTCCTTGTCACTATCCCACTGCTTGTTTATGCTACCGTGTTGCCTCCCTACATACGCTCCTACATCGGATTACCACGTGATCCACCATCGTTCAAGTTGTCACGAGCTCCATCCATCTGGTCTCGCTGAGGGAAACGCTGTCCGTCCAGTGTTTTGTGCTCGAGCACGTAGTGGACAAGCCGATTCTCACAAGTGCACACCAGTTCGCAGATGGAAACGTTTCCATCAGACAGCGGGGGTTGAAGTGGGGTGGGTTGGGGGTGCATACCAGCAGAGGCACGCGGTGCGGGCCGTTGTCACACTGTGTAAGCGGCTGACCTGCGAAGCTATAGGTGCCGCTTCTTATTCCCCCCCCCGCCCCCCCAACTTCTCCATCTCTTTTTCATCACAGGCCCCTGAAAGGACTGCAGCATCTCACGGCAGGGGCAGCTCTCATATTTTGACCCCCTATTGCTCATATGTAATACATGCTCACCCTCCCACATTCGCCGGCCTTCCTCCCCCATCGCCTCCTCCCTCGACTCCTTGCCTTCAAAAACCTCTGACTATATTACTCTTATTTATTCATCCCTCTGCTACTCTCAGGTGGCAAGGCTTCCAGGCCAGCCTTCCAAGTGCTTGTTAGTGCTGCCCCCTTTAGTTCAGTGGTGACCCTATCTTTATCACTGAGATGCCCTTCTGCTTTAACTATGCTGCCTCTGTGTATCAATCAAGTCCCAAATGAGCCAAAACGCCCCACTTAAACCACCAGAAATGTGGTCGGCGTGTGACAGGGGCTGGAGATTTGGTTTTGGGGGTTGGATTATGAACAGCAGGGCTTCTATTTAAATAAGCCCCTTGATTATCTTGCTCTGTGGTTGTTAAAAACATCCCCCTTACCTGTCCTAATATTAGGCACCTCAAATCAATCACACTTCGACGAATTTATGAAAGGCTGGCACAGAAATAAATACATTCTAAAAATGTGCAAGCAGCTGTAAATAGCGGTTTAGTATAGGAGTGTGGTGGCATGGAGGCTCCCAGGTGTTAAATAAACTCAAATGAAGTGGAGGAACCAATAAAAACAGCTTCAAAGCTCCCCTATAATCTTGTCAGTTAGGAAGGACACCCACTAGCCAATGCAGGATTTTTCACTGATTGATATCCTTCATATCCCCGCTTCATAGAGTACCTGCAGTAAGTACACACCACAGTCTGCAGTCTTATTTTCTCCTTACTTAAAGCACATCATGATATAAAAGGGGCGCGTAAAGTGCCTTTAATGCATTAAAGTAATGCGGTGTGGGCACTGTAGAGTTTTTACAAGAGTGGCGTCTAAAAGTTTGGATCAATCCCTTGAAGTTGACGTTGAGAAGTCCAATAAACTCTGTCCACAACACCGTGCATCAACTCTGCAGGTGTGCCATTAAGTGAATAGTTTACGGCTTTTTAGCGCGCGTCGCCAGCGCAAATGGATGACAGAATGGATCTCTTTGTGGTTTACAACGCATCAGCAGCGTAGGTGTAATTAAGACTGCGAGAGCCAGAGAGACACAGGTGGTGCATTGCATATCTACAGCTGTCCGCACTGCATTGTTACCCTTGGTAGTTTGTTGGAATATTAAAATATGTGGAAATTTGGCTACGGTCTACACACACACATATATATATATATATATATATGTATATTTATATAGATATTATTGGTTTTCATATCAACATTTTTTTTGTAGATGCAAGATAAGTGTCTGCATCTGCATTAGATCTTTCAAGGTCTGCAGAGATTGCTGCGTGGCATGGTATTTTATTAGGTCTGTGTCCGTGTATATGTTTGTAGTAATAACTTTTACAGGCTACTGATGGTTTCATGTGAGATTACTTTTGAAACTCAATATTGCATAAAGCACCATATAAATGTGTCCTTATATAAAAGCAGACAGGCTCTACTAATCGCTGATAACTCATGAGGACAGATTAAAGGGGTTTTGACTGTTTCCAAGGTCAAATATTATTATCAGCAGTAACACTTTTCAGTTTTAGACAGACCAAGATCATGATAATTATCTGTGAAAGTAAACATGTTGCATTGATTGGTAGAGGCTTCCTGTAGTCATAGCGTCTAAAGCCTTCATTTAGAGGCGCCATAAGCCTAGAATGAATCCTATGTCTGACTTCATATGTTCATCATTTAGCTTCTGTTTATTAGGGAAAACAGTTCATCTTCTACTTTTAATTTAATTTTAGGTCTTCTTTCCTTTCAGCTCTGTTGACAAACACTGAAAATAGGCAACACAAGTTTCTTTCGTTGCTCTCCGTCCATTCATCCCTCTGCCCTCACACTTCCTGTGGCGTATCTGCCTGGAGCTCCCCCTAGGAACTAAGGAAGTTTTTTGGATGAGTTCCTGCTTGATCAAAGCATCAGACCACCCAGGCCACACTGTGACCTCTTGCCCTGCGTCCGCCCTCCCTCCTGTGGACACAAATACAAGGTTTGGCTGTGGTGAGGGTAACCTTTCTAGACTCCCTCAGATGAAGGAAGGCAGCAAAATTATATCCTGACTGTCGTGCCCTCTGTATCTGGCTGTTGTTTGTTTGAAATTACATGGAAGAACGACTTTCCAGCGACCAGTACGGAAGACATAATAGAGGCAGAAGAATGAAAGCGAAGCAGAGGGAGCTGCATCCCAGACATTACAGCTGTGCTGCGTGTTAAATAATTAGTTGGGACAATTTTGACTTAACTTTAAACATAATCTTGCTCTTCGACCAGTTAAATGCACAAAAATTGTTATGTGGTATCGCTATGGCCACGCAGCGTAGTTTTGGTTTCAGATATCTAAGCCTACTTTCTTTGAGACCTACTTTCTCCATACGCAGGCCGAGATTGTATGAGGAACGTCCAGACAGTGCATCAAAGATGAAAGAACTTGTTTTGTTGCGAATATAGAAGCAGAGAAAAAATAAAGATAAATATGAAAGAAAGACATTTTCCCCAAAGGGATGCCTGAAGCCCCCGTGCAGCTGCAGCAAGAAAAAGGAAATAGAGGTAAGGTAGTCGGGGAGAGAGAATGAGAGGAAGCTAATTGATAAGACCTTTAACCGTCACTGACAAGCAGCATTTCATTACCCACACACGGTATATACTTTAAAACATTTCACCAAACCTTTTTGCCATAATGCTTTCTGAGCTTATTGGATTTTTGCAAAAAAATGTTTTTGCATCTTGGCTGAGCTTGGCAGTCCCTGGACAAAGCACATTTCCTGAGCCGGCAGCTATAATAAACACAGGAGGATTGTGGTCATAGTCTTGATTGGATGATGAATTAAGCTTGATGTGTGGGGATGGCTGTGATATTGTGCTGGTGGTGTCTGATTACAGACTGTGGAGTCTTTGCATCTCATAAAAATAAATAATATACACGATGTGGCTTTATACAACACAATAAGGATTCTGGCTTCGCCTGCACATTCATACGGGACGGCGTTGTCATATATTAGCTTCGAACATCTAATGTATTGTTGTGAGAGGTTCCAACAGACGTGAAGAGATTTGTTTTAATGCCGTGTGAATCATATGTTTCAAGACATGCAGCCATGTATTTTTCAAGGTTTTATTTTAAAACAACAGAAAAGTGTGGGATTAACACATGTAATATTGTTTATATTCTGAAATATATACAGTAGATATAATATATGACACCTCTTAACATCTATCAGTACATTGAGTATTTGTCAAAACTCTTGGGGATATTCAAAATGTTTTAGGCGAGTATCAGATGAGTCTTTGTGTTCTTTCTAAGCAGGAGTGGCTTTCACCGTGGAACTCTGCCGTGAGTGCCATTGTTGCAGAGTCTCTTTTTTATTGTTAAATTATGAACACTGACCTTAACTGAGGCCCGTGTTTTTCAGGGCTCCTTTTATGATCTCCTGGATGAGTTGTCGTTGTGCGTTTTGAATAGTTTTCCAGTAGGCCAGCCACTCGTGGGAAAGATCAAAAGTTCATCGTTCCAAGAAAAACTGACATAATTGTCAGTTAAAAACTACATTTTGTGATTCTTGTCAACGTTTTTAACTAAAACATCAAGTCTAGTGTTTGTCAGTGAAAACACTTCACATTTTAGTCTAGTTTTAGTCTCCCAGCTTCAACTTTCAGATAAGATGTTATTTACTTCAATGTTGAAGAATGCCGCTTTGCATGGTTTCTCGTCTGATTAAAGCAACACACAAAGGGAGTTAAATAATATAATCTAAAAAGGCACAACATTAGCAAATCTAATGCATACTTGTGCCCTGTGAGTCAGTAATTGCTTTACTTTTAATCGCTCAAGCTCTTTGTATCCAGAAAAAAGGCAAGGCATAGAAAAATATATATTTTGTGACATTTTTCATTAAGAGAATGAACTTTATCTTCAGGACACCCTTTACCAGTAACCTTATGATGGTCACTACACCCTACTACTTTGTCTTAGTGTTTCTTGAGGGATGCTTTTGATCAGCCACGGTGTGCTGCCCCTGACGAGATCACCGTGCAGATTCAGTCCACCGCGTGTGCTGGCTGCACAGTACAACATACCCCAGATTACCTGCCTCATAAAATGGG
This sequence comes from Microctenopoma stevenorrisi, assembly GCA_032270685.1. NCBI lineage: Eukaryota > Metazoa > Chordata > Actinopteri > Anabantiformes > Anabantidae > Microctenopoma > Microctenopoma stevenorrisi. The sequence continues at coordinate 4,337,428 of JAUMTR010000010.1, forward strand.
ATATATGCTTCGACACATATTTATACATTTTCTATTTACGTTTTAGACATTCCCCTCACTGAAGCATAGAACCGTACCCAATCTGAGCAAGACTTTCTGATTTCTCCACCTTAATAGAGAATATTGCAGCAGGAGACAAAAAGCTATGCGGCGCATTTTGATCACGATGAAGCAGACTGCTTGCGATGACATGTGATCTATTTTGGCTCATCAAAGGAATTTTCTGTGGAGCAGTGGCTGTTATATCATCTTTTATAATCCATTTATAAAAGCAACATCCGCATGGAAATTAAAGCATTAAATAAGCAGTCCTATATACATTTTATGCAGTTTTGTACTATTTCTGCACTGTGGCAAAACGACTCGGCTACCCAAGGGGTCCGTTCACTGTGCCTCTCAGCACCAGCAGAGTTTCACTTCCTCTCTCACTCCCTTTGGGATCACGCAGGCCTGCAGTTTATTCACCACATCTCTAATTGCCTCTGAGGGAGTTTCTGACTTGCATGTAGCTCTGTACTACCCCGCGTGGACATTTCCATGAGTAAATCCAACATTAGGGAATTAATTAGGCAGAAAACAATGGGTCATAAGAGTGTTAACGACAGAATAACAAGGCAAAGAGTCTTACTTGGTGCTCACCAGACGTAGCACACGACCAGAAAGATGCAGAATGCTAAATAGCTTGTGAGATTAGCTTCGGCCCATTTTGACCTGTAATAATTTACGTTTAGAATGATGTTCGTGTTGTAATGATTTACCAGCAAAGTCTTACAAACATACTGAGTATGCAATATTTGATATATTAATAGAGAAGTCCACATAATCTTTAACAAAGAACTGCAGAGTCCAGTGATAATCGTCTGTGGATTGATCACTGGGATAAATGACCTGTGCACCAAAGGGCAGAGTTGTGCAAATTGTAAAGCTCTTTGAAGCAGATTATCCATCAGCAGTCACCTGGTTTGACACCCTAAATAATATCTGATAACATTTACATTTACATTTAGTTCATGTCCACCTTAGTCTGACACATATTCTGTGTTGTCTGTTTGAGTTTAGTGCAGAGGATCGATGCCTGGCTTTACTCAAACTAGCTGTTGCTAAAGATGAAAAATTAACCCACCAGCTATGAGCTTTGTTGTACTGTTGAAGCTGCCTTTGTGCCCAGCTGCGGTGACTCACCCTTTTGTCTAGTTCACCACATCCACGTAGCTTAAAATGACAAATGATGATGAAATGATGAAATGTGAGACCAATTAAATTTTGTCATGTCTTTTGCCTCCTCTCCCGCCTCGTTCTTCCACCTCACCGCACTATTATCCATCACACTGTGGACGACTGGAGAAAGGAGAAGTTAACTATTCAGATGACCAGCCGTGACCAATTAGGCACTGTCATGCTTGTTTGCAGTTCTTTTTTGGGACTGAATGCTTAAGAGCGGACTTTTGTTCTAGGTTTGGTGATGGCTACACGGTGATTGTGAAGGTCGGTGGCATTCCTCCTGACTTGAAGCCAGTCGAGGACTTTGTCCAGCAGACCTTCCCGGAGAGCATCCTGAAGGAGAAGCATCACAACACACTACAGTATCAGTTGCCATACACGCAGGGAGCTTTGGCCACGATCTTCAGCCAGATCACCAAACATCAGCAGAGGCTGCAAGTGGAGGACTACTCCGTGTCCCAGACTACTCTGGATCAGGTAAGACCCAAAAAAAACAAGTGAGCATACATAGCAGGCAAACATAATCACATTCATCGCATATCAAGTTATGTTTACCCTAATTTGATAGATATAAAACACTATAAGTTACATTTGTTTGTTGTTGTTTGACCCAGTGACTGTATGTCTTTTATCGGGCTCGGAAGAGCGAGAATAATTACATTCGTAAAGCTTTCTGCTGAAGGTTCATGCTGCAGTCTCTGCTGTCTGACGACCCCTGCATTGCTCAGTCCGGCCTGTCCAGTTGTTATTACAGACAAGTCTGAAGTTGCTGCCACCCATCGACTCACACGTGGACTTTGTTGAAGATGATATTGATCCCATGAACGCCTAGGGCCAACGTGAAATGGTGTTCTTTAAAGGCAAAGCTGCAGTAAATATGGGAGAAACAGCTACATTAGATTTCTTATGAACCCACCGTGCTTATCCCAACACACTTTAACACACAGTGTACTCTTGAAACTGTGTTCAACGGAGTAATTTTGAAATACCAGTGGGGTTTTGTATGGGGGTCACAGGCTTTCTTTCTGCCTAGCCCAAACAATCCTGACAACAGAAATGATGAACAGCTTCCTAACTTTGACCTCCAGCACCACAGGTCACAGTACCAGTGCAGTACAGTGTGGCACACTGCTACAGCAAGTGCTTCCATTCGTCAGCTTTAGCATCTGCTTTGCACGGTTTTGCTAAAGTACTAGGAAAATACACACAGGATCCTATTTGTGTTAAACATCTGTGCTTTGCCTTGGGTGTCAGTCATGTGTATTGTAGAAACTTTATTATTTCCAAAGGTTTATTCGAAGCGCAGATGCTGTGATGACACAATTTCCTTTATCCAAATGTGGCATTGTCAGTGCTAGAGCCCGTCTGAATGCAGTTTGGAAAGTTGTTTGCACTGTGTTTTGACTAAATTGAGCATGAGAGTGGGGTTGTTCAATCATTTCTGTGGTTATTGCTGAGCACAAAACAAGAGTTTTAGCAGGTTGCAGCTTGTACAATCTGCCAATTTTGCCCCAGTTTTTCATGTTTGACATTGTGGAAGACTCCGGAGCCTCTGGGAGCTCGTCGCATTGTCCCACTGTAATTCTGTGTAGTGACGGCACTGTTTAACGGCTCATTAGGTCATCAATCAGTGCAGTCAGAATTTTAGGGGCTCTCAGTTAAGGTAGTTCTGCTCTGTTCAGGATAAGATTTAAAGATCTATCATTGCCTGCGTGTTGTCCATTTAGGCTGTCATACTGACCAGTGACTGCTCCGTTGAGTTTGTGTAGCCAGGATAGTTCAGCTGCCAGGTCACAGTATTGATCAAGAATCTAGCCCAAGATTTGAAAAAAAAAAATCTATCCAAAGCTCCCCCCACAGCCAGGGCTCGTTTTATATTCTATCCCGAGTGCACTCGGCAGTCTGATTGGAGAGATAAACCGAGCCCCCTGCCTGTTCTGGACTGGCTTCACATTGTGTTTTCCAAATGGCCCCAGGGCACTCAGAGGTGAGTGCAAGTGTGTCTGTTCTTACAAACCCACCATTAGCTCAGCAGCAGATGACCAGGTGGGAGGTGAAAATGACCTCTGTTGGGTCCAGAAAGGTCACAGCTGCGTTCCACCATAGGGTGAAAAAGATGCTCTCCTGGAATTAAAAAGGAATCTAGACATTAAACGTAAATGAGTAACGAGTTGGGTTTTGTGTATTCATTTGTTTGGCACTGTTGTGCTGTAAATCAAATTATGCAATATAAAGAGTACCACGGGGATGTTGAGCATTTCACTATCGACATGATCCATTTGTGGATGAACCTTAATTTAAGATAAAACCATCCTTTGTAGCATTATTTAACTAAAATATGCCCTTTAGGGGACAATTAGCCTACCACTATGACAGGAAAGGCATTAATGAAAAGCTAAGTGCTTTAACTTCATCTGGTTTAAAATCAGATTTGGTTTCTCCCAAAGGATTTTCTGCAAAACGTTGTTTCTACTTTCACAGATTGGTGTTATGTGCAGCAGAATTTGTGTTTTAACTTTTTTGGCAACTGGCCCCACATTCTGCACTGGTCAATATTTACCACATCAGATGTAGTAAATAAATCACACTCGGGCCACAAGGTCACAACATTAAAGCACCGAGAGGAGGACTGGAGAAGCTGCAGAGACCCAGATAGTCACCTTTCAGCTGGAGATTTATAGGGAAGAGCCTCGACCTATAATATAACACCCAAGTTGCACTACAATTAATATTGATTCACACAGCTTGAAGCTAAGGCGTTAATGCTGATGGCCAGGACAGTGCAGAGCAGACGGAGCATTTGAAAGGAAAACGTGAGATCTGCCAGTAGCCGATTGTGTGGTAGGAACGTTAGGTATTTGTGGCTTTGTGCGAGGCCGATGGTCCATGATGTTCACTCCGCTGAAAGAGTTGACCTTTCGTAGCAAATACACGAACTGTATGTAATTTTAGTTATCACCTCCACTACCTTTGTTTACCTCAAATTGGCAATGCCTTAAACATATTTTTGCCAACCTTTTAGGCCAGTATAATTATTTAACTGTAATAAACTGTCACAAGCAATTCCTCCTCCTTATTATTATTATGTTGAAATAGACTGTAGTGTAATTTAATGTAAATTTGTGTTAGGTTAGAAACATCTATCTTTGATTAGCCCTCCTTTTCTTTAAGTAATGAATTATAAAAGAATTATGCATTAGGGTTATGTATTGCCAATGTTAATGGGCTGGTAGGAACTGAAACTGAGCAAACAGCAGATCAAACACTAAACTTTGTGGTTTCACCTGGACAGAAACATGATTCCACATGAAATGGGGTGTTACAGATCAGATGATTTTGCAAAAATCTTGGATGTGTTAATATGTAAAATATTGCAGTGACTTCTTTTGATATACAAAAGAGGTTAATTGGGTGATTCAGCATCCTTCTCCTCCACAGTTCTGCCCCAGTGGGCATCAAACAAACACCCAGATGTTTCCTCTGTAATGTACAGTAATTAATGTCTTATCCATCAGTTATTAAGAAAGTGCCACTCTGCAACACTGGTGCATGACTTTGGGGTCATAAATGGATGGTTGGCTAAATACACACAAGTACATTATGTGGAAACTCACATCACAAAGCCGGAGGGGTGAGTGTGCCGTGGTTGTTTCAGTCAAAGGGGCTGTGAACGGCACACATTGAAGCACTTGTTATAATTGTAGGAGGCAAAAAGTTAAAAGTCAACCAGACTTGCAAAACTATGCTGTCCTGACTCTGAATATGAAATGATGCATTGTTTGGCTCAGCACATCAAGCCAGTACAGTCAGTGGCCAGGTCAGGGGCCAGTGGGGATGGTCAGAGGGTGTATTTGTTGCTGCTGTCATTCTTATCCTCTTACTCACTCTCCCCTGATAAGATGCCTTGACAGCTGTGACCTTGAAACACACTGCTGACGGTCTGACATCACACAAGCAGAAGCAACTTTAGCCTCAGGCGTTCTGCAGGCGTAGCTCGCTCCTCAGTTACAAGTTAGTCTGCTGCTTTGCTTCTTTCACACCCGGCTAGCCAGCAGCTCCGCAGGGCTGTCTTCGCCAGGAAGCTTTACATATGTAGGCAACCAATTCAATTAAATAAAAGCTAAGCAACTTGTTTCTGTTGAGTATCAATGCTAAGCTGCTAAGCCCTTGAGCAAGGCGTTAAGACTCAAACAGCTTCTGCTGCTCTGAGGCCGAATGTTACAGTAGCTGATTATGCTGGATTGCTTTTATGATTATCTTTGAACCACAAATTTCCTGGTTCAAACGGTATTTTTGTTAAGCAGGGGTGAGCCCCATCCAGCCCAGAATAGGTTGTTAGACTCAATGGGATAAACCTAGTAAAATAAAATACATATCATATATCTTTCCTTTACAGTAGTTCACTTTTTAGGAAATACATTTAATGCCTTCCCAAACCTAAATGAAAAGATAGATGCCACTCTTGTGTGTGTGTTAAATATGGATCCAGACTCAGCAGGCGGTTAGCCTAGATTAGCATATTACTGTGAAAACAAGTCTGACTTTATCCAAATTTAAAGGATGTTTCTAAACGTAACTATTTCTTGTTTAATTGTTTATGTGTTCATCCAGAACCTTTGTGCAGCCTCTAAACTCTATTCAATTCAACTTCCCTGGTGTCAAATCACAACATAAGTCATGTCAAGGCACTTTATAGGGTAACATCTAAGAACTCAGAATATTTAGAGAGAATATTTGTAGAAAGCCCAACAATCCCACTTAAGCAAGCACTCTGAGGTCTTTAAGATATGAAGGAGCCTGATTATGTAACACTTTATAAGTGAGAAGAAGGATTTGAGACTCTATTCTAGATTTTACAGGGAGCCAATGGAGAGAAGCTAATGTAGGAGAAATATAATCACTGTTGTTAATTTTAGCCAGAACTGTGGCAGCAGCATTCTGGATTAACTAGGATATTGGGGCATCCTATAAGTAATGAGTTATAGTAGTCCAGTCCAGAAATAACACGTGTGGACTGGTTTCTCATCACTTTGAGACAGGATGTTTTTAATTTTAGCAATATTCCTATATTAAAAGAAAGGGGGTTCTATATATATTCTTTTATGTAGGGTGTAAAGGAGATATCCTGGTCAAAGATGACTCCAAGAAAGTAGCACTTGAGACCAGAGCTGTATCATTTAGACTAGGAAGATAGCATGTCTCTGTGGTTTTGAGGCCCAAATATAATAATCTCTGTCTGAATCATGGAGTAGAAAATTACAGGACATCCAGGCCTTTATGTATTTTAAATAAGCTTGCAGCCTAAGCCGTTGATTTTTTTTATGTGGTTTCATAGATAGATATAGGGTTAAGATGGGTGTCGTCTGCATAACAATTGACGTTTTTGATTGTTTCCATATAATATTGCCCAGCAGAATAAATGGTCCAAGTACAGAACCCTGTGGAACTCCATAACTTACTTTTGTGTGCATGCAGGACTCATTATTAACATATTGGAATGTCGATACAACTTAAACCATCTTGCTGTTGCTGTTTCTCTAATCCCAATGACATGTTCCAGTCCATGTATAATAAAATGTTATGATCTATAGGGTTGAATGAGGCAATAAGATCTAACAAATGACAGCACGCAGATAGGCGTGTGGTCAGACGCTAAAAGCAGATTACTCTCAGTCCTGACTGGAAATCTTCATACAGATGGTTCCTGCACAGGTGGTCTCTCCACAGTTCACTTCAAGAAACTTTGCTAACTAAGCTGATGTTAAATGATAAATACTATACTAAATAAAAACATAATTAAGTAAACACCCCATGACTCTCTGTATTATCTAGTGTATTAACATTTTTCTCTAAACCTGTCAAACTATAAGGTTATTATGTTTAGCATGTGCTGTTTGTATGTGTCCTATTCAAGTTGAAGATGTTTGTTAGTTTGTTGCTATGAAGAATTATTTGGTCAGTTGAGATTTTAACAGAATATAGTAATTCACAAACCTGTTTAATTTATACAGCCACTAAAAATCTTTTAATGAAAAAGCAATGCTATTATCAGTTTATATGATCCACTTTGTTGCTTCTAAAAATCTCTGTGTGAACAGTGGACTAATGCCAAGATAGCAAAAAAAAAGCCTAGATTACAGCAATGTTTAAAGCACAATAAAATATACTCAGCTTTTCTATAAAAAGCCATAGGATTGATTTCTTCTGACATTAAATGGGCATCACAGAGAGAAGAATGATTGTTTTATTCTCCTTCTCAGCTGGTCAGAGATGTCAAACTGACATTCACTGTTTGAGCTGAGACGCTTACTCAATGCTTCGTAGCCCTTGTCTGGTAACTCATTCACAGGCGCCCTGTTATTTCTAGTATGATTTGTGTTTGGTTTAGAGGCAGAGGATGGGGGAGAGCAAAAATTAGATGGGTAGAGAAATGTCCACAGGCTCCCCAGTGCTGTGTGTGTTATCTTAAGTGTTTGTCTTGAGTTTGTCTCTAAGAACTTCTTTTTTCCTCCACAATATTTCAGGTGTTTGTGAATTTTGCAAAGGACCAGCATGGAGAGGAAGACTCCTCAGCCTATGACAACCCAGTGGACACTTCAGATGAGCTGCCACTGCAGTCTGTGAAGACCTCAATGGAAGCACTGAAGCTGTAAAAGTTTGCAAGGACAGTATAGCACACAAACAGCAGTACTGTATACTTGAATATTTACAGAGCTTGTTTTGCACTGACAATAAATGACGCCTTCATAAGCCAGCAAATGCAATGTTTGTGCCACAGGTACAGTAAATCTTTCATACAAACTTTGACTTACGGCCAGTGCACTATGTCAATCATTAGTCAACAACATAATGCATTTGTTGTGTATTAAACTGGAAATGTCTAAAATCTGTGTCGTAACTAATTATACAGCTGGTTGAACTAGTCTTAAACCTGTTGTTTTTAGTTTGGCTATTTAACCGAGTAACTGAAAGAAAAAGGCTTTTATGTTTACATTTAAATCTATTGATACTAACCAACAACTATTTTTTTTGTCAGTGCAAATAAGAAAAGTACCGATGCACGTTTTCTCAAGAATGAGCAAAATCAGATTCATATTTTATAAACATATTTAAATCATTGACTTGTGAAATCTCTATTTTGTTTATAGCTATTTTTTTCAGAATCTAAATAAACTATTACTGAGATTTTTTTTGTTTTAGGGCACTGGTGTGTTAGAATATGCCCACCAGAGCTAAAATAGTGCACAAAACTCTGCTGTTCAGCTAAATACATTTTGTCGCAATGTGCTTTATCTGCAATGTTAAGATGTATAAATTATTATAATGGTTTAAAATAACACTCTGCACACAACGCAGCGATGACACATTTATCACACAAAATTGTAATTTTAGTGGGTTAAGTCTTAAAACAATTAATTGCAGACAGAAACAGGCTTCAAGCCAACAACCATCAATTTAATTTGTTTTCCTGCTCTTGCTAATTATACTAGCTTTGGCGCCATGGCATAGTGGAAAAGACCAGCTCACCTTATGATGTTTGCAGTTGAAAACCCTTTGTGTAAGAGTTATATGCTGTAGAAGACTGAGGCTAGAGCAGTATGTCTTATCAAGAGAAATAAGCCGAAGAAAGCAGCTGCTATTTTATTTTATTGCAGATAAGAGCTAGTTGGTCAGAGTGCTCCAATTATAAACCCTGTAAAATGGTCAATGCGTCACATGTTAAATGTCACTCAGGATTGTTTTCGTATGCAGTTTTGACTCGGGAATATTTACATGCAATCATTCTTTCTGTTTTGATCGGTTTGTACTGTACTGCGCTGATAAATTGTAAATGTCTTAACATTTACAAACTCAAATCGTCTTTTCTTATGCAAATTACAACTCTTGGCACTTACTTGAGAATGTAAATACTTCTTCAATCGGCTGCTCGCAGGCGCGCGGGTTTATTTTGAGAGCCTGACATCATTTGTATGCTGTGCTAACTCCTGACATTAACTGTCATGCCTGTTGCAAAGAATAATCAATCTTATTTGTACTGAATAATTTTGCTTCATGCCAAGACAATGATTAAACATTTGCACAAACTGTGATGCATCTGTGATTCTGTTTGTACATTGCTGTATATTTGAATTCCAATTTGAAAGTCTCTTTAGCTCAACTTTTATTTGCTGTTTTATTGCCTTGTCCTCGTTTTCATTCTTGCGTGCCGTTCGCTTTCAGTGTAGCTTTCACTTACAGGCTCACGCGTCCACCCTATAACTCGGACCGTGGGAAACCAAAACACAGACTGCACCACAGTGAGCAAGACGTTTTATTTCACATTTAGTGGACTGGCTCCTGCACAATGGGGAAGAGATATTTTGTCTGCCAGATGCCTAAGAATGAATTCATTTTCCTCTCAAATAAGTTTATTGTGTGGGCTTTCTTCTTATTTATTTTGCTTTTTATCTGGCAAAGCTACAGCAGCGTTCTGTAAGGTTAAACCAATTGTTTTCCCAATTTCATTTCCATATCACAAAATATGTCTGTCTTTTGCAACAGACAGTTCATTAAGGTGTCTCGTTTTTTTGTGTGACTCTGCAAACTTTTCATATACCAATTTCCTTTGCTGCTTTGGATTTCTCTGGAATAGACACTCAACCCTCAACTGATGTATTTATGTGTCTGCTCTATTCATCAGTCTAAATTATTGGTAAATGCATATGGATTTCTGTTTTCTCTCTCAAGTATTTGTTTCTTACTAAAATGCATATTGTCATTTGCATTTCAAAACAATGCAAATGTAATATTTTTGGGTCCTTGGACCTTAGTTGAGCAAAAGACGCTTATTAAAATGCTTCCTCGCCACATGTCTCTTAATTTCCCCACCAGATATAAAACAACAATATGCAGATTTATTGAAATAAATATTAATGTATCTATACGGAAAATATTAATAAACTGCAGCCAAAGTTTGATTAGTTCATTGTGTAAGAAGCAGTAGAAATTCAATCAATTACAAAAATATTGGATCTAAGTAAATCTAAGAGTTTTTTTTTTTTTAAGCAGAATAAATATCTTTGATAAAATAAGTGTCATAAGATAAGTGTCATCACTTTAAAGCTGCAGCTGCTAACGGTGGATATTTAACAACATTAGTACAGTTTTGATTACACTTTAAATGAAGTTTTACTTTATGCGCTGCTTCTGAATTTCACACTTGGAATCAAAGTCTTATGACAGAACTACATATTCTTTATCTGAATCTGAAATGTTTTCGGCAGCTAGTTATCAAACCAAAGTACTGGAGTAAAAGTACAACGTTTGTCTTTGGGATTTTGTGAAGTCAAAGTAGCAGAACATGTGATACTCACAGTACACAGTACTGCATTTAAGTACAATGCAGTTAAGTACGCCATAGCTTTTCATTCAGACTTGAATTTGTTTTCTACTGGTATCTCCACTCGCGTGTAGTAAAACATCTTAAGTCACACGATGTTTAACTTGAGTATCTCCAGCTAATGTTTGGGCGTCTGTTCGCGTCTGTGGCTCTTCCTTTTCTTCCTTCGTTAGAACGCCAAGCTCTTGGGCACGCTGCCAGAGGCAATCAGTCAGAGGGGAACGTCAGAGGCAATAAAACTCGAGTCTTAAGGTAAGAGGACTTGTCACATTCCACCGTTATTCCCTTGCAGCTTGCAGCTAGGAGGTTTGTGAGCAGAGGTTAGACTACAGATACAGAGATTGGGGTGTGTAAGATGGCGCACACAGCCTGTTAATTGGTTTGAGTCATTGATTCTCTCCCTGAAGCATTTCTTCAATATACTGCTATATATAAACATGCAGAGCAAGACCATACCACTGGAAACATTTGATTAAATGTTTATATGGTTTTCTCCCCGCTGAAATAATAGACACTGGAAAAATACAGGCAGGAACACCAGGTGACAATACATAAAAGGTGTTTTTTCATTTCAAGGAATCGAAAGCTGCACCTATTTTAAGAGTGAGACGTGCGGCGGCTTCCTTTAAGAAGCGCCTCCCGCAGTGCTCCCTTATTTTGTCAGCAAATTATTTATTTTTTGTTTAGTTTACACAAGTTCAGAAACTGTGCACTCTGTCCCACTATCATGGCTTCACGGTGTAGATCACGCTGTGCATACACAACGCTTCCCTGTGACTTGACATTTTGTGCAATCTCAGTGTCGAGCACTAGAGTACAATGAAAGGCGTTGTCAGTCTGAATGGGAAGATTACAGGAGTTAGAGGAGATTCAATGATCTGCTCGACAGGAGAGCTGTACAGAAAGCTGCTGCCATCTTTTCAGACTGTAATCACCCTGTACTGTGCTGTTCTTGCTTCGGGGTACCTGTTACGGGCGGTCTAGAAGAGGTAATAATTGGTGCAATGTCTCCGTTCATCTCACTCCAGTCACTCTACCATAGACTCTTTTTTCAGTCGACTTTAAATTTGTGTTTTTCTTCATTTGAATGGTTGTGCCTCTGTACGTTTTTGTCACAAACTTGCTACATGGTGTAGCAAACATAAGAGAGACTCAACTCTGCACAAGACAGTTGTTAGAGCGATGTCCTTTGTCGGACCAAAGCTAATCACATAATAATTTCATCAAGTCAATATTTAATTGACTTATTTTATCATCTGCTGTGAAAAACAATTTCAAAGCACATAAAGTGCCATAAACGTTTTGTTTTGTAATAATATACCATAAAAATACAATTTTAAAAAAATTAACATTCTAAAGTAAAATTCAATGAAAGTAATGTGCGGTTTTTAAATAGTTCTGAGGGTTCAGTTGCTTGTCAGTTACCAGTCAGTAGGTAACGATAAATTGGAAAAATGTCTTATTTAAAATGCAAAGAACTATCAAGAACACCTTATTTATTTAACCTGTAAGGTTCCAACAGAGAGATCTCGAGGGTAAACATTACAGTAAAACTGTTGTTAAGATTATCATAATATAACATTTGGTATTACACTGCAATTTCATGATAACTGTTTGGCAACTTTGCTGACATACTTTCTATTTTATTTTATTTCATACAGTGTAGATTTCCACAGTCGCAGAGGCCTCATTACAGTTGACTAAGGTGAAATGCAGACACGTGGATTTTTCTATTGACCTTACTAATGTTGTTTAAGGGAGTGTCTGACGCGTCTTTTTTTTTGTTGCATTTTCTTTTGTTTGTGTTGTTTTTTGATTTGTTTTACAGTTGGATCACCTATGATCTAAACTGCTTACTCTGTTAGGGGTCACAAGGTTCCTGCAGTCACTTCCAGCTGTCAGCGGGTGAAAAGCAATCTTAAATAAATCCTAAATAAATGTGTCCTCGTGCTCTGCGGCAACAGAGAGCTGGAGGACCTATTAGAGCAAAGTTGATATCTGAGGATTGGCACCACAAGTTACCCCCCAAAAAAAGTTGTGTTGCTGTGTATTGTGAAACCTTGTTACGTTTCTGAATAGTTTTTTTCTTTTGTTTTATTTAATGTTGTGTCATTTGTGTTATCTATTTATTTTCATAGGATCGGTCATTATCACAGAAGTAGTTTGGAATTAGTAAAGTTTTTGCATCAATGAAATGTCTCTACACCGAGATTTACAGAGATACTTTGAACAATTGATTTAAATGTTCACTATATTAGTATTTTAAATGTAGTTTGTGATGAAAATATAATCTGTCTGTGGTTCCTGCCATTACACACATGGCTGTTTATTGGCTGATCCAAAGTGAACAACCTGTTCACGACATTTTAACTAATTACCGCTTGCAGCTCAGGTGTGAAAACTAAAACGCTTGAAGTACATGTACGGAATGAATATTTTAATTAGGTTTATTTTTATTATTTTCTTTATGTATAAACTTAAAAATACTAATGGATACTATACTACAAGAACCTGAGTAAAGTAGGGGGTCAAACTGCATGTATATGTTGCCAAATGTGTGTGTGTGTGTGTGTGTGTCTGTGTGCGCAGTTTATTACTAATGTAATATCAGCACTTTCTTTCAGACAAAGGATAAAGAAAGAAAGAAGTGTTGCATTGATTTTGGACTTTGCAGTGTGCATTTTATATTTCTGGCTGAGCTGGTTTTGCATTTTTCACAGAGCATACCCTAGTGTGTGACCCTGTCTACAGCTGGTGTGTGTGTCTTGTGCTAAAGTGTCTCCTCTCCCCCTCCATTTAATTGCCTTTGTTCACATTTTTATGCATGCATGCCACGCTAAACTCTCCATCTTGTCAGCAGGTTTGATTTAAAGCATGGAAACACCGTCTTCTCTTCGCTCTTTCCTTCAATATATGACATAAAAGCTTCTAAATTATTTTTTTACACATTGTATGTTATGGTAACCATTATACTGTATTTGAATGTATGTCTCTGACTTTTCCGTCTGTTCTGTTGTGTGTGACATGTTGTAGACACAGCAAATCTCACACTTCAGTGATATGTTAAAGGTGCTGCTTTGGACTATTTTGAGCAGCTTTCCTTTCTGGCTGCTCTGAGGCTGAATGACCCCTGTGTCAGCCCGTGGGTTGCGCTGACACATCCTGCGACAGGTCTCAGCTTAATCGAATCTTTAACAAGGCAGAGCTGCGTCAGAAATGGCTGCGATGACCGAGTGTTGTCGCACTTAGAGTCCAGGGCTATTTAAGTTACACCAGAGAGCCACCCACCTCTGTGGGGCTCCGCGCTGAGGGATGATGAAGGTTCGAGCTCGCTGTGTGGGCCTTCATTCTCTTTTGATTGGTGTTCATTTAGGATCTCCTGCAGCGATGAATGCTTCAATACCACTCTGAAGCCAGAGATATTTCTCAGTGCCTTCCAGCGATTCTTTTCCTGTGCTTCTCGTCTTTGTTGAAGGTGGTGGGTGGGATTCGACGTCGCATCACCGCCAGGCATGAACTGTCTGGGGCGCTGACTGATTATGGCCATTTTAATAATTTAGTTTTCTTTAAGTCACCTTTGCAATCAGTGGTGAATTACTCTCCATCCCAATTCATTACATTGTGTCACATTTAGAATTGTCTGGCTTATAAAAATTGCAATTGTCTTTTTTTGGAGGGGTTGATTATAAGAGACAATTATTTCAGTGGGAAATTAATCATCCAAAGACACCTTGAGGGCAAACCTGCCAGCGAGATACTTAACTTATTTCTCTCTAATACAATTTGTCCCAGTAAACACGACACTTCTCATATTTTCTCATATCAGCAAAAGTGGAGATTGGTTTATTTTTCTATGTGCGGTGGCTTCGCATGTGTTTGATTTAAACCGAGGATAGTGAGCAAAGGTGGGATTGTAGGATAGATGGATTCCGCTTAAAGGGACTTAATCTTGAACCTGAAGAACTGTTGCACGCCGAGGAAGGCTCAGCCGGAGTCTTTTTTTTTATGTACGTAAAGTATATGTGTCGATGAATGTTAGTGAAGAGAATGCAACTCTTCAAACAACATTCATTTTCTGTTCCTATCCAAACCAACCCAACCCCGCGTGCAGGTGCAGTCCCATGTTGCATGTCAAATGTCCCCGTCTTTGGCATCTCAATCATCCATGTCGGGTTTTGCTGTAGTGCAAGAAGAGGCACAAAAAAAAGACCTCTGTTTACATTTACACCGCAACAGGTGAGCCGGGGCTCAGGAACAAAACTCGCACCTACTCATAATTCATTCATAAGCTGCACAGAGTTTGTGCAGAGAGGTTGGAGGGTTTGGCAGCTGGGTGAATCAAAACAAACGTGGTTCTATCCCCTGTAACATCAGGGATGCATGTTGGACCTTTGTGTGACGTGCTCTGCATTAAATGACTATTAAACATGCCTGAACCAGAACACATTAAAACTGTACATAGATATAGTGACAAAGCGCGGTCTTATGTATTTTGAGCAAGCGTACACCATCCCTTTATCCCCCCTCCAGAATCCTGCTCCTATTATCTAGTTGGGTGTTATTTATCATGTTGCCCATTAAAGAGTGTCTTCCAGTCTCGACATTGTTCGCGAGTTTGTGGGTAGTAATCCTGTCTGGAAAGCGATGCACTCGCCTGAAAGGACACCAGTGATCTCGTTGACAATAGAGGAGAAATAACGAGCCGGCCCTCACAGCCTCTTGCCGCTTCAAAACCGCAGTGTCTAATGGGTTGGTGAAGAGGCTCGGTTTGCCAACAAGGTTGCTGAAATAGGGGAAAGGGGAGTAAAAGAAGGAAAACAAAACTGAAGGAGAGTTCACGGCCCAGACACTCTCCCACCCCACTGCTTCTCCCCTCTCTCTCCCTAATGCCTCCCAGCGCTTTCCAATCTGTTTTGTAAGCCAGTAGTGCTACACCCCTCCCAGTGTTTATCTGACATCATGAAGAGTTTCGGCTTCCCCCAATTCGCTGACAGACCTTCCCAACCCTTCAGAGTACGCACACGAGCCTATTTGGCAGATGACAAAGCGCTGCTGAGGCTGTCGGCAGAACCACGCTGCTCCCAGCATGCTTTGCCCTCAGCACGTCACCTACCTGGTCTGGCACACGCTCAGCCTCGGAGACCACCTCATTATTCACTTTGACAGGGTTTTATGACCCAGCAGCTACGCCCGGGCTTGTTCTGGGAGCCCGAGCAGATGCTTAAATCTGTGGCTATGACACTGTTATCAAACTGCATCTGACTACAGAAGCATAAACTTCTGGAGTAAATAAAAGCAGGAAGACAAATAGGTTACGCCGGGTTGTGATCTGTGCTCATCTGAGTGATAAGCAGCGGGTTCGTGTTGTAGACGCACACAGTTTGATTTTCAGTTGAATTGTTATGCAGTCTAGGGTTTAGGAGTCATGAAGCAAGTACGTCACACACATCTGCCTGCAGGTGCATGCTGATAAGCAGCATTTGATTGTGCACAGACCTTTTTTTTTTGTTTCAAATTAGCATGAAGCACTTCATGGCCACACTCGAAGGACCACCTTGCCAAACCTGTGATCTTGAATCTCCTCTCGTAAAAACAAAGGGTAGCAGCCAGTTGCTAAGGAACGTGGGAACGCAAGCCTGAAATTTCACAGACAGGGATTATATGTATATATATTTCTCGTGCCTTAAATCAAATGAGGTT
This sequence comes from Microctenopoma stevenorrisi, assembly GCA_032270685.1. NCBI lineage: Eukaryota > Metazoa > Chordata > Actinopteri > Anabantiformes > Anabantidae > Microctenopoma > Microctenopoma stevenorrisi. The sequence goes on from JAUMTR010000010.1 coordinate 4,353,728, forward strand.
TGACCTTAACGTCATTGGAATACAAAGTAGGCAGGAGAGAGGGTCGCTCTTTAAAGCCAGATCTGAATGGGGTGCCACAGCTGGGAAACTATCAGTATCAGCACCCTGCACTCGCTCAGATAAGCGCAGTCGGCTAAAAAAGAAAGCGATACATATGTTTACCATCACTGTGCTTCGCTGCATCAGGGAAAAAAAAAATGTTAAGGACACACAAAATGGCTGACCTTCAGAGTTCTGCAGCAGCTAGACAAACCTCTCCAATAATCATTTTCATCGTTTCTCAATGCTAGTTTTCAGTGGTTGGACATTAACAACCATGTGTCCTTTACATATATCAGCGTTTTTTTCTATTTCCTCCAAGTAGTCTGTCTCGTACCAACATCTTGTTTCAAGTGGAAGTGTGCTAAATGATAGAAGTGAGATGCACTTAAAGTACTTGACTGGACAAGAAAGGTCGTCTTGTAATGCCTTATAGATATGACAATAAAAAATTTACTTTGGATTTTCACCGAGGACACAGTTTGTAAAATAGCTTTCCTCTATTTTTTTCTGTACTTTAAAAGGCAAAACCAGAAATGATAGGCTATGATGATAAATGTCTTGCTAGTCCTCCACTCCCTCCGGTTCTGTTGTGGAATATGCAATATTAACGTTTACTTAGTGAGCAGATTGCAGTGCTGCGTGCACTTACATGACGCATCTGTTCCCATTGAAACTCTTCTACGCATCTTCATAACAACCCTGCCCCCCTAAAATTATTGCAAATATGGTTTGTGGGAAAATACATTTTCTAAGAGCAAACTGATGATATGTTGTTGAATAACTTGTACTTTAACTTGTCTCTCATATCTGATGTTGCAGTACTAAAGAAAAACTTTTCAAATAACTCGCTCCCTCAACAACGCAGGCACCAAAGCAGGAAGTAGCAGCCGTAGTATTTTAAACCTTGTAATGTCAGAACAAATGCACAAACCACGCTGGCTGCTAGCTTTACATTTTGATGTGTGCGTGTCTGCTTGCATCTGGGTTTTGTTCATGGACATGTGGGCAAGAAAGAACAACGTCCTACTGTTTGCTGCGCGTGTGAGTACAGTGCCAGTAAAAGGCCAAGCCAATCGATCTGCAGGGGCTTAACAGCTTTAGTCAAAGAGCACATTTGTGCTCACTGCTCCGTGCTCTGTGGGCTTCCTGTGCCGGGCGTGTTGTTTTGCTGAATTCAAATGTCCGGACTCTTGAAGCACAGACTGAGAGTGTGATTATAATCTCCTTCCTGAAAATGTGAGTTTGCGACAAAGCGAGGCTTCTTGTAAAATAACTGAAACGGACAAAACCACGTTCGAGATCAGACGTTTGAGGAAGAGTCCTAGGGGGCGGCATTAAGGAGCAGCATCGGAGCCACAGCTTCTTCTCAGACATTTTAATATTAACTTGCTAGATCTACGACAGCTAGACGTTATAAGGTCCCGGACATTATCGCAGGAAAGTAAAGACCTTGTTCCAGACCTTATTCCAAAGACAGAAAAAGCATCTGTCACGTGTTATCTTTCATGATCACATCACCGGGGCACTGAACCATGAGAAATCTCACTAGTACAGTCTACAGGCTTGCAGCCTCTGTGGAAGTCCACACAGAGCCCACACCAAATGTTTGCATGAGAGCTCTTGCAGACTAAATAAATTTTGGCAAAGCCCTGCCCTAACTCCTCTGCAAAGCCCCACAAGTCAGCGAGTCTGGCCAGAGTGTGGACAGATTCAGCGCACCTTCTTTTCCTTTACTCCCTTTGAGCTGTCTTGCTGTATCTGAAACCCGTAAGGAAACAAGAAGCCTGAGCAGAGGGGCTCTGCTTGAGCGAGTGTCTTTAGCTTAACGAGCTTTCTGTTCTCGACACCTTGTGTGTGAGTGACCAATTTATTTGTAGTTTTTATGGCACATTTCTGTATGTAAAGCAAAGTAAAGTTTGGGTTAATGTAAAATAATAATAATATATAATAATTGTATATATAAGCACGTTTCAAAACACCCTTTCACACTACATAGCACATATAAGATACAAATACAATCAAATTAAAACACAGAATAAGAAAATGACGTTTGGCAATAAAATGTAAGGTTATTAAAAAGACAGGGACAGAAGATGTCATACAGCATATGCAAGTTTGAATAAATGAAGTGTCTTCATCAGTAAATATTGACTCTACCATCTCCTTCTGATTATTGTTAGTTTCATGGCACTTTACAGGAGATGCTTTCTTGGTTTAAGAGAGATTGATCCTATCTTCTGCTAGTGTAGTTCCACAAAAATGTAAGGAAAAATAAAGAAATAAATACATAACACAGGAATTAGCAGTAAATTGCTTTTAAATTATCTCCAGTAATTGATTGCATTTCAGAGTCGGGAAGTTCCTTATCAAGTAGAACCACATTTCTGGAGTCATTCACCGAGTGTTACATCCCGAGCGTGTTCTTATCTTAACTTCACTTTTTAGGCAGTAATCAAACCACTGTACTTGTCCCACCTCACTACTACACATGTACAGCGGAGAAGAGGCCGGAGATGCACCTGTGCACGTCGTCGTCTCTGAGGACAGGCTCGACTGAATAGCGGGACAGAGGTGAACGGTACGTATTGTGAAGATTAACACCCTGGTGGCATCATGAGGTGCATTCAGCAGTAAAGGCAACCTGACGTCTGGTGAAGTGGTTCAGACGATGTTTTCTGCCACTAATAAGCAGCTCCGTGTAAATGGTAATTCACTTTTTTCCTATAAATTTGTTCATCGGTGTATATTTTGCGGATAATTTAACATGAGTCTCACTAATCAGGGATTTCCCTCTCTCACACAAAAATAAGCATCTCATTAGGTAGCTTGTAGGTTTTTACATTTTGGCTGGAAATAAAAAAAATCACACCCTTTGTACATTCTCTCACTATGAGTTTTTGATAGATAAACAGAGACCGGTGAAGCTCATTAGAGGATGCATGTAGATGGAAAATTGGAGGAGCGGGGAGTCAGTCAGCGTGGGTCAGTTTCACCTGTGTCGTCATTATGTTAGACGGCAGTGACCCTGAATCCTGCTTCACGAACCAGAGGTTGTTTCCATTCCATTTCCCGATCCATTCAACGAGAAAAAATTTACAAGAAAATAATTTTCCAGGACATTTCCTGTCAGTTCGTCTTGCCAAAACAGGCGTTTCACTGAAATCTCTCTCTCTCTCTCTCTCCCCGTGTCCAAAATAATACTGATTTGAAAGTGGTTCGTCTACAAGTGTGGCCGAACTCCAACGTACTCAGCCACACTGAGGGGGGTTGATTACACACACCCCACCATTACGAGTAGGAATCAATGAAGGGGCTTCAATGCAGAGGCCACAACAGTCAGTGTGGGTTAACTGCTATAAAAGTTTATTAAAAACACTTAAACCTAACCAAGATGGAAAGAGAAGAACACAGTCATATTACGGTCAGGAGACCAACCACCTACTGGCAGGGCGCTGGGAGTATTATGTCAGTAACTAAAAATGTCACAGGCGAACACAAACCATGCTACTATAAAAGGTGAGGGAAGATTCCCGAAAAAAAAAAACTCTATTCATCCCAGAAGGGAAATGGTTTTGCCTTGTTACAGCCACTCAGTTCAAAAAAAAGAACCACAACCAGAATCAGCATCAACAGACTACAAATATAAGAACAAAAACATGATGACAAATCCCAAAGTGAAAGGAAATAATGATTAGGATTGTTGTTTTATGGCCACAGGAGGAAATCATCTCCGGCGGCGTTCAGTGGAGCTCTCAGTATTTACCAGTCTCTGGCTGAACGTGCTCCTCTGTCCAGCCAGGACACTGAACAGGCTTGGAGTGTTCGTCCAGGATAGAGAGGAGTTTGGGGAGCGTCCTCTTCTCAGATACAACATTTAGAGGGTCCAGATCCACACCAAGAACCGAACCAGCCCTCCTGATTAGCTTGTCTCCCAAACACCTCCCACACCCGTGGATGTAGGCCGCCAACAGAGCACAGTACTATATAGAAAGAAGGACAGATTAGGAATTATTAAAACTGAACAATAACTACAAATACTCTCTAAAAACATTAACCTAAAACAATAGTAAGTAAAAAAAAAAAAAAAAAAACAGCATAAAAACAACTTGGCCTAATTAAGCTAATACATACCTTACAGCAGGTGAAACACCTGCACAGCTTCACCTGTAAAAGTCAACGTTGTTGAAGATAAGGAGTGTGTGGCTTGGAGTTGTGTGGCTCTCTCATTGGCTGTCTCTTCTCTGCTGCCCCTGACACATTTATATCTAAGCTAAATACAAAGGCGGAATAGGGAAAACTATATTTCATGTAAAACCACTTCGGTGTTTTCCAGGAAATTGCGGTTAAAGTGAAGTGTCATCTATAGACAGAGAAATACCACGCAGCAGATCAGTTTTTAATCTTCTCTGTAGGCCATGGGGATGTTAAAGGTTAACTTCTGTGCCGTTCGCATGGAATTACCTACAATGGGTTTGTTTTCTGATTGCAGAAGCTGCAAGCTGCTTTATAGACATGAATGATTGTCACAAATACGTGTCCATATTTCTCAATATTTAACGGGTGAAAAGTTCACCGTCACTTACATCCTCTATTCCACTCGGAAGCCTCCGATCACCCCTGGGTATCCTCATATGTCGATTACTCGGCTCTTCCTGGTGCTCGTTCTCCCGCTCCTGCCCGGACAGAAGGGGACATCTGGGATGACATTCTGAAGCAGATGCAAAGGGTCCATTACGGTTGCCCCCCAGCTCTGCAGCCATATTTCCTCTGTCAGAATTGCCACGGCGGTGAGATTCTACGGGAGGTGACCAAGAGCTTGGCCTCGTCTCCGGTGTGCAATCTGCTTTCAGGGCGGCGGAGCAGAAGCGTCCACACGCACACACACAGAGAGCGCGGTGCCATATGGCCACGCGACATAATGAGGGTCATTATTGTGTCGGTGAAACGTGTGATTGACAGGTGGCGGGGTGCACTGAGTGGCAGGTCCATCCACAATCAAAAAGATATAGATGATGGTGTCACGGCCACCCAGGCGGAAGCACACTGACGCAGTTTATATTATGATGCGCCGGTGACAATGTCAAAGCGTTTACCTGACATGACCGAGCCATCTGAATGGGACTGATGAAATTGTTTGGGGTTTTTATAGAAAAGTTTAAGAAGCTTTCCTGCCCTCCTTGCGCCGGAATATTATTGATGCCATTTTACTCTTGTCTGTTCTGCTTGGTTTGAAGTACTGTCATGGCTCGATATGATTATATTAGGCCCTTTCCAAAGGAAAGAGGAACTGTGGAGGCTCCTACCTAGAAATACGGCGTACTCTTAAGGAACTTCAGTCTTTGCGCCAAAACTGTTACGACTCAACAATCACAACGGTAAATGGCAAACTTGGCCTCGTTATGAACCCCACCTTTTACTAATTGGTACATTTGACAGCAGCTTGTGCATTATAGAGGACTGTGCCTACATTAGTAAACAGATGGAGTTATGCAGCATGAATACTGCAAGCTAACTTCTGATTCAACCTCAAGGTGAAAAATTAAAGAGAAGAAACAAACCTTTCTGAGAATATTTCTGTTTGTACATAAAATGTGGTTTATGTGCTTCATTAATAAAGATACTTTTTGACGTTTCACATTTTACCTTCCCTGACAAACTCACTCTTTCCTTTCTCTGACTTTGCAGCAGGAGCAGAGGAGCATTAACGGTTCATGAGGTGGCTGAAATATATGTTCTCATGTATCAGTCTGAATGTAGAGGAAGCATTAGCAAGAAGCGTTGAGATGTTACAATAAAATAAAAGTGAGTTTCTTAGAAAGGTTCAGGTCAAAAAGCCTAAAGAGCACTGAAGCAGGCGGCCTGGTAGCTCAATGGGTTAAGCGTCAGACTGGGATGCAGAAGGTTGCGGGTTCGAAACCTCGTCTGACTCCTAATCTGTCCCCTACCAGGTGTGTCCCTGAGCCAGACACCCAGCGCTAGCTCCTTGTAAGTCGCTTTGGATAAAAGCGTCTGCCAAGCAAAGTAAAGTAAAGTAAAGTAAGAAGAACTGATGTGTTTGTTACTGTTAAAGTCTCGTCCTTGATCAGCACCTGAAAAACATTTTTGCTTTTACTTTCAGAACATTTTCAATGGTTGAACATCCAGTATTAAAATGTCATACGGAATACTGAATGCTTGTATTTCCAACTTTCAGCATACTAAGCAGCAATAACTTTTGCACAAGCATTTAGCTTTGCTGTTTATTAGTGCTGCAAATCAATGTCCGCACTTTGCTACCTGAACTTATTAGGCTGTGTCTGTTATGACAAGTGGCAGAGTGATATTTTAAAACGTTTACGGACGTAGATAAAATGATTGAGCTATAATAAATAATGTTACTTTAGGCTATATATGGCCAGACAAATGAAGGCTTCAATGATTATACACAGCCAGATTAATGTTTCTTCTTGTCAACATGCAGGGAAATGGGAAAGCTCATAAAAAATAACACAGCAGGGTAAAATCAATAGCTCCATATTGGGCTGCATTTGGATTTATATTTTTGAGCCATTTCAAGTTTTACGATGTTTGCTTTATGACAGAGGCAAGCTTTAAAAGCACTTATGCCTCGCTTTTAAAGTGCATTTGCCAAAAAAACTGAACAAAGTCATTATGTTTTTTATAATTATTGATTGATTACATTGATGTTTTCATAAAATAAAGCTCTGTTTTTTACATTAAGATTTTTGTAGGGACCAAACAAAAGAGATAATAAATATCATTAACAAGCTTTCAAGATACTTACGCCTCTGTTGTTACCTCTTGTTTATTAATGCTAAGCCAAGCTAACTGTCTCATTGCTGCAGCTTCACAATTGACCAAAATGTACCTCTACTTTCGTAGAAGTGTTGAAGAAGCAGCTACTCTTTAAAATCTTTTACAACTTTACTGGCAGGTCACTTCATCAAGGTGGCGGGCATTTGAGATTTTTAAAATGAATATAATTTAATGCAGAACATCAGTAAAAGTGGCCTATTGAGATGTTGTTGATTGCGAGAGAGCTGCAGGGCCAGGTTCAGTTGTGAAGCCCCGATCGCAGCATGTGGATACCAAGGGCACATGATTGACATTTCCAAAGACCTCTAGAGCCACAGCCAGAGCCTAAAAACTGCCGGATTTCCAGCCGTGTGAGCGGCCCCCTCGAATGCCCATCAATGCCGAGGCTGTGTGTGTTCCACCCACAGTAGGCATCTCCTGCTGTCACAGAGACATTAACAAGGCAGGTTGTGCCCTGTCCTCTGCACTCCAACCCCTGTTTTTTTTCCTGTCTACTGTTTGCTGTGGCCTCTCCGTGCATTTCCTGGGAAGAGGTTACTAATGTGCCATTGTTGCCTTGAGGCCTCTGTCCGGAAACACATTTTTCAGTGTTGCAATGCATGGTGTTATTGTTTTTTTTTTTTGCTTTCTGTTGTGATGCTTTAACACGTTCAGAGAACAGCAGGTCCACAGGTTTGAGATCATTAAACTGATCTCACCGATTCGTTCCTGCTGGTTGCAGTTCAGCAGCAGCACTTACTGTACTGAGCTGATGTGACGCTGGAGACACAGACCCCGCCCCCACAAAGTCAACCCGGTGGTGCACAAAGTCTTTTTTGTTTTTCTCTTTTTGTCAGACAGCCTATGGGGAAATTAACTGATGAGTTCGTGGCAACAAGGTTGCTATAGAAACTTCACATATAAGGCTGGAGTTTGCCACCAGAGAAAAAGCAGGAGAAGAGGTGGCTGTGTTGAATGCTCACTGGAGGGGTATCAAAGGTGGAGTCATTTGCAACACAACATTAATGCCATGTTTTATTTCTTCTCCTCTATCACTGCACAACCCCACTGAAAGCATCACAGCCTCCTGCAGGCCTCGGCGGGATACCTGTGGGGAAGGTTTCCTTTATGTTCCTGCACAGTCTGTCATAAACATTAAGGTAGACGCCGTATTTTTTTTTTCTTTACAAGATTATGAACAGAGTTGGACAATAACTTATAACTTATTACCCCTGCGCAGAACCGTCCTCGCTGTCAGTGTGTTCCTCATAATCACTCTGGACGTAACGTGGCGTCAGGATGCATACTGGAGCCCCACTACAGTGCTGATATGCCGTGCGTGCACCATCACATGTTCTGTTACTGGCCCCTAGTGGTTCAGGTGAGAAGTAAGACCGCAGCATCATAAATGTAGACACGTCGCCTTTGTGCAGCACAGCTCAAGTGATGGCCACTGTTGAGGAAACGGTGTATGATATGATGATCTGTTACCTGTACAGCTAATGAAATGTAACGCTTCACTCTGCTGGGAAGTCTTTACAGCACTTACGCTACATAATCAATACATCAAAGTTTATATTAAGCTTCCTAATGTAGTTTATATAGCGGATGGTGCTGTTATGATGTAGCAGGAGTGACTGTACCTACTGCACATGCCGACAAAGCAAAAATAGTTCTTCTTTTTTCTTTTTTCACAGACAGCGGCATTTAAATCATTCATTACTGTGATTGAAAATAAAATGCTCTGTCAGATCTAATGGAGTGAGGAAAAGAAATTGGACTTTTACTTACCAGCCTTTAAAGACATTACTTAGGTTCTTTTATAAATCTATTTTCAGATTAAGACCGACTGAGAAAGGATGTACCTGTGGAGAGGGGAGATTAAAAGTGATTAAATGGTGGGATTCATTTATAGCTGCAACAGTTGTGAAGGCTCTGCCCCTGATTGATGAGTATGAAAGCCCATCCTAATTTCTGTCTGCGTGACACATGAGACGAACGCCGGCACTAGTCAGGCTTCAGCTCTGACAGGAGAGTTGCGGCGCCGTCTCCCATCTCTCACTCTTTCCTCCCACTCTTGATCCGCCTCCCTCTCTCTCTCTCTCTCTTTTTCCCTCTCTCTCTTTCTCTGTGACTTTCAGAGGAGAGCAGTGAGAATTGTCGCGCCGCGCTAGACGTGAACATCTCTATCAACCATCAGTATCCCCTGGTAAATGTGTTTTAGGAAAAAAAACTGTTTATTTGGAACATCTCTCTGCCCATCCTCGTCTCCCGCTCGCACACACTGCCACTGGCTCCGAGCAAATGTGCGCGGAGACAGAAACGCACAGTCAGACGTTCAAAGCCAGATGCTGCCGATTCGAGACTCTCACGCAGATGCACTCTCCTCTGCTCTGTATTCACATTGTAAACAAAGTAAACAGACACGACCGAACTCCCTCCACCTCTGTTTGTAGTCACTGGTGGCAGAGCGAGAACGCTTTCTCAGAATAAACCCAAGCTGGAGTTGAGTGGAGTTGGAGTTGACTGAGTGGGAGACAGAAAGTTGGAATGTCACCTTCTGCTCTTTGGCTTTGCGACTGGGAGGGCTGGAGAGCGTGCAATCGGGCACGTGTGTGTGTGTGGGGGGGGCCTCTGAACCTTAGCCCCGGGACAGATGGCAAGTTTGGACCCTTGGACCTGCTAATGAGCGGGTTGTGCCAAGTGCTGTAGGACACAGGGACATAGGTTAGGTTGCTTCATCAAAGCCACAAACTCCTGTGTCAATGAGGTGACGCCACGCCCATCTGCTTAGCTGGTGGTGACATACAGTCACTAATGACGGGCTTCTGTCCAACAATAAAAAAACAATCATGCTTTCAGTGCCGTGTAGATGGTGGTACATAAAAAAAGGATGCTGTATCTCCTGTGCACACATAATGATGATGACAACACATTTAATTGATCCCCTTGAGGAAACATCGACGTGTCGCCAGGAGGAACCGGGAATCAAACCACTGGTTCATAGATGCTCTACCAACAGGGCTACTTTCCCAAAACAAACTGTTTATGCCAGCAGTTCAATAGTCCTGTTACCTGTTTGCGTTCAGTCTCCACCACTTTTGCCTTCCCTTTTGCACTCTGTGTTTATAGACTTGTTCTGCTTGACCACTGGTAAGAAGTCTGGACTGAACCAGAGTTTATGTCTGCCACTTCAAATCTCCTTCTTTACCCGATTACCCCGCCACCATCTGAAAACTCTCCTGTTACTTGCTGTAATAAATCAGAACACTTTCTCAATACGTTTGGACCCCTCTCTGCTTCTTGCTGTTTCAAACGTGTTCATGACACTTTAAGTATTTATTAAAAATAATCAGATGCACACAAGAGCATGAATGAGAGTACTTTACTTACTTTACTTTACTTTGCTTGGCAGACGCTTTTATTCAAAGCGACTTACAGGGAGCTTGCGCTGAGTGTCTGGCTCAGGGACACACCTGGTAGGGGATGGACTAGGAGTCAGACGGGATTCGAACCTGCTACATCCCAGTCTGACACTTAACCCATTGAGCTACCATTCTTAAACTCTTAGGTTGATCTAATACAAGTTTGATTTTTTGTATTTAGTTAAATCAAGTTGTATTGATGATAAACAATGAATAATTTATATGTAAATACTGTTTTGTTTTTTAATTATATTTTTATTAATCCTTGACACTTGACACTGTGAAATATTATATAAAGAAATTTTAGATTTTGTCTTCCTCCAGCTTCAAGTTCACAAGCAGTTGACGGGTTGCCAAAATCTATCAAATTTAGAATGTTTCAATTTTAAAGCAAATCTAAATTTCTCAAAATCTGCGCTGCTCTTTAAGTTGTCTCCCACGGCTTATTGGGTGAGACAGCGGTTCCCTTTCAGCGCATGAGCTGAAGATTCGTTGCCAATTCTCGCGAACCGAGGATAATGGATCTACTTTTAGATTAGAAATAATGACTTTAGCACTTTAGCCATACCAAAAAATTCCAAACCGCAAACTTTGAATGTTACACTGCAGTAATACAAAACAAAACATTGGCTTCTCTTCAGGATGGTTAAGTGCAGAATTTTGAGTTAGAACGTTTTCTTATGTTGTGTTTGGGTCAACACTCTTCCTGCTCCCCTTCTTCACTTTTCAGTTAGTTTAGATGCTTGGCTCTTTTAGTTAGTCTCAGCAGGTGTTTTGTGTTTAGTATGTTACCATTGACTTGAAACCTGGAGTTTCAAAAAAGCTTAGCAAGAAATACCCCAAATAGTACATCTATTGCTTGAGAAAGCCTTTATGTGAGACTACATTCAGCTAATCAGGTACAAGTACACGCCGCAGACTGTTGTTTATTTGCAGAGTTATTCCCATCACAAACCCCTTGCCTTCCTCTAATCTAAATACAAACTCAATTTTGGGACTTGGCACCTTTTCTGGGTGTGAAAAAAAGTATGCGTAACACCAAACACCACGGGGGCCATCCCTGCCTGCAAACATTTTCACACCCTAGACATCTGCATTTCACACCTCGGTGTCAGGTTGGTGGCGCCTCCAATTTGGTCACCGCAGTCTCTTCAGACTATGATTGGCTCCATGTCAGCTTCACGTTGGATGTGACATGAGGTCAAATCGAGTGCAGTATTATCTGGTTTCTTAATAACCCAGACTACAGACCTGTAAACCCCTCAGGTCTGCCTGCATGTAATATTTATGTGGCTGTTTATCAATATGCATGCGCCTTCCTCTCAGATGGATGTACAAATGTCTAATCTGCAATTCTGATTGGGAAAAAATGAAAAAAAAAAAAACATAAAGAGAAGCTATTTCAGGTTCAGCTGGAGCCAAATGCCCTTTGTTTGCCTTCGTTTGTGAAGCCTTTCATTTTCACCGTGAAGCCAAATCATGATCTGCATTTATATCCGTCCTGGTTATCGATCTTACTGCTGCACTCAGATATAGAGCTCTTTTATCTGAGCCAACACTTTAGTGCAGCTGTGAAGAATAGTGGGGAGCGGCTGATAGCGGCAGGATAGACAGTCCGCATCCTGGGAGCTCATTTGTAAAGAGTACAGGTGTAAGGAGAGAGAAAAGAGACAAGAAGGAGCTAGTGATGGATGATGAGGGTACACAGTGGACTAGTGACAGGAGGACATCAATAGTTAAAGCATCAGTGATGTATTGCATTTTGTAGTTTTGCAGCACTCGGTTGAAGTTGAAAGTAGTTTGGGGATTGCAGCAGCCCACACCCAGCGCCTAGCTTTGTCATATTTAGGAGGCGTGATGCTTTTGAAACGTTATTGTCATGCATAATCATTCATCAGCCTGCTCAGTGGAGGCCTTTTTGTTCCTCCAATCAAAGAGCTGAAGGGCGGCTGATTGACAGCGCATGACAAGTCCCTCGCACTGTATGTAAGCTAAAATCCCAGGTCCTGCCTGTTTGATATGGCCCTTTGATGTGTCTTTATGTGTGTGTTTATAACCTTAATATATCCTGGTATGTTTTTTGCTCAGCATGCAAACTCTTTTGGCACCAGTGCCCTGCGTCACCTTCACACACAGATCAAAACAGAACGTCGCACAGCTGGAAGTTCCCGAAGAACAGGTGTAAGTGCTTTGCTCAAGGTCACCGTGGTGTTGAAGGTGAACAAGACTATTTGCCCCTTTCGCGTACTGGTTTTTGAGGATTCAGCTTTGCTCTGAGGGGAAAGCGGTCAAGAGTGTCGTGCATGAAGTTGCCATAATAGTGTGTTTACTGGACGCGCTTGTGTTGTCAGTGAACCTAAACACGGGCCTTTTTCATTTAAAGAATGTAAAGGGGAGCATCGATAACACGCAAGTTGACCTTCGCTCTCTTTTCTGGAACGTCCATCATTTGCAACTTAATGAACATGCAGCTATACATCATCCAGTGGTAAATGGTAGTGACTAGAAGAGGTTCGACTAAAAGAAATAGCTCAGAGCAGCTGATTAAAAAGAAAATATAATAATGCCACACTCCACCTTAAGTGATGCATCACATCACATGAAAAAAATACACTAAACACAATCTATCCGTCTCAGACAGGAACTTATCTGTTCCCAGTTGCAAACATTTTGGACGGAAATGTAAATGTATGTATTCAGTACAACATATGAGAAACGAATAATTCTCTTCCTGCAGCTCTGAACAATACCTAATACTGTCTCATGATACCCAGCAGGTCTAAATGTTCAGACTGGTTGTACTTAAAAGCAGCGCTGGCTGGTGAAATTATTTTATTTGGGGGGGGGGGGGCGCACTTTAGCAAGTCAGTTTTTTAGATGCACGCTGACCACATATCATCACTAATATAAGTAAGTTAAAGCACCATTGCCATGCATCAGGCTGCTTTGAATATTACATTTAAATAAAATAAAAACAGGACTTCTTCTCAGACCAGTTTCTTAAGAAAGACAGTGTAATTCTTGAGCCCTCAAGATGAGAGACGAGCAGTTGTAAAAATCACCTCCAGGAGCTCATTTCTTGGACTTTCGACACCAGAAACTTATGAGATTATTCATTAGAAGCATATGGGTGCTCTGGTGCGGCTAACTTTCCAATTTGACCAATGGTCCTTGTGTTACTGAGGGTTTTTGTGGAGCTAAATTTAAGCATTTTGGCAAAATTTTACGTGCGTGTACGCGTGTTTTTGATTTGTATGTGTGCGTGCATGCACGTCTCAACACAGACACGTGCAAAAGAGGCTAACAGACAGAGCAGCTAGCAGCAGGATTAGCCTTGTTAACGCAGCTGTGAGCTACGAGCTGCTTGAGTCCAGGGTGAACAGGAGGACCGCTGTAAACAAATTGACTATTCAACAATTTCTGAACAACTATTGTTGCTGGAATATGTTTTTTTTTCTTCTTCTTTCTTTTTCTTTTGGCTTCAAGAGGGAACTTGGATACAGCTATGCTAAATAATCTTTAATACTTCATTAGTCCAGTTTCTCTGAACAGAAATAACATTATGCAGTATCTACACGGGGAAAGAAATACTGTGCTCAACGCTGCATCCTTTGATTTTATTAGTTATACGTGTGTAAAAGTCCACAGAACAATTTACTGCATTCCAACCAGCACTAAATCTGTGTCGGGACAATTAATAATCAGGAATAATAAATAAAGTTTCGCTGTTAAAATAAACAGAAGTGTTCCTATGTCATGTTTTACTGAATGATGTCTTAAAACTCATTAGAAAAAAATTCTGCATCTGCCAAAAGCTACAAACTACATTTTGTTGACTTATTCATATTCTTAAACAACTCTGATCATAGGTGGGATGTTCCTAAATGTCAGTTTGTAACAGATGTTTAAACAAAGAATAAAGCGAATAACTTGATAGATACGCTGGTTTATGGATGAATCTTGTTGGTCCCATGTGGTAAAAAGTTGATGCTGCTGTTCAGATGTGTGCACATGTTTAACACTAATCACAGAGTGACGGATAAATGTTTGCTCATATCTTCACTTCTCTAAGCCTTACATTTACTTATCCACTTTTAGGATTTCATGACATCACATTGTTGAAGAGATGTCTGCAGCCAGTTTCTGGGCAGCAAAGAGCCAGTCGGTCTCTCCTGTAATGAAACAGTGCCATCTATAGAAATACTGGAGTGTCGATATTGTTTTTTAGTCTTTTAATGCAGACAAGCCTCTGGCAGTTTTAACTTTTAAAATAAATCCCACCTCTACGGTTTATACTGAGGGAGATTCGCACTAAGTGCAGCGTGCTGCGTATCCTAACAAATGTTTCAAAGTGATCTCATTGGGTTTCTCTTTCTATATATTTTTATCTGACCTGATTCAGGTTTCTTCTCGGAGAGTCTTTAGGAGATAGATTGTGACAGAGAAAGGGCTCCAAAAATTAGGCATGGATAAATCCCAGGTTTATGTGACTGTAAATATTCCTCTGACAGCTGGAAATGACACTAATGTGTCATTGCTTGGCTGCTGTCAGTCATACTTAGAGGTTGCTGCAAGGCTTGTCACTTCAAAGCTACCTTGGGATTCATCTAACTTTTCTGTGGTATTTGCCGACATACCTGCCGCTGAAGTTGCGCGTGCGAGGGGTTTGTTGTACATGCGTTAGATGATGGTGAACGTTATGTTACGTTATGTTTCATATGAGTTGGCATGTTCTCATTTCCAAGCAAGTATAACACATTGTGAGTAAAAACAATATTCAGAGTTGTGGGGTGGGGGTTTATTATATTTTATAGCTGCTCAACATCAAGATGTTAGCATTTACTGTAGCTCACATCCTGTCTGTAGCATCGCCGCTGAGCTGCTAGCGTCTTCTGTTCACATGATTTAAAGCACTGTTCAAACTTTTCCTATATATTTACTTATTTTTGTTGCACCTGCTGCTGTGTTGACAAGAAAACCGACTAAACTAATTTTACGCTGATTGGATTTGACACAATTGGAGTGTGGTTTGTGAAGGTTTTTACCCTTACTTCAGGTAACCTTTCTGTCCTTACAGATACTCCTGCTCCTGGGAAGCTGTTCTTCGACTTCGAGCTGAAGAAGGTGATAAGTATTGTTCAAGACAATCCCCGAGCAAGCTGGTAACAATAAACTCATCTCCCCCTTTCTCTCTCTCTGTCTCTCCTCTGCTCGTGCTCTATTAAATGAGAGATGTATCTGGCCAACCCAGGCTGAAGGTTCTGGGAATGAACCAGTAGCTGCAGAGTGTGCGAGGCTACAGGGTTTAGCCCTTGAGGGCCAGACGCCTGTCAGTTTCCCTCCCAATCTTAGTCCTCAATTACCGAATCTAAGACTAGTGGAAGACCAAATCCCATCCTGTGTCTGGTCCTCATCTCGCCCTGCTAAACCCGACAGGCTATCGCTGCCTGATTGTTCACTCACTCTAACTCGAACGCACACGGAGCACAACTCTTGGGAGCCTCGCGAGTGCAGCTGCTGGTTGCACTCCAAAGAAGCTTCAAAGTTCATTGCTCTTTCTTGGCAGCAATGCAGACGGGGGTGAGTTTCCCGATATCTTACCTCTTTTTCCCACACGCTCCCTCACATGTTGCTTATTTCTAAGCTGCTCCCACATGAATGTGCTCAGATGAGACGTGTCAGTGTCATTTTCATCCCACACCCTCCGCCCTATCTCTCTGCCTGTCCTATGAAGAAATGCACTTTTTTATCTTGTTATTTACTAAACAATTTCAAGGCTTATAGCGTAAGTAGTGAGAGGCTTATCCCAGTAGGAAAGCTACTGCAGTGACAGCTGGAATATGAGTATGACTGACATCACTTGACTGGTTTATGTGAAATGCGCACCGGCTGTGAAAAAAAGACTCTCTTTTTTTTTAATTTGGGTACAGCATAGATTTAAGATGGATATTCTCCAGACAATTTCCGCCTGGGATGGAGGGATGAAGCGTAAATGTACTTCCAACTCTCATGAGGAGAAGCTTCATATAAAAAGCTGCAGTCAGTTAAGGTAATGTATTCTTGGCAAATCCGAAATGTTTTGAGAGTAAATCCAGATTTAACGCTACACCCATGTACAGTAGATGCCTTCCATGGTGACTTGTTAACTTAAGTCAGTTAGGTTTATGTCAGCTCAGTGGTTAACAAAGAGGGCTGGGATGCAGAGATAGCAGGATCGATTCCCAGCTGTGGCACCCAGCGCTAGCTCCCCGAGCGCCGCCTGTGGCTGCTCACTGCTCACAGAATACATTTCATTGTAACATATATTAATGGCAATGAAGTGGATTCTTTTACTTCTTAAAACTGCATCACAACAATGAATGTTCCCAGTTGTCGTTCGACGGTGAACATTCGCGTTTTTTTTGTGATAGAGCTGCTAACACTTATGGTTGCGGGTTGGTACAGTACTCACTCCTTCAGCTCCTTTGTCGGGAAGACAAGCAGCTGTGTGTGTGTGTTACGGTGCAGCTGAACAAACTCTTCTGGCAGTCAGTTAATACAACCGCAGACTATGACTAAAAGGAAATGAATAATTCTGGTAAATGTGCTGCAGGAATAGCGAACTCCACCACTAAGAATTAAAAGCGATGTAAAACAAATGTCAAGCATATTGAATGGCTGCTGCTGCAACATATTAATGAGTGATAATGTGATTTGATTTCAATAAAATCTGCTGTAGAACAAGGTCCCTTTCCGAACTTCCGATGCTTCTGACAGTACTGCGTGGTCCTGACCACTTCAAAGTCAACACGAGGTCTTGGAACCGACACGTTTATGACACAAGAAATTGCATTGCATCATTTTAACATTATATTGCACTGTACATTTGAAACTCCTCAGGTCTACTGTAGGCTGTGATGTCTCCTACATGTTTGTCTCGTTCCAGTGCTGCCGTGCACTTAGACGTCTCATTCAAGCTCGCGGACGCTCATGAATTTTGAAAAGAGGCCTCTGTGATGGTGCTAACTGACTAGTGTAAGCATAAAGGCATCGCTGTAGGAGCCTGTTTTGAATCCCACCAGCGTCAAATCACCTTCGCTCAACAGTGACTGTTGTTGTTGACG
This sequence comes from Microctenopoma stevenorrisi, assembly GCA_032270685.1. Taxonomy (NCBI): domain Eukaryota; kingdom Metazoa; phylum Chordata; class Actinopteri; order Anabantiformes; family Anabantidae; genus Microctenopoma; species Microctenopoma stevenorrisi. Next base: position 4,371,093 of record JAUMTR010000010.1, read on the forward strand.
AGCCACAGTGGTCCTAGACGCCCGTGCGAGGGAATGAATAGATTTTTAATAGGCATCTCTTGCGTTCATTACTCCAGGCAACAACGGTGTACACGCTGACTTGTTTTTCAATCCTCTAACAAGCTGCCTAGCAGCACAGTGGAGAAAAGCTGTTGCTTAAGTGAGAACAATTGATATTTAAGTGAACAACATGCTGAATGAGGGAAGCAGGAGAGCTGTTGCACCATGATCTTGATCCGGAAGGAGAGCGATTAGTTGTTTGGAGGAATCGTTCGGAGCTTTTGTGTGGTGCTATCAGTTGTTTTTAAGGAGGTGGTTTAAAAGTGGTTAATGTCACTACTTATCCGCCGTGTGCGAGTTATGTTTTATTGTTATTAAACACAGTGCTGACAAACCGCTCGATCTTTTTAACGTGACACTGAAAAGCTTCTTCATCAGAATTGTTAATGCAGACGAACAGAAGTATTTAAGTGCCACATGGGTATGTTGTTTTTTTGAATAATGTGGACAGGACGATTGCTACTCCCCTCACAAAACCTGCTCATGTAAAACGTGTTGGGTGGATACACCAAAACAAGAGAACAAGTTAGCGGTAGAAACAGTCACAACCACTCTAAAACACAGATGACGAGCAGTTAAGACAATATGTTATCCAGTGGTTACGGTTGTGTAACACCTGACAACTAATACATTAGTTGCCTTCAATTGGAGACAGCTGTCAGCCCGCTGCACAAAACTGTGTAAGAATAATTGAAACTTATGAAGCAAACTGTTATTGGTGATGATGGCTGAGGACATAGTTAGGAACAGTGTGGACAGCTATTAAAAAAGTCTGTATGAGGCTCGCTGTGTTCTCTAACTCTTGTTATGATTAGATGCTCGTGAGTGGATTCAAACGTAGCTTTAATTTGTTTTTTGTCTACTGGTAATGGAGATATTTATGGCACGTGTTTCTATTTCCATATATAGAAACTTATATATCTCCATGTGGTTAATCCTAAAACACCACTATGAAGCCAACCAGGAAAAAGTACTGTAGTTATATCAAAAAGTTAGCTAGTAGTACCTAATAGGATGTTTGTGTAAGAACTTTTTCCCATCAATATCCTTAATGATAAAGTACTCACAACACCATGAAAGTATAGTAAGGCGTGTTTTATTATTAAACAGGGCAGATACACAGCTGTACTGTATCTGTCTCAGCTGGCAGAGAAATTGTTATTCTACACTAAGGCAATCTCACTGCCAATAAGTGTTGATTTGTGAGGGACAAGTGTTGATTGGAGAGTTGACACGTATAACTTATATGGCATCAAGAAATGTCTTCAAAACTATGAGAAGGAGTGTGAAGAGGAATGAGTGAATCTCTGAGGTGTGGGTGTTGATTTATGTACTCCAAGTTAAATTAACACTGTTGTTTTCTTTGAGGAGAATCACTGGCTTGTGAGGCTTGTTTGAAAATGTCACACTGCTGTTTTTTTTTACAGTTTTGGACAGGTTTATGTAGCAACAAGGCCGTTACTTTAGCTGTGCAAAACACCATATATGACTGATTGAATGCAATCAAAACATGTGGTCGCCAAATGAGTTGTTACTTAAAGATACAGTTCAAGTACTTGCTCATTTTCAGCCGATGGGAATCGTGCATTGCACCGCAACGTTTCCCTGCATCAGATTGAATTGCATATGTTTTCTTTTGTTTTGTTTTTTCACAGTCTACATGTTGAGGTTGCCTTCAGTTTGTTATCAATAAATGCTGTTAGCGCTCTTTGTTTCCTTTGAGGTGAGATTTTAACACACGTTCCTTTAGTTTTTTATTCATTATGCAACAAAACTAATTAAATGTAAAAAATGACAACAACAAAAAAGCTGTCAACTTATTGCTTTAAATCTTTTGATTTGACAAATTTCCTTATTGGAAAACAAAGCATTTTTGTTTCTTTGAAGACAAAGCAACAGCCTTTAAAAGAGTTTCTGAGCAGTCTCTAATTTAACTGTGTGATAATGTTCTGTTTTCAGTTGAACTGTCTTTTATCATAAAGCTCTGTAAAGTAATTTTGCATGAATTGCTTTTGCTGTGAGGCTCAGAATTTACACAAACACACACACGCACATTGAGATTGTTTTTCTGACCCTGTTCATGGCTCCAGTGCCCCCTACATGCGTGCCAGCTTCATCCTTGTCCTTTTAACGAGGCGATATCCAGACGCATGGGAGCAGATGTTGCAAAGAAAACACACTGTGACGTGATTGTGATCGATGCACACCTCCCACCATATCCACTGCATAATTTGGTGGATGGCATCAGGATAACAACCTGCATTATGTGGAGACAGCTGTCGCCATGGTGCCCGGGCAGCCATCGCATTGGCTCTCACCTCGTTTCAGGCAGAGACGGGGAAGCCAATTAGATTGATTTACAGCTTGGTTGCGTCGTCACCACCTTGAAACCTGTGTCTCGGTCCAGCTAAAGGAAATACATGGTTACCTGGGCGGCAGTAAGGAGGGCATAGAGCAGTTGTTTTTTGGTTAGATTTTAAACAAATACTGGTTCACACAGGAGTTAAGGAGTTAAAACTTTTCATTCCACTGTAAATCATTGTATAATTTAGAAAATGTTTCTGCTGAGGATATTCATGTAAGTTTTAATTAGTATAAAGATGATGTATCAGGTTTACATTAATTTATGGAAATATGAAGGGACAGCATTGTTAAACGTATTTAGAACAATAGGTAAGAAATTATTTTTAAGTAAGTAATAATATTTTACATACATAATAAACCAAAGACACCCTTTTTAATATATAAACACATCAATGATGATGGAAAACAAAGATTATCTTTATATATCTTTATATATATCTT
>JAUMTR010000010.1:4374560-4398972 GCA_032270685.1 Microctenopoma stevenorrisi
TATATATATATAGATATATATATATCTATATATATATAGATAGATAGATAGATAGATAGATAGATAGATAGATAGATAGATAGATATGTCATTGTTATAGCTAATGTAAACAATAAAAATTAATAATGTTAAACATACATTTGCTACAATAACTAGTTTTAGAAAAGATGAGGCAGATGGATATTGGTATATGGCAGGACCTTGTGAAATACATGATGATGGCTTGTGATATAGTACTAGTGTTATATTACAAGTTTTCAAGTGTAAAACAGGGACCACTCCAGCCCAGCAGGTGGCAGTAACAACAACATTATGCTGGTTTTAACACTAGACGCAAGAAGAAGTTGTCGCTCGCTAATGACACATGTTTCCCGCGACATTCAATTGGAAAACAAGTTTGACGGAGCTTAATATTGCTCAAAAATGCTTAAAAAGAAATTAGATAGCACCGAAAAGAAACGGAAATACTCGCAATCTGAAGAGCGAGCAAGCAGCAAGCGGAGAAGTGCGGAGACCCGTCAGGAGGTGGGACACTTAAGCTAGAATGCTAATCTTCTTTTGTTTTTACTTGTACAGCAACTTGCATCTGCGACGTAGTTGCTATTTATTAAACCTTCGTGGGGTTTAAGGATATGGTAAATTGCGTGTGAATCTCATGATTGATGTTATGTTGATGGTTTTTTTCTAGGCGAGCTGAGGAAGATAATTTAGCTATGACAGGCAGCTAGCTACCATCGTGTCATAATTAAGGAACATTACTTTAGTGGTTTAAATGACTTCAAAACCTTAAGTTTGTCAATTTAGTTTTACAGCTTTCAGTGCTCCCAGATTTGTTTAACTTGTTGGTTTTCTAAAGCAGAACTCCAAGGATGAACTTGCTGACCAAGAGCTCGATAGGATTGGCAGTGACATTGAGGATGGGGGCCTAGACCTCAGTCTGCCATTTAAGCCAATCACTGCTTATATCACTGACAAGCGGGAGATGCTGGAACAGTGTTTCCACGTACTGGGGGAGAAGAAGCTACGGAAGATGCTGCCCGATCAATTCAAGGTGATTTGTGAGCATCTAAGAGAAAATCTCATAAATCACCCTGTTTTAGCCCAGGGACTGAATTGGGGTGATTTAAAAGTTTCTAAATGTTTTCACACTTGCATCAAGTAAATGCTTTTCACAGAGAGATACACAAAAGCAACTCATTTTTTAAATAATTAAGTTTAATGATATGTTGTCTCTAAATATCTGCCCTCCAAAATAATAAATTGGAAGACGTGTGACTGAGGTCATATCTTTTTTATTGTTGGTACCAGAGCTTTAGCAGTAGAGATAATGTTAGTGTTGGTGGACATGTATGTGTGCTTCTAGATATGAATTAGCTTTGGAGCTGGGGTAGTTTCAAAATGAAGGTTAAACGCATACCCGCATTTGTGTCAACGTTAGTAAGTTTGATATTTGAATCAAAAAGTGATGAGGTATCTCGCCAAAACAGAGAAACACAGATATGTAGGCTTCTGCTGTTTGCTTCAAGCCTGCTGAAACAGTATTGAAGATGCTTTTTAAACACCTGATCCTTCACAGGACTGTAGTTTAAACGAAATCAAAAAGCTATGCTGGGATCAACTGGAGCCAGTCTCGCAGGAGAATCTTATTCAGATCTTGGCAGGTAAGGCATGCTTTTCATAGCGTGGTACCTTCGGGACTGTTTGTGCTTAAACGGTTATTTTTGTTCACATAAATTCTGTTCTTTATTGCATCTAGGGGAGGATCTGACATCTGGAGATGTGGATGAATGTGTCACTGGCAAGCAGGAGGCCTTGGAAAGCCAGTGAGTGAACAGAGCTCAATTTCACACTGAAAATACTGTGTTCTTAGATGTATTACCATTTGTTTATTCGTCTTTGGAGATTCTCAATCAATATTTGTGTATTCCCCGTTTCTTGATATAGGCAAGACAATAATGTTGACTCAACATCGTGTTTCAAAGAAACGGCAAAAACTGAGGACCATAAGCAAGGTAATAAAAAATAATATGCTGAAAATTCTTCCTCCGTTCCTTCTTCTAATAAAACCTAAACATCAGGAATAAAACACTTTAATAAGCCAGTTTTACATTTAGAGTGACTTTCTTTACAGAGAGTGGCGCTTCGGGCGAGGAGAGTGACGTCCTAAGCATCAACGCAGACACTTATGACAGTGACATAGAGGGACCCAAAGACGAGCAAGCTCCTAAGGCTGTGGTTGGGGCCGCGAAAGTGGAGGACGGTACCGGGGACGTTGTTGTTCCGGGTGCAAACCCAGATTCAGCAGATGCGACGGGTTCTCAACCAGCTGAAGCAAAGAAAGACATTCAAAACGACATAGACAAAAGTGTTTGTGAGATTTTAGCGTTTTCATCCGCAACAAGCACAGAGGTAGTTACAGAGCAGAGTGCACCGCTGCAGTCTTCAGATATTCCTTCGGCTGTTCAGGGAGGTTCTGCAGCAAGTCGTGCGACCTCTGTTTGTCAGCCCTCTATTCAACAACTAGAGCTTCTGGAGTTGGAGATGAGGGCCAGGGCCATTAAGGCTCTGATGAAGGCAAGTAAAGGGAAAAAACCCTCTGCAGTGAAAAATGTTTAAAATGACTTATGTCACTGAGCTTTTTTGTTATTTTATGATTTGGTTAACTGGAATTGTTTGCAGGTGTTTGTAGTCACTCAGTTGTGGTGAGATGCAAATAATAGTTCACTTTACTTTTTTAAACATTGTTCTAATTTATTTAAGTGTCGCATAACTCCATATTGGAATAATAAATATAGTGTATAAAAATGTGTTACGCTGAGTTGGTGTCGTCTAGTCATGTCTCAACGTAGGTTTTCTCCGTGGTCACTAGATGGCACTATTACTCTGCTTCAACAAATCCATGGTAACGTTTCTCACTTTTATCCAGAGGGAGCGGCGGGTGATTTATTTGCTCATGTTAAAGTAAAAATAGTCATAAACAGTATTAAGTCCGAGTTTTTTAGTAGGGGTGTTATCTAATATTCTGAAAAGGCAGCAGTTCCAGGTAACTCTGTATTTCAGAATGCTCTCGCGAGCAAAAGCAGGTGGCAACAGTGTTGTGCTGTCATTTATACATGTGCAGGATTTTTTTTTTTTCACTGAACACCTGTTTGACTTATCAAGCTGCAGCATGCATAGTAATACGGTGTACTGCTGTTTCTGTCTCTTTATCTGCTAAAGGTTTAACTTTAGGTTTATAAGAACATGTTAAAATATCCTCTTCCCCTGGCAATACAGAAATGATGGAGAATAATAAGACCGTATCTGCGTCTAAAGTTAGAGGACATGCCAGTTGTGTCCACTTGAAAGTAACTTTCAGATAAATTCCTGTACTAGAACTAACAATCCCTAATAATCCCTAAGCCCTCTCAACTAATACTATAGTGTTTGCAGCGTGACTTATTCTCACGATGCTTTGTTTCAGTATGAACAGTAAGATGTGTGTGTGTTTGTGTGTTGGCAATTACATGCAGATGCAGAGCAAAACGGCTCTCTACCCCAGTCCCCCCAAGGAGACGATGAGATGTATAAGGAGCCAGTTGCCTTCTGAGTATTTGCATATAAAAGGGTTATTTCATGGAAGAAGTGAGTGTTAAATGCACCATTCTCTATGCATTTATGTGCAGGTATCATTGTATGGTGTCATTGATGATTCAAAGAGGAAAATGTCCACTTTAGTAAAAAGGGGATACAACGATTCTAAAGTGCTTGTGATGTCTGTGATTGGCGAGTATTTATCGGTGTCATTTTGCTGCTATTAGAATGTCAATTATGATTTCGAATGAGCAGATAAATGGCTTTTTAAGCAGACCTCAAAATGAGTAGGCTGAAAATGGATTGATGGGGGTGAGATGATGCTGTTTTGTTAAGGTAGTACTCTTTGAATTCAAATGAACCCGGTGAATCATTAAAATGTTGAAGTACGATGCTTCTGTGAATGGTGCTATTATCAAAGTAAAAAAAAAAAACAACCCACTGTTGTACAAAAAGTTTTTGTGTCCACCAGTTCATCTGTTTAATAGCTGCATGTGTCATTTTCTTTGGTGTTGTGACCCAGCCACTGGTTAGTGGTGCTTATTAGAGATAAACCACTTGTCAGAGTGGCACATCCTCTCAAATGTATGTTTAACCGAGACGTGTTATTTCTGAGAAGGAATAACATAATGCAGTCTATGTGATACAGTTTCTTTTTTCCGTGAAACCTCTGATGAGTTCTGTGTGCTGATAGAGAGAATCACTATTCAACGTGCTACAACACAGCTGAATAATATAAGCGAAGTCAGTCTTCATAGAAAATATGAATGAAATGAAAATGTGCAGCTGCGGGTTTTTAGCAACATTTAGCACGTGTGTATGGATGAGATGCCGGTTTTAATTTATCTTTGCCGCTTCATTCTTCTCTGTTTTTAGTATTCCTTGAACTTATTTTATTTTTTAACAAGCTCCAAAGGGTCAGAACAATCATCACTGTCTTGTCTTTCGGACTCTCTGGGATCCATTAAAAGAAAATATACTAGTATCACATTTTTGTTTTGTAATGTCACAGAGTTCAGCTGTGTTTCTCACAGTTGTGCTTTGAATTGAGCTCAAATGTTTTCTGATGATGGTGGAGGATACCAGCACGGATGAACAAGCTAAATAAAGTTCAAGTTTGACACGTTTTAGGTGAGTAGAGGTGATTTTCTTGTTGGCTTTGGTCAGTAAACGAAAAGAAAATGACATGTATTCAATTTTAAAATATGTACATACTCTCTATACATATCTATGGTGCTCAGTTTATGTAGAACGAGCTCTTCTTCTGCCACTTCCACTCCACCAACAGGTAAAGTCCAACGCTTTAGTTCAAGAACCTGAAATGTCGATGGTCCAGTTCGTGTCAGCCTCAACAAAGACAAAGACTTTACTACTTTTACTTTAGTAAAATACCTCATGTGGCACGATACAATAAAATTGTTACAGTTATCAAGAATGTAAACTCAGACCTTAGAAGAGTTTAGTTGGGTCACACGGTAATTTCCATCATAGCTGCACCTAAAACACACACACACACACACGTGACATCTAGAAAGACATGACAATTATACTTTCCCGGAGCAGTGTAGAGCTTTTAATTTGAAGTAACTGTAATATGTAAATGTAGTGAAGTGAGAAGAAGCACATTTTATTCTGAACAAGTACGGCATAAAATGAAAATGCTTAAAAAGGTAAAACACAAGAACCTCTGTTAGAGCAGTACTAGAGTAAAGTTAATTTGGTGTACTTTCCACCACTGGTTTTGCTTAGCGTGAACATTACCATTTCAAAAAACACGATAGCTGTAGAGTTGTTGCCTGATGAAGGTAAGGTAGCAAGTAAAGTAAGTAAGGGAAGTACAGTGTGCATTGATGTTAACAAACCCACAGCTGCGGCTTGTTCAAACAGACAGAAGAAACAAAAAGAGCCATAACCTGGAAAGATTTACACAAATACAAAATTTTCACAATACAGAACATGATCAGTTCTCTGTGTAATGTAGTGTGTGATCAGATTACAAATATGCTAAAACTATGATTATGATTGTTTTTGTCACCGCAAACCTTTAGCTAAAGGAGAGGAGTTGTATAGTTTCATGGCCACAGGAAGAAACGATCTCAAGTGTTGCTCCGTTGAGGTCTTGACATTGATCAGTCTTCGGCTCAACATGCTCCTTTGTCCATCCAGGACACTGTGAAATAGGTAGGAAGGATTGTCCAGGATTGAGCGCATGTGTTTGAAGGTGCTTTGTGTCTCTGTGTGATCACTCTGTGTGAATTCGTTTTGTGTTTGCATTTTACACTTTTTACTATTTTTTGGTGTTACTTAATTTCTTAGATGCTTTACTTGGACCAGAGTCCTCTGACACCTCTAAAGTCTGGGGCTTTGTTCACCCATTCAGTAATGCCTTTATACTTGTGTTAAGTCTTGGGGTAGTTGCGATTTCCTTTGTAGTGGTAGAAGCACAAGTACACCTGTACACTCCTACAAAATATAATGTGTCAAAATCGAGAGTTTTATACTGACACATATAAAACTCTGTTACTGTTACTGTGGTACTCATGAGCAAAGACTCTTAAAATAAAATAACTGAAAATTAGCCCTTTTATTTTTTTTCTCATGCACAAATAAAGTAATTCCTCTGCAGCATCTGTGTTCTGTTCTGTCGCTAGAAATAAAATAGAACTAACCGCTCATGCTGACAGGCAATAAATAACTTAGCACCTCTGTATGACTAAATGAATTGATTTCCCAAAGCAGTGACTCATAGGACACATTTCATTTCCTTTAACTTTCAGACCGTGTTTTTCTTCACATAGTGGAAGGAATGTTTGATGTTAGATGTATTTTGTTTTGATTTACGTATACTTCTGTGATAGTAGTGATTACTGTTGCATGGGAAATACTGAGTGATTGCCCCCTTAAAGACTAGAGGCGTATGAACGAAGATCATTTCAGAGGAGGTGGTGATGTTGGTTAGCATAACTCATAACTGTCCATGGGTCTGGGTTCATTTCTAGCCCTGATGTTTCAGATTTTCTCAATGGGACGTAGTATGCAACTTGAATTGTAGCCCACTCTAGGCATATTTGTCCTGGAATAAAGGATCCTCCTGTCATGTGCTTGAATAGAAAAGCATCACAATTGTTGTAGCGTCATCACAGGTGTGCTGTGCATCTGCTCGCCATTCATTTCATTTGTATATGTAAATGCCTGTCTTTTTCTCAAAGAGCTACAGCACAAGCTTGGCAGAGCCTCTTTTGGAAAGATATGAAGTGGGTTATTGTAAGTTTTGGTGCAGTTTGAAAGAGAAGAGCTGCCTTTTTTTAGTCACACTTCAAAATCTGTGAAAGAGATTTGAACATTTGATATTCCACTCCAGTGTAGTATCTGCATTTGGAGAAAATTCCTCCCCTCCACTGATTCTTCTGACATCTGACTTTCAGATTCTAGGCATGCTCTTTCTGCCTGTTTTTTTTTTTTTTTTTTACTTCCCCCACAACGTCAGGGTCTGCATTCAAATGGTGCATTAATGCCATCAAACATCCATTGAAATTCTAGCGGGTAGACCAACAAGCCAATAAAGCAAAATGCTTTTGAAGGATATCGAGAGACATCAGGCAGAATGGATCGTCTCACACAATCAAATCAGCATAATCAAATGCAATGTCAAAATATTACATCAAAGCCAGCTCCCACTGCAACCGCAACATGATCAACAAGCCTCAGTCCTAAGGGTTTCTGTGGCTTCGCACTGACATTTCATGGTAGATGGCCTGAAATGAATTTATTTTACAGCTAATAGAGAAGGCTTATTAAATCTGTAATATTGTGTGGCTTTTAGAAGTTCATGTAATGTAGTTAAGCTTCATCAGTAAACATGAATGATTCCCACTAAAATGAGTATGCAGACTGCAGCCCTAATCTATAGTGGAGATTTAGCAGTCCTTTGAGAATTAAGAGCGATAGCCCCCGTGATAATTATGTGAGCATCCAAATATATTTCTTTTTCTACATCGGTAAAACAAAACACAGAAGCTCATTGGAGTATTATAACTGAGATACAAGCTTTCATGTCTAATAAAACAGGCATTATTACAAAAAAATGCCTTCGCTCTCCATGGAAATAAAACTCAAAGCAATATTACTGAAGTTAGAACCATTGTTCAATCGGTTAATGTGAAAGAAATATATTTGATGATGAAGTTAACGTTGTCATTTTAGTGATCAAATCTATCTGATCGATACCGGTTTTGTTTCTTAATAACAAATCCAGTTAAAACAAAGTTTTATACAGCTGCATGTTTGTGGTCCCAGCTGTCCCATGATGACTAGTGGACCACCAAGCTGTCCCCAAGACATATGATCAATCACAGCACATACCCTGGGTAACTCACATTTTTTATGATGCTAGGTGAAGACTACACCATTTGTGCTGGAAGTTGGAAGACATTGAACTGTCAAATCATTGTGGGGTGCCATTTATTTTTTTTTTTATTTGGATGATTTATTTCCCACAGAAGCACAAAAGGACTGAGCCCAGTAAATTACTTTTGTCAAAGTTGTGATAAAACTGTCAAATTGCTTCCCACCACCAGCTGGCAAGCAATTGTATTACATAAGTAATTGTCAAAAGGAATGTCAGAGGAGGAGTATATTGCTTGGTGAGTTTCTTTCTGTCTTTTGCCTTCAGGGTTTTACGCTCCTTGCCTGAGTTTAATGGCCTTGTTGTATGTTTTAACTACCATGCACCATGTAGCTCTGGGGATAGTTTAAATTAATATGAAATCACTTGGTGTCATGATTTTATTTGTATGTAAGGCACAGGTTCTAAACATTTATTTGAGTTTTCCCTTCCTTTCTAGTTGCTTTGGTTGACAATATTAAGTACACAAACTTTAAACAAACGATACGTTCTTCAGACGCGAAGTCATAGTCAAATATTTCACAATGTGCATGAGTCATGCAATTAACAGAGTGAGCGACAAAAGCTTACCCCCCCAGACCAGCACTTCCAGTTCCCCCATCCATGCTCTTCTCTTCCTCAGCATGTCATGTGAATGGAGTGCTATTTCAGTTCCCCTCCTTGACAACCAATTAACCAGCCAGTGTCTGCTTTATGCTTCTCTAAGCTGATCTCTATCCCTTGTTCTGATTGTGAGGGGTTACAAAGAAATGTCTTTTTGCACCTCAAATGGTACTTTGGTGCGAAAACCACCAGAGATGTGAGACTGTGCTGGTGACAGAGGACTGGGTGATTTGAAAATGCCGTCCACCAAACGCAGGGTCGGCTGTTCAATCCTCAGCCCTCTTGTCAAGGTGTCCTCGTGCAAGACGCTGTACCCCCAAGTGACCTGCACTACTTTGTAAATGCAGCTCTGGTGTGTGAATGGGCGATTGAAAAGCAACATTGTGAAAAGCTTTAGGTACCGTGAGTGCAGACCATTCACCATCATACCGTGAGAGGAATCAAACGATGTTGAGGAAACATGCAATCTGATTTCAGGGCTGCCTTTTACTCTCTAGGTTTTCAAAGCACAGAAACATTGTTTAAAATGAGGAAACAAGCGCATCAGAAATTCTGACAACGTGTGGCACAGGCCAAACCCTGCGATTCCAGCCAGCAGTGCTGTAAGAGAAATGATTCCATGATACAAAACGTAAGGTAATCTACTTCTTGTACTCAAAACATTGGAAATCAAAGTAAAACCCCCTACTGCTTACTCTGAAATACCTTTATATTAAAATATTAAAATATCTTTATTTTTAAGCAACAAGGGTTTAACTCAACAAATAGTGTATCAGGTTAAACCTTAAACATAATGGAATTCACTGTTCTAAATTCACATTTCAACATCACGTCACTTGTCAGAGGCCGAGTTCTTGATACAGTATCCTCTTAATAAACACAGTTTATTTTCACATGAATGATGTTGGACGAATGTTACGGAAGATGCACTGGAGTTTCTGTAGATGAATATTTATTCTAATGATACCAATCATTTTTCTTCCTTAGTTAATTAGCATCAGAGGTTTCGTTTTTTTAAAGTGATGTCATCGTATTAGTGATGTGAAAGCAAGCACAGAGTTAATGAGCGATTCAGGGACAGATGTTAAAATGTCATCCCTGATATGTACCTCAGCAGGAACAGGTGTGACTGGGACTGCAGGTAAATGGATTCGGCGTGCTGGGTGGAGAAGTGCTGGCTGTTTATCTTCTTGTCTATTAACCCAAAGCTTCTGGACCGGCTCCAGCTCCTCAGGACCTGCACAGCCTGCCTGAAGCTGTAGGTTTGCGGCTCCACATTGTCATTTATTTGTCAGTATTGTCTGCAAATAATTCAGCGGAATATTGTGTTGGCACACGTATTCATTACAAATGGGAACAAAATCATTCGGCCCAGTGTTGATGAGCAAAAATGTCATCGTCAAATGAATTTGTGCTGCACGCATGGTTATGAGCTTAAGAAATGAACTATTTGTTTGTCGGAGGCTAAACAGTTCGGCACACTAATAAAGTTTTCTGTGGAATTAATCAAGGTGAGTTCGAAGTGACTGTAGGATTAATCAACATTCCCTTTTGCTAATTTTAATCGTGTCCAACGCAAACTAATCAGTAGCAGGTAGTGCAGAACCAACCCCCCCCCCTTGTTTAGCACTTCACAATTGAACTTTTACTCTGTTTTTTCTCCAAAGATGAATTGACTCTCACTTTGCGCAATTAAAGGTCACATGGAAGTGATGAGTCACTTCAAAAATCAACATCCTAGAACCAAAAGATCCATCATGACTCATCCTGCATTCACTGCAAAGATCCACCAATTATAGGCCTCCTCAATATTGATCACCTCACCTCAACCTATTCCTAGGTGACACATTAGTCACTGAAGTAATGATCTGTCATAAAAGAGCAGCTAGTGTTCTGGATGTGAGTGATGACCATGGCTTGCAGACATGCAAGCTGTGATGCAGTACACGTCTGATCTCAGGAGGTTTGGGTATTTGCAGTCGGGGCCAAAAAAGATGCCCACCCTATGTCTCTTTTCTCTGTTCCCCCAAGGTAAACAAACAGCATCCTGCCACCAAGAATTAGACTCCGCATTCACCAATGCCTCTAAAAGAAATACTTCACATAGGAGGAGTCACAGCAGCCATGTTGGATGGTTTATCAAAGCTTTATCATTCTTGGGCCAGACTCATTACACGGGTGCAGAGACACATAATAAAACGTGACTTAATCAAACCAAGCAGGCCTGCAGAATAATGGCTCCCCACAGCTGAACGCGTGAAATAAGCGGGCAGGGGCTACTGTTGTACTTAACCTCATCAAGGTCCTCATTTAGGTGATGGAGGACACAAACGCTGAGGCGAGGGGGTCTGCTGGTGGGGTTGTTTGCCATTTTCAATTTATGCTTGATGAAATGAGTCACCCGTGTAAGTTCGAGTGAACTTACACTGTGATAATTACAGTGGTATATTTTATGATATGATGCAATTTGCCTTCATGACGGCAACATTCAGTTCCTCCTAAGATGCATTTTCCTGCCAATAGTGTATGGTAAAGTACTATCATGTGAAACTTAATGATGCACAGGAACCCCTTAAAACAACGTGCCCCCACATACCCTTGCACATGTACAGTAATATTTAGGTTTAAAGTTTGAACACAAGACAGTTGGTGTATTGCTACAGCCCCCCACCCCCACCCCCCCGCTCACCGAAAGCTTTTTCCGAAATGATGTGTAAGTGACTGTTTCTGTAATGGGCTATGCCATGGGAATGTTTCCATGGTAACATGGCAAAGGCGCGAGTACAGCTCAATGCCGCTCTCTGGGGAGTATCTGGGAGCTTCTGCTTAGTGGGAAATGATGATAATAGCACACTGAGTTGGATAAAACTCAACTGGGGATGACTAACCCCTTCATATTGCAGGGAACGGAGACAACATTCATCTTCTTTGCAAAGTCGTTTGCTGGCTTTTTTTTTCCCTTCTAGTTCCCTACACCATACATCAGCATGCTTCATATTGAGGGCTTTCATTTCTGTAATTGTTTTTGGATGTATTGCACTGTGACCAACACGCAACAGACAGTAGCCTAAAAGTCAGTCTTTAAGAAAAGCAAGTAATGGATAATCCTTGGAGACGGCGGCACAGTGGTGTAGTGGCGAGCACTGCCGGCATGGCGTTTGCATATTCTTCCCATGAATATGTTGGGTTTTCTCCGGGTACTCCGGCTGGATGGATGGATGGATAATCCTTAGGGTCAGATTTTTGAACAGTGCTGTGGTCTATATGCAAAACTGTACGTCAGTGAAGAATGTGCAATAACTGAGGTTTCTGCAGATTTTGTACAAAGAATATCTTCGTAGAGTCAGTCACGCATTGGTGTTCGGACGCATTGGTGTTGGGATATGAAAGACTTTTTGACCCTGTGACCTCTACTTAAATCATAAAACCTGTTTTTGGCCACTCTCTGTTCTGCTCTTTTCCCTGTGCTAATAGGTGCATGCGTTTGTTGTTCAGTGTTAGATGTCGGATTCCTGCAGCTTTGAAAACACAGCTTTGTACTAGATCCTAACTGGACAAGGCTGAAACTTTCTGGAGTTGAAAATGTCACGTTCATTTCAAACGCATTACCCCCTGCCGGAAGACTTAATGAAAAATCCAATTACAATGTCATACCTGCTTACGTGTGAATTTGGTAGAAAGTTTATTTGATATGTCTGAGTCAATTACCCAAAGTCTTTGTGATGAGGAACTGCTCAGTGGACTTGAACCTCCAGTTGTACTTGGGGAGCACTTGAATATTTTATACACGGCGGTGCTTTGAATAATTTCCAGGCAGAAATTCTCCTTTGGAAAGACGCTCTATTTTCCCCCCTGCCAGCTTAAAGGTTTTGTCCTTGATGCCACTTTGCAAAGTGTGTGCATCTGATAAAAAATAAAGACTTGTTGATGTGGTTTAAGAGGAGCCTGGGCTGCTATTTCCAGACCTGCCACACAAAAAGAAAATGCAATTAGGAAATGGTAAAAAAAACTCTGTATTTTTAAATGTATCACGTGGTGTCACATCGGTATTACTCTTTGTGTTGCTTGGTTAACACACAACTGGCGGATAGAAAAAAAAATTGAAGGAACATAGTCCAAAGAATCCTGACTCTTAATCCAAAACCACTGGATCCTACATATCTCCTAACGTGCGTTGTATGCGTTGAGTAGTTCTGACGGCTGGCCTACTTGTATTTAAACTCTATTGTAGTCATTGTTATTTCTCAGCATTCTCACGGTAGAGTTTGTCTCTCTGTGGATGTGGTGCGTTTCATGTCCTCCTCAGACACATTGCTGGAGCGCTGGGACAAACATCGGATGAGTGACTAAGAAAACAATTCCCTTGGAAATGCCTGTTGTCTCACTCTTCCTCTCCCGCGCGCTCTCCCTGTGTCTCTTCGGGGGTTGAATCACATTTCTCTTGCTTCCCTCCAATGTGTCTCTGTCATATATAGGCACATGGGCACATGCTCACTCCTCTAACACACACACACAAACACACACACAGTCTGACAAATCCCCCCTTCTGCCAAAAAGTCGATAAATAAATGCATTGTCTCTTCACTTTCTGCTGTTGGCATCAGCCTGTCTAAATTGTCTGAGAAGGCAGTGAAGTGTGAAATTGAGTTCAGAACTGTACTCGCTGTGTGTGTGAGGGCACAAGATGAGCGTATGTTTGCTTATTTATTCATATTGCAGTAGGATTCGGTAGTGGTTTTGCAAGAAATGGTCAGTTAAGCACATTGAGGTGTTGGTGGAAACCTCTGTTTAAAGGGGCAAGTTTTAGGCTGCGGCATTTTGATCTTGGAAAGGGAGCAAGAGGTTGTTTTTCTAAGTGGTAAATGATGCTTTCAAGTGAAATAGTGCAGGTACAGTGAGTCCAGTAAGTTTCATATTTCGTCAGCCATTATGTTCTCTGAACCAGGGCGACTTGTTTTTGACAGTTGCTATTATTGCTCTAAATGCCATCTACACTAGTCCAGTAGTTGCATGCAAAGGAAAAAGGTAATTTCACTTGAAACGCTGCGCGGTGATTGAATAACTTCACAGTGATTTGCTGTCTCATATTTCTGAAAAGATTAATTTCTTATCCAAAGCCGAAGAGTTCATGCGAGAATAATGGCACCTGCCCACACTAATTTGCGAAGAACAAATGATTTTGCTTGAGAATGTAACTTTTGTGCCGCGTTCCCGGCATTTAATCAGAGATATTACGCAGACCTTCCCTTCCTCAGCTCTTTTCTTGCCATTCTGTGATGAATGTGTTGTTACCGGATGATGTATGTTTATAGATTGCCGGGGATAACTGCTGTTTTGAAGAGTTATAGCTTCCCCTCACATTACAGAAAGTGTCTCTGTGCAAGAATCATTGAGGGATTTCAAGTTTGTCTTTCAATTTCACTGAGCATAAAACACGAGAAATGTGCATTTGTTTTTTAAGTCATATCTCTAAACTTTATTTCCACACTTTTTTACAAGGCTGTTTGAATGTCAGAACCTGGCAGTCAGTGAAAAGGCGATTCACATATTAGCTTTTTAAAAAGATTAGCCTGTGACTGAAGTGTCCTTTACTGTCATCTGTCAACTGTCAGAATCTCCGGTTTAGAGGTCGTCCTCCTGGATTTTTTATTTTATTTTAGATTGACAGAAATTGTAATGGCACCATAAATCCCATCACAGTATTTGCATGCGCTGCATCACCTGTACGAACTGTCCAAAGGTCGAATGATTGTAGAGCTTCTATTTCTTGTTGATGCACGCAGTTGGCACTTATTAGGTACACCAAGCTAATAAAAAAATTGTATACACTCTAAGCACTACAGCACATCTGCACGAAAGCCTTAGAGGTGTTGATTCGACTCTATGATATTGCAGGATGTAGTTTTTCATGCTATTGCGTTGAGTTTTGAAGGAGTTTCTACAGTATCGCGATAATAAATCAAGCTAGGCTGCATAATGCGTTCGTGCATCATTCAACAACACTACAAACTAAATTTTCCAAAACCTAAAGGAAATCTAATGTAATCAGGATTTATTTTATGATGGTTGTGTTCGTTTATATTAATATTTATAAAACTGAAAGCATGTCAATCTAACACATTTACTGCATATAGTTTTACCTTGTTAAAGCTACCGAACGTAACTTTTCCTCTGGTAGTTTTTAGAATCGATCTGATGTAAAACACATCTTAATATGAAAACAGGCTGTTAAAGAATTGTGCGTCCCAGACTTATTGACCAGCCTGGCAGCAGTTCAAAGGGATTTCCCTTGTGAAAGTTTTTCAGCTAGGCACACCGTTCTGAACAACCAGCAAAGGTCAATTACTTCTGCTTATCGATTTGTCTCCTTCTCTCTGTGTCACGATTCGCCCCGGTCTGCCCCGCCTCCCGGTGTTTTGTTTAGTTCGTTCGGTCTCTGTCATGTCACGCCCCGTTCTGTCACTCACCTGTTTCCAATTACTCACCTCGCTCCCGACATCTCCCGCACCTGTTTCCACTNNNTTGTGTTTGTTTTATTAAAACCCCTGAATTTGATTTCGTGTCTGAGTGCGCATGGGTCCTTAACACAAATCCTGACACTCTGACGTTTGGTTTTTATACCTGTTTTAATTTACAATTGTATCAGTGGGTGTTTAGAATGCTGTTTACGCCAGAGAAGTTGGTGACACCCACTCATGATTTGTACAGTTTTTATATGTAGCATCTGGTGCAAAAATAATGGAAATTAAAATAGTAAATATCAAAACTTTATAAACTCTCTAACTTGTGTGTGCACAGGGTGCTGTAAGTGTAAGCTGAGTGCCAACTACAGACATTAAATTTTGCCACTCTGTGGCACAAATGAAAATTATTTTTGGTGAAAGTGGCAAAATAATGCAAAAGATCTGGACTATCTCCTCTAGCATCATTTGGCCCAGTACTTCATTTAGCTAAACTATATCTTGCCGTGCTGCTATGAAATGCAAGCTAACCAACAGACTTTCTTTCCACTATAAAACTTGTTGCCCTTTTCTGAAATGCAGAGTTGTTCTAATGTGGTTAATGATGTAATTAGTTATTCTAAAAACATCCCTCTCTACACGCCAGCCCCTAATGCCTGTTCCTGTTTGATTTCCATAAACTGTCACGTTGAATGGAGAATATATTCATCTTGCGTAGCTCGAGGCTTGCTTCTAAGGCGCGAGCTCAAAAAGTCCACAAGACATAATGAACACAAACATGAAAAGGTGCTGCTGGGGAATGTCCTTTAAGCATAAGGTTGTATTATATAGATTATTCTTTGCTGTATCTCATCTGTGTAGCAGCATGGCACAGCCCGGCCTGCAAATGTCACCCAGTCTCCAAAATGATTGTCAGTGCTCACTTTAACCTTTGGTTTTTTGTTTAAACCTGACAACATGTATTTAGACCTAACTCTGCGGAGTAGTGATGGAGTGTCGCGAGGTCATCATCGGTACACTCTTTTCTGACATTTTCAGTGCTGCTTCTCACCTTGCTAAGTTTAAACTCTAGTCTCTATTTGTTAAGTCTTTGAGTCTCTTAAAGCCATCAGCTATATAGACACTCTGCCATTATCCCAGTGCCAGCCAGCAGCTCCCTTGAAGTTTACTTGAATCAATATTTCATTGCTGAATAGAAAGATTGTCCTTAAACAAGAATAATTTTCCTTGACAACCTGAACAAGCGTTAAGCCAGTTATAGGAGGTTTGCACTCCTCAGGGCCCATTAAAAGGGTTTTAATGAGGGCAGAGTAGAAGGCAGCAGTAGACCCCCTACTAGTTTTTGATACAATGCACTGTCACCTCATTAAATCCTGATGACGTTCAGTGGTATTCCAGGACAGTTGCGAGACCCATGTGTTACTCTGTGAACGCTCAGTCGTCAAGGGGGCACTGCCGGTGGGCTGCGGGCACCAGCTGGACTTGGCACCACAGCTTGGCCCCAGACGGTGATAATGGCCTTCCTGCTTCTTGTTCACATCACATGCTTTGTCACTTTAAACTGCTCTGTAATGGCCTTTATGGGCTGCCGTGAATTGTACAATAAAGAGAGGCACGCAGGCAACCCAAATAGAATAATAAGCAAGCTGGGAAGTTGGCTAAAGAGACCTGTCTACTGGTTGTAAGGATGCTGGTTTGATATGACTGACACAGTTGTCCTCCGTCTTTATCTGCCATATGTTCTACAAGCTGAATTTCGTTCACTTAACAATTAAAAAAATTATTTTTTAAATGCTTTTATATTCCCGTCAAAGTCTGTCCACCTTGTGCGTGCTGGGGACTGTCCTCCACAAAGATAAAGTTTCATACGGTGTTGGAGCCAACATGTTATTGATACCAGAAGGTATGTTGGTGCTTGTTCAACATACTGTATCGACTGCATTTGTCTTTCTGCGTAGAAATAGTGATGGTTGCAGTAAGTTCTAAAAGAAGAACAGTGCAGCTCATTTCTGGTTTATTTGATCAGTATTTCCACATTTTGGTGCAGCTGTACATCGATAATGCAGTAAGGAATACTGATTGCCCATGCAGTCCACTAGAGGTACATTACAAGTGGCTTAAACTGATGTTTATTGTGAAACCTTCTTTAACCCAAATTTAGAAGCTAAATTTGTTTATTTATTCAACAAATTTGTCTTTTGGCTGTTATGCTATCTACTGCGTTTCAACTGTGGTTCTACTTCAGACGCTGTAGATCGAAGTAATAAGTCTAAACGTGTGTTATTTGTTAGTGACGAGATAGTCATCCGTCATGTCTCACTGATTACAAACCTTAAGGAAATAATAAATTGTATATCACGATAAGCTGTCTTCAGATACTTCAACATGAACTACAAGTAAACCCAACTTTCCAAAATGTGACAGCAGAACTGATGGACAAATTAAATACCATTTTGTCTTGCTTTACTCTGAAATACATCATTTCCAGTGGAGAAGCATTTGATAAATTGGTGTCTGGAAGGAGTGCGTTTCAGTCTCCCCGCTTTGTATTTATGTTGTTTTTGAAAAAAAAAAACAATATAATGTTGTTTTTGTTTGAAATGTCTAAAGTATTGCAGCACCTCAAATTAAGAGGTTCTCAGCTCTAAGCAAAGCCGCTGCTGAAAACAAGCACGAGCAAATCATGTCACCGTTATGAGCCTATATTGTTTTTCAATTTGAATTAGTGCCTAAATGATGAATTATGATACCTACACACAACCTCTTGGTTTATTATCCCAGCCTTTTTTGCAGTTGCTTTTATTTTAATCACACTGAAGCATGATTTAAGCTGAATAATAAATCCAATGTGGAGGCAAATAGATTTCATTTTTCATTTCACTCAACCTGGAGGTTGCTCCTTTTTTTTTTTTTTAGATGTAACGTCTAATTTATATGTGTCTGTGTCTAGATAGTTTGCAGACACTCAAAGTTTAGAAGAAGCGTACAGCATGTGTCACATATGTTTGTCTGTCTGTAGCTTTACACAGCCCCAGGTCATGTACATGAGGGTACCATTAAAAAATACTGAGATACAGCAGGTGGAAACGCGAGGCAGTGTACTGCATGAAGATTATTTTCTAAACAGAGAATAGGGCAACCCTTTGCTTTCAGATCTGTTTCATTCGTCCTCGTAATTTCATACAAGGGTTGAACTGTGTGTAGCGGGAAGTTGAAGCATCCCTTAGGAAGGAAAACCTCCAGTTCTTTGAGTGATGAAGGAGGCGGAAATCAGCACTGCACTCTGCGCTCCTGAAATTCCCATAAAGGATTATTCCGGTGTGATTGGAGTGCTGGCTTATTTCCTGCCTTTCTGCACTAGTTTACATCACTCTATTTTCATCTTTTATCATGTGAAATTATCTTTCTCTGGTCCTGAAGCTATTGCCAAGTGTGTAAAATCGAGGGTTTTTTTCTTTATGAACTTCAGCTGGTACAGCCAGGATGACTGTGTTGTAATTGGCAGGAAGCAAGTCAAAATGAAACCACACACAATTTTTTTTTTTGGGAACCAATACATACATTTAACAGAAACAGTATTGCACTAAATTGAAATGGACCTTTGTTTATGTTTAACTTGATGCTGAATGAACTGATTAGAAAAGAGTATGTGAATCTGGACAGATGTGCACATAAAACCTGACCTTCCATGGCTGGTGGAAACGAGTTTGAAAGGATGTTTGCAACGATCTAAAAAATATCTAACGGATCATTTTCATAGCGAGCAGATCAGTTTTTTTACAGCACAACTTTGTTATAATCTGACTCAACCAAAGCTACAAATATGACTCTACGCTTCAGGGACTAGACAAGGCTGACAGCTCTTCATCATATGACAGCTGTACTTCAGAAGACAAACATGGACAAAGCTGACCACGTACCAGAGCTTCACTCTTAGGGTGAGGTGCACCAACACAGTGAGTAGTATACTATGACATTGCACATGTGGTAAATTTAGTTTCTCTGTTCTTGAGCTTTAAAGTCAGTCTGACCTTTACTCTGAGTTTGACCATGCCTACCTTTTCACTGAAAACATGATTGGACTGTAATCCGGAGGGGGGGTTAAAGCACACAAAGGTCAAAGCAAAGAATATCAAGTAAGCATTTACGGATGTATGATTTTTATTTATTTTTTGCATTTGACACCATGAGTGACACATTCTGCTTTAGGTTCTTAATAGAGTAGCTGGTAAAGCACTGATTGCAGCCTCTTAAATGCCTCCGCTGTTGCAGGTGATATATTTTCAGCTCAGGCACTAATCTACCTCTTTGAAACAACTCATTGGCTTTTGTTTATTTGTAAGCTCCCTAAGAAAAATGTTGTTTTCAGTGCTCTTTTGAAGCTAGCACATTGCCTAAGTTGACATTTAACTAAATGTTATTCAACTGTGCAACAGCCTTCAAAATTGCAATTAACTTCATTAGAAGCTGATGTCCTTTCACGTAGGGTTCTGTTATTTTGTCCTTGTGTGTAGCAGCAGTGAATTGCAAACATTTGTGTATTGGCTACGTTTGTAATGATTTTCTCCATCACTATGAAACTTATTAATTGATATGTGCAGCTCGCAGATAGTTTTTCACAGGAGAGTTGAGTCTATGAACTGTCCTCTGCCTAATTTCCCTGTTTACATTTATAAAACTGTCTCCAGTTGACAACAGCCATTTGCCACTTTGGCATTTGTCGCAGCAATTACACACGACTCTCCTTTTTTTATTCCCATTGCTTTTCAGTCATCTGGACCAGGACAGAAGGAGCAATTTTTCATACCATTCTGCATGCCCGCTTACTCACTGACAGAGACACTGTACTATTAGTGTCTGCCAAATAACTGGTTGTTTTTCCTTCAGAAGCTCCAAACCATCATATGCTTATATTTGCCAGTGAGAAACTGAAACTGCTTTGTCCATACTAGGAGAGATTCATAATTGATACTGTGAATTTCATTTGAAATATGTATCTTGGCTGAGAACCTGTTCCTGGCTGCTGGAGATTTGACAAGCCTCCTGCCCTTTTGTCAAGTTTAACAGAGGAGAAATGTACCCCAGGGACCAATGAACAGCTAAACAGATGACATGAATCCACGCAAGAGTTCCAATGAACTTTCCTTGAACTACCGAGGGCCGGTGATCCATGGCCATATCTCTTTTCTCTCTCTCCTGCAACTCCCGTCGCTGCTTCCCTACCCTACTCCTCTTTATATTCATTTTCCCAACTCTCTACCCTCTCAGAAGGAGCCAAATGCAGTAGTAGTTCTTAAGCTAAAGTCACTAACAAGCCTCTGTCACAGTGCAGTGCCACTTCGCTGCTTCCCATCATGTGGGATTTTGGTTTGAAAGACAGCAGTTCATTTTCCAATGCGTGGGCTTTCACTCCTTACAATCTCTCTCTCTCTCTCTCTCTCCCTCTCCCGCTTTCTTCCGCTGTAGCTGACCAGGAGTGTTCCCAGGCCATTGGTTTGATTTATCCACTTTGCTCAGGCAGTAGGCAACAATACACCACATACAATGAAAATCCCGCAGCCTAATACCATACTTGTTTTTTTTAGGAGTTTCCAAGAGTTTTAGATGTATCAGTGTTATATATAAATGGCCGGCACATAAATTGAGCTTGGTGCACTTAAGTGAGGGAATACTAGCTATGTCAACCATTGTTTTATGTAAAGGTGAATTACAACCCTGAAAAATGTTTTCAGATTTATTTACAGGAAACACTAATCCTCATGCATCCATTCAGGTTTCTCTATAAACATGTAACTGGTTCAAGGACATTCAGACAAAAGGTTTTCACAATATCCATGTGCTGTAAGAGAAATGAAACAAAAAAAGACCTTGCGTGTCTCCACATTGCCAACAGGGGGCAGTGTAGGAATTCATACTGATGCCACCTCTTTCTTTCCACTACCCCAGTCCCTCTGTTCTGTTCTGTTCAGATGCACAAAGGACTGATGGAGCATCAATTTACACACATCAGTGGTGTCTTTAAAATACTTTTCAAACACTCGTAATCTCCCTGTTACTCTCTGTCTATCCCGGCATCTGTCTGCTCGACTTTTCAGCAGCGTTCTCCATAAGTAAGAGAAAAAAATGAAATTGCTTCTTATTGCTGCACAAATATGAGAAGTACCTGTTGTTATAATGCAATAAGTGCAGACTAGTACTCTCTAAAATTACTACTTTAGAAACACTCATACATGTGGTGGTAAACAACATATTCTTTGAAGCGATACCATAAACACCTCCTTGAAGAAATATACTGACAACAATATTCCCAATTCTTACATGGATCGTTGGGCTAGTGGGCAGCGAAGCGTTTTTCTGTCAGAAAAGATGTAGTAGAGTTGATGTCTGCTGTCAAAAACTCTTCCGTCTTCCACATACTTTAAATGTCGTGTATGAGCTTTAAATGAAGCATCCAACAGGTAAAGAGACGGACAGTGACACAGTGGAAGTTGTTTACTACTGAGGTTTGAGGTCTGCTTGTTGAAGTCAGAACAAAGTATGTTTATCATAAGTTGCCCACCGAATCAAATGCAGCAAAACTGTGGAGTGAGCAGTTAGCAGATAAATGTAACATAACTGTCATTGTACTCTGTCCTCTTGTCTATATTGTCTTTACTGTTTTGCCTGTTGCATCAGCTGTGGATATTCTCTCAATCTAGAGTTTGCAGATCTATTGTTCTGTAACCGCTTCATTTCTTTTTTATTTTCTTCCCAGCAATATAAAGAATTTACTGAGTGTATTAAGTAATTTATAACTTTTATCAACCTCTATTGCTGACCGGGGAGTAGGAAACAATATTGACATGCCTCTGGCACAGCATTATGTAGGTTAAAGATGGGCTGTAATATACAAGTGACAGTTTGACAATGGAACAAAGAAGCTAGTTAATTAGAGCTAAGATTCAACAGAAACATTCAGTGACCATATTAATGGAGTGTTGACACTTTTTAGGATAACAGTATATGACGCAGCAGGTGTTATTTTGTGCTGTGGGACATTAAAAATCTTGCATTAGCCAACATTTAGTGTTGTCCAAAGCCTCTTTATATTTATAGGTTAGACCTTAAAACATTGTTTCAGAAAGACTCATCCTTTTTGATCCTATCAAGAAAACATTTAGTGCATTTGGAACAACAGGGACAGGGACTATTTAATCCTAAATCAGATTTCTCAAGTGTGGTTTAGTCTGGACACCCTGTAGACCTGGTTTCGATTTAAATTCGCTTGGGCCAGATCTAGCCACTCACACATGACGAAAGCAGACTTGTCGGCAACAGCCGTGGCTCATGGGAATGTAGAAGAGTGATTAGCAAGATGATTCGTTGGCATGAAAAATCTACACCTGTCAGTGCTAATATTTAATGTAAGCAGTCCCTCGGGGTGTCCCCAAGTGTTTCACAGTTTGCAGAATCCAAGGAGCAAAGCCCAAGGGAAATGGACTGGTACAATATTTGTCAATATATATTACAATATAATACTGCCCAACGGGCAAAAACTGTTATTGAGGCCAGATACTGTAATGTGTGAGGATGAATTATGAATCAATAATAAAGTATCACCTTAACGTTTGGTAACACATTCAGCCCTGCGTGCACAGAAAACGCATTGCAATTATTAATTTAGCATAAATCATAATTGTGGGCTGAGTATTGACTTGAGTTTTTAGGATGCCACAACAGGCCGATTATCCATTACCTGTTCATTACTGATTTAATTGTTCTCAAGTTTTGTTAAGTAACTATATAATTAAGTCTAGAAATAAGCCATTACACACATTAGGCTTTAACTCACGAGGAAATTCTTTTGAACCCGACACTTCAACCGGGTCTGCTGGGACTTCCTGTTACAAAGTCATTCTAAAAACATGCTTATTGTAGACCAATATATGCATACTGTACATCTACTTAAAGGTAAGAAACACATCTAAACAACGAAAACATTGTTTTTCACACCAACAACACACTATAACAACAATACGCCGCTAAATCCAAATGCTCGGAAAAAGCTAATATGCTAATGAGCTACACACCACACAAAACACACACCAGCGACAATGCTTTATGATCCTGTCGACAGAAGCAGCTTCAAATTGAAGCCAAGACTTTCACCTTTCTAACAATATAAGAACCATTTTTCTACATGCAAAACTCACGGAGCCAGGAGCAAACAAAGAGCAAAGGAAAAACTAATTTCATAAAAACAAAAGAATAAATTTAGTCTTACCTTGGCTGGTTTATGGTTTTATAGTAAAAAAAAAAACCTTGGCTTGTGTAATCCATGTCCTGACGTAACACTGAGCTGATCTGTTTTTAGCTTTGTCTCCTGTAGACTGTTTAGAAACCTTCGACACCGCCGCACTTCATTCCATTGTTCTACACTGTTTACTTAGTTTGCTTTGTGAATACCACCGTTGTACATTCAAACTCAACAACAATCAATTCTATTGGCTGAGAGGTTCCTAAAGACGTCTGAACCATTGAAATCGGCCAATGGGTTCCTGAGATACACTCGCGAGTATCGTTCCATTATTCACCGCATTGATCCAGGCCTTTACGCACAGGGCGCACAGAGAGGGGGAGGCGTGCCGAGGGAGTCGACCTGGAACGGCCACATTTCTGCACTGGAGTTTTCTTTTTATCACCTCGCTTTACTTTTCAGATAGTCCATCAGCTTTTTTGTGATTTTTGGTGATAATTAAAAAAATAGGTTTTTTTTACCACCGAGGAACTGGAACTGTTAGCTGCTGCTAGCGGTGCAGATCTGTGTGTAGAAGATTGTTTGTCTGACGAGGAAGATTTATTGTTTCCCAGTCAGGTATGTAAACCATGTTCCTCAATTTATTTCGTTGTTTATGTTTAAAATTACTGGTGTATTTACGAAATGATAAATGAGGCACACGAAGCAGAGATGGGGAGGAGAAAGGGGGACGCATGCATAGCGAGTCTGCCTGGAATGGCGAGAGTCTTTCACTCACGGTTCATTTCTTTGGATCTGTGTAAAGTTACTGGTGTATTTACCAACCAATAACCGTCGTGAATTACGCAAATAAAGCATTGCGCATAAAGCGCTTTTCTATACTTCACTTTACTTTTCAGATAGTCCGACCGTATTTTATAAGATAAGATAATACATTATTAGTCCAACAAGTGGGAAATTTCAATTGTCACGGCAGAAAGTGGACAGTACAGAATGAAAACAACACACGTTGCTTTGAAAAATTGCGCATGAGAAAGCCACTGTTGTGCACTGGATGTGTGTGTGTGTTGGATTAGTCTGTGTGTGCGCGTGGTCAGCTGCAGGGTCTTTGTTGTACAGTCTGAGAGCAGCTGG
>JAUMTR010000010.1:4401053-4423692 GCA_032270685.1 Microctenopoma stevenorrisi
GGGTCTCCTGTAGTTAGTGATGTCCTGCAGGCCTCTCCAGACTGACGCAGGGTCGTTGGCTGAGAACTTGTTCTTTAACTTCTCAGAGTTTTGTCTTTTTGCCTTTTTGATCTCCTTTATCAGCTGGTTTCTCCTGCTTATACAGGAGACTGTCTCCACTTTTATGGGCCTCCTCTTCGGCCTGATGGAGCTGTCTCAGTTCAGCTGTGAACCAGGGCTTATTATTAATGTGCGATATGTCTTGGTGGGCACACATATCTTCACAGAAACTGATGTATGATGTCACAGTATCAGTCAAATCGTCCAAATTGTCGGTAGCGTCATTAAACACACTCCAATCAGTACAGTCAAAGCAGGCCTGCAGCTCCTGCTTTGCCTCGTTGGTCCATCTTTTACCAGATCTGACCACAGGTTTTGAGCATTTAAGTTTTTGCCTATAGGTTGGGATCAGATGGATCATGCAGTGATCCGATTGTCCCAGAGCAGCGCGACGGACGGAGCGATATGCTTCCTTTATCACGGTGTAGCAGTGATCTAATGTGTTGTTCTCTCTGGTGGGGCAGGTTATGTGCTGTCTATATTTGGGCAACTCATGGCTCAGATTAGCCTTGTTAAAATCCCCCAGAGCTATAAAAACTGAGTTAGGGTACTTTTGTTCAAAGCCGGTTATCTGGTCCGCTAATTGCTGCAGCGCCACTTTAACGCAGGCCTGTGGTGAATTAAGCCAGATGGACAATAACAATAGCGTGGGCGTGTTTCTATCTTAGGTAAAACTCACGCTGGACGCCGCCAAAAACAAACACTAGCTACTGAATGAACGGAGAAACTTAGCAGACCTAGCCACAACAACAAAAACACAAGCACGCTTCCTATCTATACAAGCTAAAGCTACAAACAGAGTCAAAGTTGATTCACTCACCTCTTACAGAGAACCGCGCAGAAATGTGTACCGCTGCGTTCCTCGCTGCCGACTCTAGATAGATAGATAGATAGATAGACTCTAGATAGATACTGTAAATAGACACCGTAGATATTTTTTTGATAGCACATTTGTCACATGCACAGTCATACACAGTTCGATTTGCAGTGAAATGCTTAGAAACTCAAGGAAAACAATACAAAAACAAAGAACAATAAATTGTTTTCCAGGAATGCAATAACTAGAATACAAGAATGCAAAGAACAAGAACAATACATTTCGGGGATTGCAATAACTAGAATACAAGGATACACTGATAAAAGTGACTTAGAGAGTGAAGTGACGTGAAAAATACTAATGTGTGTATGGTGTTCTGATATAGTGGAATGCATTTGTCATGGATGTAATAGATTTGTTTTCTTTCAGTGGGGTGTGCAGTGTGCATTTCCGATAGATAGATAGATAGATAGATAGATAGATACTATAGATAGATAGATATATACTATAGATAGATAGATAGATAGATACATACTATAGATAGATAGATACATACTATAGATAGATAGATACATACTATAGATAGATAGATAGATACTATAGATAGATACTATAGATAGATACATACTATAGATAGATAGATAGATACTATAGATAGATACATACTATAGAAAGATAGATAGATACTATAGATAGATAGATAGATACATACTATAGATAGATAGATAGATACTATAGATAGATAGATAGATACTATAGATAGATAGATAGATACATACTATAGATAGATAGATACATACTATAGATAGATAGATACATACTATAGATTGATACTATAGATAGATAGATACTATAGATAGATACTGGTAATTGATAGACAGATACTGGATGTAATGGATTCGTAACCTTTGGCGAGGTGTGCAGTGTGCATTTCCAATACATAGATAGATAGATACTGTAAATAGTTAGATAGATACTGTAGATAGATCGATACTGTAATTTACTGTAGATAGATACTGTAGATACAATAGATAGATTGATAAATACTGTAGATATAATTACTGTAGATAGGTAGGTAGGTAGGCAGGTAGGTAGGTAGTACTGTGGACAGATAGATTTGGCCAGTGTATTTGAATGTAAACAGTAGATATGTGGCTGGTACGTGGAATAATGTATGTGAGAAAGGACGTTTGGCGTGTGCCTTTCCACTTCTACAGTAGCTCTTCATAAATTCCCGTCTTAGTCACGAGATGAATGTAATGTACCTTCCGTTTTGAACCACTGGCCATTCTTATCAGCTGCTTTGACTTTTTTTTCACAAAATTTGAGCTGTGATTTTGTGACTCTTGGTATAAACAGGCGGTAGGTTTACAATGCTTCCACAGGGCCGTTGGTGCTTTTCAGCTTCACTGCTGAACCTCAGATTTTACTCTGTTGTGTTTCTATTGTATATACTTTTATTTTTCAGGTGCCTTACTCATGCTTACTCATGTTATTCTTGCCATGGCTACCTTTTTATTGCATCTGTCTGTTCACACGTTTTTGTTTTTTTTTGTATTTCTCTTGTGCTACATTAATTTCTTCTTGATTTGGTTTCTTTCATGTATAAAACCAGTTTTACCAAGGTTTTCAACTAACTGTAAAACTTGTCATGTATGTATATGCATCAAAGCTGTTGCTTCACTGTGTTTTACGTATGTTTACAGTCATGTTAACAACTTGGTAAAGTCCAACATACTGTATAGTCTTGACAGGCAAGTAATCTATTTAAAGAAGAATGAATGTCCTGTTGTTACAGTTGTCAGTGTATATAGTAGACAAATGTGGTAAAATATCTTCTCTTATTAATTTTTCTTTTAGGTTTGGTCTTTTAAATGGAATTCCTCAAGGCTATCACTGATTTCTCACCCTTTAGCTGATAATATTTAAATAGAAAGCTGCAAACGCATCTGTCAACAATACAGCAAATATGCTACTTGGAGTTATTATTGTTTAGTTTTATTTTTTCTTATTTCAATGAAAACATGCTGGTTGTGCGTTATATATAAGATCTGGTTGTTATCTGTAGAAAAGAAGTTGTAGAGATGATGCTTTGTATGAATTTTCCCTGATGCCCGGTGTATCATTTCTATAAAACGAGCATGGGCACGTAACTTAAGAGTTTCACTAAGAGATATAATGGAGATTATCTAACTTCCCCTTTGTGGTTTCTGTATTTAAAGCTGAGGACGAGTTCATAAATCATTCACTTAGGTGATGTGGATATCCTTTTTGGATAAAATTACTATGGATTTGGAGGTGATGGTGATTGCAGAACGAAAGTAAGCACATTTGTCATTGTTACCATTCAGACTGGTGTTGGCCACTGAGGGTGCTATTCAGGAAATGAGGGAGCTAAATGGGCTGGGCGAGCTGAGGATAAATGGGAAATGCACTTAAATGCAGTCATTATATCTGTTAGCTCTTCCGTTTAGGCATCTTCAGTGCGGCTGGGTAAATGGTTATATAATGGAACATGGGAAGAAAAGGTCAGTAAATAATTTTAAGCACTTTGTATCCAAAGGTGACAGCAGCGCAGATATCAACAAACTATCTTGGGATTACACATTTCAAAGAGTGTTTGCTTCAGTCAGAGCTATATCAACCCAAAGAAGCTTTCAAGTTTCCTACTTGAAAGTGGCTGGTTGGATCTAATGTAGCTGACAGTTTTGTCATTTGGAAACTCGAAAGAGTCGACTGCTTAAAGCACATCCGCTGTCAGCCCTTTTTAAACACTTTGCTGCTGTTGTTTATGGCAAGAAATGATAGTTGTGTTTGATGTCACTTTGATACAGCTCCAAGAACCATAAAAATCATGCAGGATCTTTGGGCAGTAATTGATAAATATCTGGACTTTACTTCACTCTTTCTAATTAGTTTGCCAACATAACATTGCTTCTGCGCACATTTAGCATATATTGTTTTGCAATGTCATAGGGCTATACGGTCTTTTTGTTTACTGCCTGTGCTTAGCACAATTATTGTCTCATCTTTGTCTTTAGTTAATCTTTTATCTTTGGTAAATGTCACACTGCAGACCCTGAGCCTCGTCATCCCATCTCACTCTGCACTTGTTATATGGTTGAGATGACAATAGAGTTTACTTTGATTATTGTAACCTAAGCTGTGAATTTCCAGTTGACTTAATCCACAGCTGTAGAGTAAAAAACACCAACTTTTTAACATTTCATCAAAAAATGTCTTTTATTTCTGCTGTGAGTTCTCACTCAAGCTCTTACCCGCTGGACTGGACAGTTTCAGATTGGTTAGTGAAGCAACTTGAAATGTAAATGCAGAATTTTACTTTCACAGCAGCTCAGAGCATTAAGAAATGGCAAACTGCTTCTATGAAAGTTTTATTCCAAGCTGCTGACGGTAATCCCTTTCTCATCAAGCCCCCGAACGCTTTTGGTGCAGTTAAAAGAGGAACAATCGATAATGAACAGAATCTGGCCACATTAGAGCCCCCATCTGGGACATGAGCGTTCATCCCCACCCCGCAACAAATCCATAACATCATGGGTGAAACACAGTGACGGAGCTAAAGCTAATGAGAGAATATGCTCTCCCTCCACAGAGTGTTTTTTTTTTCTTTTTTTACTGAAAACAATATAATATTTTCAACAGAATCTACTGGTATTCATCTACTGAGCCCACCATTATTTTCCCATCAATGTCATTCAGAGGTGTCATCTCAGTGCAGATCTATCTCAGGATATTGACTGAAACGGAACTGTTATTTAATGCCACATAATTCTGCCTCAACTCATATAACACCATGTACCTTAAGTTCACAATATAACATTATAAAAAAGCGTATTTTCCTTTGTGCAGCTTTTCTGTGTCCCTCTGTGCTTTTCCCCATTGTTGAATCCAGTCACGTGCACCCTATTCCCTCACCTGTTTCCTACAGGGTCACATTCCTCCTCAGTTAATTGAGTAATTAAATATTTTTATATCTGTGCTTTCACGGGTAGGAACAGCCATATAAATACTGTAATAACAGAGCAGACTTTCTGCTTTGAAGGTCAAGCGTGTCGCACAGACTTCTGTCTGCCCATTAAATATTTCATTACTTCAAAATGAAAAATAGTACATCCAATTCAAACATACCTGCAAGTCATTCACAGAGGCATTTAGCAGCAGTGTTTACACTAAAAGCAGGCTTGAGTTTGTCCTCTTTTGCATCATGTTTAGATCTTTTCAATCTTTTACTCTCATTTATAACACTTGAAATAGAATAGAGATGTTTAACGTAATCAGCAAAGTCTGAAATAGATGGGGTTGTGTTAAGGCTGTACCGTTAACGGCACCAAGATTCTGAATTAGCCAGCTTTAATTAATAAAAAAAAGCAATGCGGTATTCTTTATAGAGTTGTAAAGAACAATTATATTCATTATTGATTAATCTGCAGATTGCCTTTTTTGTCTATTATTTGAGGAAATAGTGAAAAGTATCTTGTTTCCTCCAACCACCACTTAAAAGTAATTATTAAAATAATAAATCCTCTATTTGCATCATAAGTCATTCCAATAATGGGTGAATTGACAGTCACTTGAGCTCCAATGCGTTTTATATAATCAACTGAAAATTCCTCCAAGTCTTAAGCTACCCAAGCAACTCTGTGTGGCACTGATTATAATTCAAATTAAACTGTAGGACACACAAACAATATTATCCAGAGTAATAGACAATTTCAGAATTGGACCTGGTGAAAAGTCAAGGAATGAACTTTATCATTATTCATTAGTCATTTCTGCAGATGTGGAAGCTTTTCACTGAATAAGTGAATAACTTGTGCAGCAGTGCAGCCAACGCCATCTCCTGAAAAAATTACATGCTTGTACAACTATAAATGTGATTGAGTTTTCAATTATTATATTACAACAGGTACATTAGATCCATCAAGCTACCTTCACTATTAAAGTATCAGATCGCCTTGGGTATAATACTGCAATCTTATGCAATCAATGTTATCCTGGAACATTTAACTTTTAAATGCTCAGCATGACTGTGTTTGTAAGTTGTCACTTGGGTTAATTGTCAACATATCCACGTACAGGGACACAATTTTCAGGGAATAGGGTTGGTGCAAAAGGCACAACGGCAAAAACACCTGGTGACATTTGAGAATCACTATGACAGACAAACACATGTGGCCCCTCTCCTGTCCTGCTGCTATAAACGCCTCCACCCCCTTAAACTCAATAAGCAATAAACAGATAAATTAAAAGACAATTAAATGCTGGGTCCAATGTCAGACACCAATCTCTCCGTCAACATCACTACGCAGCCGAACACACGCACACCTAGGTTATCCAAGGCTAACATTAACATTGATCAGGCCGCAGCCTCCCTCTGCACAGGGTGCCAGGCCCCTGCTGTCCAATCTCCACCGCCTCTCTCACCTTGGTGCCATTCCATCATCCAAAGAGTAAGGACCCCAGTGTTAAACATTAAATATTCCACAGGCCTCGACTCATTTGACTAATCAGCAGTTACAGGACTCAGGGGCACAGCCGCCTGAGTGGCAAATGCCAATATCCACTCTGTTGGTGGGGGCAAGGGGGGGGGGGGGTGACTATGGATCAACAAGCCAATATGGAAGAACTGATCCATCATTATGTCAGTCATTGTCCAGAGGGTGAACTGCGTGTTTTGCCAATGAGAAGCTGCTGCGGCAGTGGCGGGGAGGGTCAACAAGCTACGCCTCTCTGGTGAGTGCGTGACCGTTCTACAAACTGCCACTTACAGCTTTTAATTACAACCAGAAAAGTGGGGAGAGGCGAGGGAGACGCACGCATCAGTGCTACCACTGTAAAAATAATAAAAAAAAAGCACTGTTGTGCCAGTGTGTGATTCTGCTCCAGCAGTAGGGTGAATTTTAATAACTTGTTAGAAAAAAGGCAAAATGAAGCAAAGGCCACACGCTGCTATCATCATATCATAAATCTCTTAAAACACCACTTGTAAAACAGTGCCGACTTGTTTGAATGACTGTTATTAAAGACACTGGACAGAAAGGGTCTCTGAACCTCCTCTTCAACCAGATTGTGTACATGTTGAACCCTGTTGAATCAAAGTGGCAAAGGAAAACACAAAGTGGCCTTATTTCAATGGTGCATAAATTATAACCTTCTTTCCTAAAAATGCACTCAATTCCATTCCAGCTTCCCACGCTATACAAGCATAGCATTTACAGAGAGCTTTTAAACGACTGCATTATTTAAAAAGCCACCCCAAAGCACAAAAGCAATTTGGTAGAATAGCAGCCGTAAAATATAGCTTTCAGTATTCAGTCGTGGGCACAAATGGTTTGTCTTTCATCGCTGCTTTTTCCTGTGACTGCTTCTGTCCTCTTGTCAGACATGGCACCCCCACCCCCCACCCAGCTGCAAAGAGCATCATAAGTGTTACTACCACACTTCAATACGATTGATCTCACATCAGGTACACTTGAACTTTCCAGCCTTACCCAATTTATGAAGCATTTTGAGTGGCGCTATTTGAATTCTGATATTTGTGACAGTGACTTTATAAGGAGTCATGGCAGATGTCTAAAGTCTCACAAGTTCAGTGACAAGAAAAAAAGTCTCTAGTTAATAGTTACCACAAAATTATGAAAAAAAAAAACATTTCTATTGAAAATTCTTCATATATTCTCACTGTGGTTTTACAATCCAACTTTTATACTTTTAATTACAGTTTTATATAATTACAGATAAGCACTATTATGAAAACACTTCCAAAAGGTAAAAAAGATCAATAAAAGAACTAAAACTTGGATTTCTGCCATTGCAACACTAAATTAACTTGTTCGGTAAAATTATTCTATCTCTAAACAACAACAACAATAAACAACAACAGATTTATTTTGCATCCTTTTCTTGCTTTTTTACATTTTAGAACGTTTTTTGCTTGTAAAATTAAAATGATGCAAAGTATCTGTATTTGTAATGTAAAATTTCCATTTGATGCATTCTATAAGACTGAAAGCACTATCCCTACTATAATCTGTAATTCAACGATGTACAGAAAAGTCAAGATGAACAGGAAAAAGTGTCAGAATTTCAGTGGGCAATAACTCATCCCGTTGAATGATGTGAAAAGGAGGGAAAATATGCAACTAATTAAAATGCTGAAACAGTGTAACCTTCAGAGTTCCTATGTTTAAGCATGGCTTCTTGCTCTGCCAGAAAGTGGCAAATTAAATCAGGTCTGAGCAGTGACACGCCGTGAGAGACAAGTTCAATATGTATGATTTATCTACTTAGACAAATGAAATCACTGTCAGCTTTTTCTTGCGAAAAGGTTTCTTCTCCTTGGGAGCAAATGCAATTTGTATCAAATTTGATTTTGTCAAACTTTTTTTCTACTTCCACCAGTGGCCTCAAAGAGTAAACGTGCAGTTTGTTTTCATAGCGGGAATCCACTGTCATTATCAAAGTACAGCAAAATAGCAATAAGAGTATCGATAGCCTTTCATTGTCCTTCACATATGTATGAAATTTAGTGAAAAAACTAAATATACAAATATCACCAAATACATTGTCAATTAATGTAATGACATTTTTTCAACAACAGAATTAGATTTCTTCATCTTTGTCAAGAAATGCAGAGTCATTAGTAATATAATTTTACTTTTCATATTTTCTGCGGACACGTTTTTGTCCCTGCTTAGTACTGTGTATTTGCTGATACCAAGCCCAATCCAATACTTTTTACCTGCAGTAATGTTTCATGTAATGTTAATCTGAGACATTACAATGACAGCCATAATTTTAAAATGAGTTAACATCCTGCTTTAGGTAAATAAAACCCTTTACTTTTTGAAAAATCCACCTGTTTCTTCTTGACTGCCTGCTTGGTCCCATACATGCACATTAAGATACTTTACAACAGGGGTCCCCAAACTTTTTCTTGACTCATGAGCAGTCTCTCAAAGTTCTTGTGTTCTTTCCTTATAATTCAGTTTTGTAGGTTCCAGTAGAGTAGCCTAGTAGACACCACTGTTTGCTCTCTCTCATCAACTTCCCTCTGAAAACCACAAAGAAAGCAGGCTGAGAAACTACAGCACCTACACAGCAAAATACATTTCAATACCAGTGCGGTTGTGAGATGGATTTTATCCCAGTAGATTTTATTGTGATTATATTTGTTTATACTTAGAATGAGTCATTCAAGTCAGAAAGGTGAGTTTACCTATGTCCTTTATGTTCATCAGTGTGAACTGTGGGCCTGCATCTGGCCGGTGAGAAGTTGAATGTCCGGTTCCATTCTAGTCACAGCCAGTCTCAAGCACTGATGCAGATGTTTATCTGTCATACTTGATCTCATCTGAGTTTTCAGGAGTTTAATGCGTGAAAAGGTTTGCTCGTAGATATATGTGCTGCCAAAAAGTGTGGACATCTTCTTTGTGTGTTTTTTTTATCTTAGGGTACGTGTCATAAGGCAGGGCAGCATAGAAGTCAACGAGACTGTTGGGCTGGAATGTGTCTTCCATCTCCAAGTTAATGCCTCCTATTAGGCCCCGAGATGCGCCCACCACCAAGGAGCCCCGTCAGTTGTGATGCTAGCAAGCCTTGCCCAGTCCAGATCCAACGCTTAATCAACAAATAACAATAAGAAGCTGCGCTGTGTCCTGCACGTCCGTGCTCTCATCCAGTGCTAATAAAAAAAAGTGAAATTCCATTGTCTTCTGCTGCAGCTGGGCTTATACATTACCACCTATTTCTTCTACGCGTCTGGTGATTGTACGCACCAACAGACTCACAGCATTGAGAGATCTTTCTTCTCGGGACACACCTTCTCCACGACAACATTCAAACAATTCTTGACAAACTCTCCCTCAGTGAAACGTTTCCTGCAGCTTGCTATCAGTTGAGCAACACGAAAGCTGGCCCGAACTGATGACTGGTTCAGCTGAGTTTGGCGTACAAATGTAGTCTGCTGAGCCAACTGTCCACTTTTTGGATTTGCAATTTTGTCTGTTGGCATTTGGCCTTGCAAGCTAGCATACTTGTCTTTGCGACGGCATTCCACCATATATACCATACCATCTCTCGACAGATGAGACAAACAGCCTTTTCTTTGCATTGACCAAAAAATAATCGTTTGTCCACTGCAGGTTAAATACCCTGCATTCTGAATAAATTTTTCTCTTAACTAACCTTTTTTGCCATTATTTCGTTTTGGTGGGGGGTCACGTTCACGTTCTGAGCAAAGTGAGGTCATAGTGCATGGTTCACAGTTCTAATTAAATGAGCTTTATTGACTGAGGAAACATTTCTTGGGATTCAGTCGTGCAGGCCCAGTACAATCTAGTATTCTATAGGTTATAGATCGCGTGGCCACACTGAAAAAACAAAAATAATAATTAAAAAAATAATGCTGGCTCAGAGATTAAAAGAGAGTTGAAAATGTCTGTCAGGACACTAGCCAGTTGGCCTGTGCATTCGCTGAGCATACAACCCTGGTACAGTGTGTTGTCCAGTCCTGCAGCCTTGCGTGGTCTGACTGAGTCCTTCTCACGTTGTCTGTTAAGAGATTAAGGTCCTGGTTGTTGGAGGGAAGCATTGCTTTATTTGCAGGCTCTTCATTCTGTGCTCAATGCAGATGTAGCCCCTCACAGAGTCTGTGTACTCCTCCGGGCCGAAGGTGTTAATATTTGTAGCAGCCTCCCTAAAAAAATGTAAACATGTATTAAACCATAAATACACATAGATTCAATACAACACAGTACAAATTTATTATAGCTTAAAGAGGTCATTCCAGTGGATATTCTCATTTCTAAGTACCTTTAAAAAATTTCCTGCTTTCTCATGAGGTCAGACAGTGGTATAATTGCTATTGTAATTCACAATTGTATTTGACAATATGTATGTCAAGTAATGATGGTGAATACAAAGGCAGGGAAAACTTAATTGTAATCTGCAATTCTACAGGGAAACTCATTAGAATCAAAGCTGACAAAAGTCACCTCCTTCCCTTAGAAAAGGAAAGTTTTTCTTCTGTCTTCTGCAGACATTGATTAATCATCTCTTGAAGAGTTTGAAGGTCCATTCATAAAAAAATGAGGCTCCATTCCACAGACTTTATGGTGGATATTAATCATGTTTTGATTTTTTAAAGACTGCTGACTTAAAGTTGTCACAGAAATTCTCTTGATCTTTTTCTTTTTTTTCAGTTGAGTTTTCTAATAGACACACTTGTGCTGACTGCAGGCAAATTCAGCCACTTCTACCTTGAGCTAAGAGCTAAAAGCCCCACAAGTGGGAATTATATGGTGTTTTTAGATGAAAAAGGATCAAGGGTAAAAAAATACTATCTAGGTTCCTTGTGTGAGGATTATTAACACTCAATAGTTACTTATAGTTATCTTTCCATGACATTTCAATATTTTGTTCTCTACATGCGGAAAATTTGGCCTGATTAAATCTTAAAGGGCAAAATGCACAGGCAGTTTGTTCATTACGGCTTCCTAGCCCTGCATCTGACTGAAAAAGCCACACAACGCGCCACAATGCAAACAACAACATGTGCATTAATTCATGAAGTGCCTCCAGCAATTTCCTCGTGCAGCTGCACGGACTTTTAAACACACTCATTGGCCTGCATTAGCTAAGGCATCAATTCCCAACAGGGAACACTGTATCCTTTACTGTAACACACAACCCTGGGCTTTGTATGGGGACGTCCAAAATCACATTGTATGTGCATGTATGAAGGCACAATGATGCGGGCCATGATGCGGCAGTGTCCGAAGGTCTCAGCTCATTTTAGGGTTAAAAACAGAAATCCTGCATATACAAGTGTCAACCCCACGTCGTATGATCCAACACAAAAATAATATGCAATGGTGAAAACGTGCTGGTTAAAGCAAGCACAGCAATAGTGGTCATGAATTTGTAGGAAGCTGAAAGCAGGTGGTGTGTGTGTGTGTGTGTGTGTGTGTGGACACACAATGTGTACCGTATATCTTCGCTGGTAGATTTGGAAGGCAGTCTAACCCAAGCCAATTTGTTTGGAAGGACTAATGCCAGACAGCTGCGCAATTACACCTCAGCACAAAGCTAAGCCAATCTACTATAGACAGTAATGGCTCGCATTGATATGCCTGTGTCTGCCTGAACAGTACCCACACACTGAATTGTCAACATAATGTCACACTCACATCTCAGGTTGAGCGGCGAAGCAGCATCTTTCTTTTTTTCCCACAGCTTGTTACTTGATAATGAAAGCAAGATGATGGCAGTGAAATGCACCCATATTAATCTCTCAGCATTTTCTACCATGACAGCACAATTTTCAGTGCCTCCTCGAACGATCATCCTCCTCGGTGTATGTGTCTCTCAGAGCAGATGCAGACTACGCTCACTTCGCCCAGATCCAATTTGGATATAATGTTTAAGGTCTGTCACTGTGGAAAAGAGGGAGAAGGGGGAGGAGAGAATCTGTTGACTTTGGACAACATTTAGGATTTCCTGATTTTGTTTTAAATTTATTTTGAAAATGCTTGGTTACCGTTGCCGCTCTGATTTTCTAAATATGTATTTTTAATAATTTTCCCTGAATCTCATTGATGGCCATATACACTTGCAGGAGGGAAGAGACTGATTGAGGATTTAGCTGGCTTAGAAAAAGAGAAACCATTTTCTGTTCTCCTCTGATTACTTGCAGTTTCATTATTTGCTTCCAAAATTGAATAAATGCCAAAGTACTGCTGTTCTCTTTCCATTTTAGATTGCAGACTTTTTCAAATTGAATTCTTATGGGCTTGATGAGCAAGGTGTCTATCTTTTTCAAAATTATATAGTTCCACTCTTAATATTACCTCTATACTCCCTCACTGGCCACTGCCATGAATTTGACTTTTACATTATTATTATTATTATTATAGGTTTGGTTGGTTAAATGTTTGGTTAAATGTATATGTTTATTACTGAGGTCGTAGAGGGACTGGTGTTTCTAATGTTATTGGCACCCTATTTACATAAATGACATGGCCAAAACAACAGTGTTACAGCCTTTCTTTTTTTTTTACATTTGCATGCTTGCAGTGGACTCATTATGCTGCAGTTGTTGCCTTTGAGGCGAGCATTGAATGCGCTGACTGCAGAAATTCTGATGCAAGCAAAGGTAATTACCACTGCATGGTGTCACCCAGCCATGGGAATGCTACATTTAACAACATGCATGATAATGATATGTTGGTAAACAAGATATTTAGGGGGCTAATTAATTAACAATAGTCTTGTAGAAATGTACTTAGTTCCTACAGTGACCAATGTGGAAAATTCTTACAGCATTTTTTGATCTCAACTTGACATTGGAGTACTAGAAACTAGAAACGACTCAGGCCTTATTGAAAGCCAACCTTTGTCAGTGGCATTGAAAAGCACAACAACCTAAGGATGCATGTTACAGCTTTGTCAGTGTGGACTGATGTGACTGCCGTGTATAGCGTAATAGCCGCCCTCGCTGTCTCCTTGAAAGACAACACCTGAGTAGCAACAGCAGAATTATAGCAGACTACTTTTCTGTTTGCATCTCTTACTCCAAAGTTCTCAGAGAATCAATAGGAATAAGCCATTCTGAAGTAATGGCTTTACAAGTAATGCTGCTCTGCTGCGGTGTACACATACACACCGAGGCTGGGACTGGCTTTCTGCCTTACTCACAGGTATAGAAAAAATATGGAATAAAATCGCAGATATAAGCAGAAAGCACAAA
This sequence comes from Microctenopoma stevenorrisi, assembly GCA_032270685.1. Lineage (NCBI taxonomy): Eukaryota > Metazoa > Chordata > Actinopteri > Anabantiformes > Anabantidae > Microctenopoma > Microctenopoma stevenorrisi. The sequence goes on from JAUMTR010000010.1 coordinate 4,414,742, forward strand.
AAGCAGGAATAATAAAAATGCTGCTGTGATTCTGACTTTGGATAAAGACCGGACTGTAATAAAGGTTGTCTGCCTTTCACTGTTATCTTCGCTTACTCTCACTCAGTCTCTTATTCTCACTTTAGCTCTCCTTCCCTCACCCACACCCTATTTCCCCGGACCGTTTTCTGACAGGAAACATTACCGCCATTACAGATCACTAGATACTGTTCGCTGGATGTCAAAAGAATCAGACTGATCACATGGCACGACAGAAGTGTTGCACTGTGGCAGAGGGGACAGTCAAATGGCAGAAAATAATAGGCTGCTTGCGAGGCCTGACAGATAACTTGGAGGAAGCCATACAATAGATGAGGAACATGGCTGAGCTCCATAATGGAACAAGCAGGAAATGGCTTTGCATTTCAGCCATCCTCTCATTTCAGCTGACATTCCGGATAGCATATGTCACATTGTAGAAAAATATCTATGCAAGGATATGGTGAATCACAGCTGCAGGCAACCAGTGAACACTGAATGTAACCCAACCTGCAAAATGTGCAGATATAAGAAAACGGAACCGTTATTTTGGTCGCTCCCCTGATTTATGCTCAATTAGATTTTAATTAGAAATCAATCTCATCTGAATAAAAAAATCAATCCTAATTCAAAATAAGCAATTAATCTGCAATTACAAAACCCATTAGAACTAATTAGACTTTTACACCAAAGAAAGTCTCATCAAGATAAAACAGAGCCTTTCTCAGTGTATATCTTACATACAGAGTACCATCTTGTGATTGTCTCCTACGAAAAAGGGACGATGATAAAATATCTCAAAAAGGTTTTATCCAGAGCAACTGGACTAGTTTGGTTTGTTGATGACGTTTCACCCGTCCATTCCAGAGGGCTTACTCAAGACTTGAAGGGTGAAACTTTGCTTTGGATAAAACCTTTTTCAGATAACCATGACCTGAATGAATGATGACTTCACAGATGATAAAATATCATTAGAGCTTAGTGAATTAATCGATCAGTCAGTTGACTTTGATTAATTCCTCAGGTTCAGTGATTGGACAGACATTCATGGTCGTCTGAGTATGAACTGATTTTGGCAATCACATTTCTTCTTGTTTTTTATACGTTAACCTCCTAGGACCCGGCGTCCACATATGTGGACATCACATTTTGTGTTGTCTAGACAGAAATACAAAATTTTGTCCTGATAGCCTTGTACGAGGACATATACAGTACTTTTACTGTTTGTGCTTTGTTACAGACAAACCACTTCTAGCAACTGTTAGCAGCACTTTAAATGAGCCATTGCTCAAAGGGGCACATTTGTTGTTTCTCAGGACAAATGTTAAGTTTTGCACATCATTATTCAATTGTGACTTTATAGTTTTTTATTGAAATTTAAAACAAATGTTATAATATGTGAACATGATTTTTCTCAGAAACTACATCGGGTAAAAAAAGAAATAATTCTTTCTTCTTTTTTACATTCATCAGGTCACATTTAGCCCTAATAGCAAAGAGAAATGAATGCATGCCATGAACGAGTTCGGGTCTTAGGAGGGTAAAGGTCAGTGATGGCATAGATTTGTTAAAGCCATTCGTGTTCTTTTTCTGAAGCCCCAACGCTCCAAAAATTTAAGCTGTCTAGTATTTTAAATCCAGAATGAATAAAATGATTTACAACATGAACAATTGTGTGGGCAGCGTTGCATAAACAAACCACGCACAAACAGCTGATAAAGCTTTATGGTCATTGATTTCCGCTGAAAGTCTGATGGTGTAATGAATTTACAGAATGTAAAATGTTTCATGTAGGGAGCACAGTCAGTTCAGCGCAAGATTGATCGGGCTGTACACCGTAGCGTCTCATATCATCTCACACATCATATCCCCCGTGTAAAGCATCTGGAGATGTGCGGTTGTGTAGCACCACTGTCCCGCAGTCAAGCCCACAGGCCTCTATTTTACGTGTGGGCTTAGGCGTTTCGTACCTCCTGTCATAAAAAACACCATTAGCACTGTTCAACCTTGAGCTGTTGCTACTCGGGCACATATCATCTTTGCAGCCCCCTTGGCAACTGACATTTATCAAAATGTCCCCTGCCTTTTTAGAATGAATCAGCAGTTTTGGGGCGATTGATTGAATTTCATCTTGATTTCATAAAACATTTAGACAAACCAATTAAAGAGGTGGCTGACTGTAGCCATGAGCACTTAATCCATCATGCTGTCCAGAGGATAAAATCAGACTGACACTAATGTAGTCAATATGTTGGTGTTTGCAATGCCATACATTAAAGTAGAGGTTAATTAAACTAAGCTGGGGAAAGAGTCGTGGTTGGTATGGAAACAGTGGGACATTTGTCAACAAGTCTGGACGATTTTTAGGTAAATTTTAACCATGGTTTGATCACACCTAACTCCCCTGTCCCCTTTGCCTCCACTCATTTAATTTCCAGTGTGTCCCACCTCTCAATGCAGCAAATCCATTGCAGGCCATGGCATTATACTGCAGTGCGGACCAAATATTATAATAAGATGGATAGCTGCTGCACATTTTCCTGGAGGACTGGCTTTCTCAGTCCTGTCCACCAGCTGCAGGTGAAATACAGCATGTTCATTAACATGCAGTGGTTCTACCCAGAGTTAACGGCATACTCCCTCTGAATTCCTTCTCCCTTTGTTTTAAGGCAGGCTTCTTAATTACTAGCTGTCCCATCCAAGTTGTAAATGGCCCTTTATTGCCATTCTCTAATCAGAATAAATCCTCAAGCCTATTCATTGGCCCAATGCCCCCTCTTTGATTTACAAATGACCTATGTATTATTAATACGATGTTTTCCCCCTTTTTACCTCATTACACACCCTATCTGCAAGTAAAGGGCACCTCACAGCGACATTATCGCACATAACGTTTCCCCCAGAATCCTCTGCAAGGTTTTTTTTTTTTTTTTCTCGATTTGATAGTGTGTTGTGTTGATAACAAAGAATAGGAAAGGAGCGCAGTGTTATCAATGTTTCTACCTACAGTTAATATGGAGCATATTGCTTTTATCTGCTGTGTTCCTTTGTGCCTTTTCTCCTTTGCTTTAACCTTTGTCTTTGTGGAAAAGACAAAACACTGTGCAGACAGTGACGTGGTTAAAGCTGTATAAAATGTGCTTTTAGGCAGGAAATTAAAGTTTAGAGCCATCCAGGCAGAGTCGACTTTCTCAGAGAATGTTTTTGTTAGAGAAGACAAACAAACCAAAAGAGACTTTAGCGATTTTGATGAATGAGTTTGGACCTAAACGCTTGGTGTAATGTGTTCTTCAAAGATATATTTTCTAAGACAAGGCAGTTTTATTATGGTTATACATCTTCATGCCAAATAATATTCTCATCCCTCCTACACCTAAGTTACTGTTGAATGTCGTTTTAAGCTATCGTATTCACTAGTATGAACTAAAGCTGTACACACGAGAGTAATGTCAGTGACACACTATACGTCTAAGGGCCATAGAAGAAGGCTGGTATAACACAAGACACAAAGAAGGGCGGCCCAAAGGGACTTGTCATGTAAAACTAAGTAAACATCTCCCGGTAACACAGCTTGTAATAGCAGCTATTACAAGCTCTTAAATGAAACTGAAGATGGTTATCGAGGAGATGCACGTTTTCAGTTCCTCAAACCACTGGACCGTCCAAACATGGGAATTAAATAAGACGTCTTTATTGACCCCTTTAGTTTTACGTTACAGCTCGAAATGAGATCATCGGAATGACAGAAGCTCTGATCAATGCCACAGCGGAGCAGTGAAATTAATAAAAGTCATGGCGGTATTGACGAAGCCTGTGGCAAAGAGAAGCTGTCTATGAGAAGAAACATATAATTCATACAGTCCAGAAGTGTCCTTGCTGCCTGTGCAAGCTTGTAACACTTTGCACAGCAACATGCGCCGACTCCAGTTACAAGTACTTTGCGGCTGACAAATTTCAGATGTAACATGGGAGGAGGTGAAACATGAGGGAGATTACAGACCAGCAGGAGCCGAGTTGCTGCTTAATACCACAAAGTTAATTCAGCTTTGAAAACTAACTTAGCTTATTAGATAACAGTAAGGAGGTGGTGCAGGACAATTTATATTGAAGCCTTGCTAAATTAGAAGACCGTCTCCCGAGTTTTAGGAAATTGACATGCATGGTCTTTGTCTAACACGTAACGCGAAGCAGAGAAACGGTTATAAAGTGGGATTAAACTTAAACACGAAGCAAACGTGCACCGTCTTAATGCTGCTCTGCTGTTGTTCTCTTGCACAAGAGATGTGCAGACACTGAATGCAGTCATCAATTCTTATCAATATGCTGCCTCAAGTCCATTGTACTCACAGTTTCATCTCCTTCAATTACTATAGTAAATTGGCTTTGAAGGCTGAGAGTCAACCGAGGCAGGTAATTCTTAATCAACATTATGACTTTGCATTGGTCACATTAAGTAATTCATTATCTTTCACAACATTGTGTTTGAAGGGGAAATGTATTTATTAGTACCTGCAGCAGAATTTATTCTTCCACACTCTGTGTGTTTAAGAAGGGAACTGTTTAACATTGCACCCCATGTCTTGTGTTGTTCAAACAATGAATAACAAAGAGGGCTCAAGGAATTTTCCGTGCAGGGTGCAAAGACGCTTTACATATCCACAATCTGTCAGAGAAATAAATAAATTACCCCAGCGCTTCTTCAAAAACAAACAGCTGTCAAAAAGTCACTCAAAGGGCGCCTCGCACACACCTCTTCCCCTGCCGGAAATCAAATTCCCAGCAAAGAGGACTCTGTATTTCCAGTTTTTTATTGCGAAATGTCTCTGTATGTATTTATGTATTTTCATCTATGAACCAAATCAAGCACATAGAATCACGGAAGTGCAGTATCTCACTACAGTGTAATCCTCCTTTAGCCGTAGGATGTTCCTATGATCTTATGTGTGTGAGACCATAGGAGACTTGGCAATAACAATGCCATTTTTTTCATGTATTACCTGGCACTAATGCAAATCACATAAATGAGGGGGAGGGTTTGTAAAGAAATACAACAGTCAAAGATGGAAGCAAAGAAATGTTTACTCGGTTTTCTGAATAGTAATGTAGGATGATTTGCATATGAGCTACTTGTGAATCTTCTGACTGCATGACTGGAGCAGGAACAGATCTACTTCACTGTTGCCTTCTGACGCGTCTGAGCGGCCTGGTAGCTCAATGGGTTAAGCGTTAGACTGGGATGCAGAAGGTTGTGGGTTCGAACCCCGTCTGACCTAATCCATCCCCTACCAGGTGTGTCTCTGAGCCAGACACCCAGCCCTAGCTCCTTGTAAGTCGCTTTGGATAAAAGTAAAGTAAAGTCAGCTTAGACGCTGCTTTAATGATAAACTAAACCTATTCACATACTTAATATTACTTCATGTTACTTCATAACCGAGTGTAATAACACAACAACAAATAACAAAACAGAATTTCTACACAGTATTACTGAATAAGACATGCAAAACGTACATATATACAACATTTTTAAGGTTCAATATGAAACTATGAAAGCGGAATAAGTGTTTGAATGTTAGCAACTTGCTTATGTTTTCATAGCACTGCTGTCCACATACTGTTTGTTACATAACGACTCGATTATTGCCCAAAAGAGCAGAATTTTCGTTCATCCAAACAGTGAAAGAGTTACAATATTTTTAAAACGCAAAGAAGACCTGTTTCAAAGCCCCTTGTCCTGGGCTACCGTTTTCAACAGGTTAATTACAGATGTGAACCATATCCATATCGGTGCAGAACATCGTAATATGAATGCTTTGAACCTGTGTTTTCTTTTGAAAGTTCTACACTGAAGACTGCTTCATTCTGCTGATAATACTGTAAAAAAAAAAGATATAGTGCTGTTTTAGAGGTAATTTATGAGAGCTGTTAGCAATCAAAACATGCACTGTTGTTTCAGTAAATGCCTAAACCCAATACATTCCCGTCATTAGAAAAGCAGGAACTTGTGATGTTTTGTTATAAAGATGTAAATTCCACAGAGGGAGGATAACGAGTTGGGTCAATCCGTCAACAAATGTTAGCTTGTTTGCTTCCAAGTGCCTTAGCTTCCAACTGGCTCTTATTATAACCATAATAACAAAGCTCATTGGATTATTAGGGTAAAACAAATCCACACATGGTACTCTGTCTTCAAAGTCAAACTGGTGGTCTTCCACCCACCTCAACTGCTTCCCCATAGCTTGTTGAATGTTCATAAATAAGTTAGTTTCACAGGAATTTAATTTTTAGTGCAAATGTCCATTCACCCTCTGTGATGTCAATGTTAATTTTTGTGATATGACTGAGCAGGTACAGTACTGTTCACACAGACTAATGGGCTAAAATTAAAAAGACCATCTTGAGTGTGTTCATGGATACAGTATTATGTCTGATTACAAACGCGTCATTCCTGTTCACTTTAATATGTTCACTTATACACAGTTTTATCCATTTTGTTAATGAGCACATGTCGGAATGTCTGCCAGAATTACTTTCCTATGCAGCTTAACTGCAACCGCAGTTACATTTTTGTCTATGGTTGTATGCTTTGTGTTTCGTTTTTCTAATGAAGGAATGAAGCAATACTTCTACTAATGAAAAGTGGGTCACAGGGCGGTTGATGGGGTGAATGGAGGGTGTAATATGTGCAGGTCTGACAGACCACAGAGTTTGAGTCCAGACTATGAGGTGAGGTCGGGATAAGATGTGAAGCGACTGTTGTGTATTGGTGAATTGTGTCGATTTTTTGACAGACAAAAGTACATTGCCTGGTTATGTTACGTATCAACATATTTGCAACTTGTCATTTCTATGTTAGGAAACTTGGTTGACACTAAACAGAAAGCAGCAAATAATGAAGTGTGAGGCAGCCCTGAAAACAGGAGACAGTTTTAGTGTAAAAATGGATTTGGACATAATTCAGTTTTGAGGGAATGGTTGTCTTCAGTGTTTGTATATATATATATATATAAAGGGAAATTAAAGGGGGAAGTCACTGCTTTAACATTATTTGCCAATGCCTCTTATCCCCTCAAGGCTAAATAAAAGTGACAGAATACAGGCAGCAATATTTAAGCCCTGGGCATACAGTGTGCATCAGCTCCCTGGTGGTAATAAAGCTACCTACAGTATTGTTCCGAGGCGTTATCAGATCCCACGGTGCTTCCTGTCCACGGTTTTCATGGGTAAATCAACACTGAATTTAACCATGTGTTCTCCATTAACTGTCGGAGGCAGAACACGTGCCTTTGGATTTAGGTGTGGTGAGAGATGCAACATGCAGAAAGGTTTCAGCAGCATCTTGACTGTAACTGCTAGTCGTTTTTGCAGCCACTCTGGTACAGCGAGCAGCAGGGTTGATTTTGATAATATGTCATTATCTCGGTAGAATAGGACATATAGCTGTGTCTGAACTGCTTGTTCAGCGCAGTACTGAGCAGGTCGATGTTTATGTAATGTTAAAATCTCAAAGAGCAGCGGTTTCCAATTAGGAGATGACTATTTGTGGGTGATGATAATTGAAAATGTAGTGTCTAACCCTGTGAATGAATCACTCTGAGTGCTGGACCACAGTAGAAGATGATTAAACTAAGAGCGATGCCAATTCACTCCCCCAGCTGATTCCCTTAAATTTTTAACACAAGTCTGTTCTACATACCGACTCAATTTGCAATTCATAATATGACATATTAAGCTATTTTCAATTTGATATAAATACAAGTTAACGCATACCCAGAACATCCAGGAGCAACAGGTTGACATCTGTAGTATCTAATTCATTTCGCCTGCATTAATAGATTGTTTTAATTACTCAATCCAATTCAGCATACGTTCACTGTTATCTACACTCTTGCGGGATTTTGACGCACAGAAGCCCACAACGTCCATCTTCATCTTGAGATGCCACTCACCATTTAATGCAAGGCAATTCTCTACTGTCCACACTGTCAGTGTTAAAAAACCTAAAGCACCCAACCAGGTACCTTTTGTTGATTTGTGAATTATTGGCACTAAAAGTAGAAACAAATTTCCCTGATTATCATTTTTCATAATGGTAGGTTTCAATAATTGACAATGTATTGTCACATCCTAGCAGGGGTCTACTTTTACAAACTGAAAATGGCTGAGCGCATCAAGTAGCTTAGCTAGCATAACATTCCTTTTGCCTGTGGTGGTGGAGAACAATGGAATTACAAATGCACATCTTCCCTTTTAAATGATCATTTCGTTACATATCACTGTTTCACATGGTCTGTTCCATGTCCAGTTGCACATGTGATGTGTTTCCAGTCTTTTTCAGTTAGTGTGATGACTGGCACAGCATGGAGTCAACAAGAGAGGTGGAGTGTAGCAACTTAGGTTTAACCACATGTAGACCAGTGTTTCCCCTGCCAGACAAGACAGTCAAGTTAATTTTCTGTCATTAGGTACTTTTGTCCAGCGCCAGATCAAAAAAGTCAATTCAGATTTCCAGATTTCAGGTCTGCAAGTAGTTCTTAACATTAAGTGGGTGTGGCAAGCTACCGGTAACTAGCGAGCAATGTGTCTGGACCGCTGGTATAGAGATATTGTATATTTTTAGATGTCTTGTCTTGAAGACACTGTATAATTTGTCAGGGTTCCAACCAGTCTACCCACTTCACCTCCTCCATTAATTAATCAGAAACAAGTCATTAAATATATGGTGTAGCAAGTTAAATATTGATAAATGAGTGGTTGAGCATCTTAAAACCTTTTTAAATTAAAACCATGTTTAATGACCTAATTTTCCAGTTATTCATGTTCTGTATGTGGCTTTATCATACCTCTTATCCTTTATCTATATTCAAGATTCAAGATTCAAGATTCAAAACACTTTATTAATCCCAGAGGGAAATTGTTTGCCATGAATACAGCCG
>JAUMTR010000010.1:4423792-4487724 GCA_032270685.1 Microctenopoma stevenorrisi
GATTTCCTGAAGTCCACCACCAGCTCCTTTGTTTTACTGATGTTGAGCTGGAGATGGTTTTGCTCACACCAGTCCACCAGTGGACCACACCAGTCTTTTATCTGCAAACAGTAGCACAATTTTTATTGGGGATCTTGCTGTAATGTAAATGTCACTGTGTGCACTTGTTGGCTTGTTACCATTGCTGCTTTCTTTCCATTGTGTTAGCATTATGTATTACAGCTAACAAAGTAAATAACCCCTGCGTAAGCTGATGCCCCTGCTGTCACTTAACTGACTTAATGGATACTACAGTAGAAATAAAATATAGTATGTGTTAGAAAATAACGAGTTATTTTCTAACACATTGAATTTTGTACGTTTAGAACCTGTGCTAAAAGTGGCCACGGTCAAATTTCATTTTCAGTGTTGCAAAATGGATAAAAAAAAAAGAAATCTATGTAGAAACGGGAAGCAGAAGAAAGTGCAGGGAGGGAAAATTCAAATAAAGTGAAGAAAGTTCTGGCACATCAATCCTCCGGCCAGCTGTCGGAGGTGACATTTCATTAGTACACCTTGTCAATAGAGAAATTGTCTGCAAAGACAGCAGTTGCGTGTGAGTAACGAGGAAGGACAGAGACACAGGCAGAAAGAGAAAGCCTATGAAGACGAGGAAAAGAGCACAGTCCTTTTTCATTAGACCCTTCCTGATTCTAGCCACTGGAAATTACCAACATTGTGGCTATAGGCACGATGAGAGAGTAGGTGGTTGTCCCGCTTCCATTTTAAGTCTCTATCAATCATCCATCTTCGCTTTTCACCCCCTGCTGATGTGGCATCTCCAGCCCACAGAAAGTTGTCGTTCATCCTTTCCTCCACCAGCCAATTGGCAGAGACATTTGAAGGAAAATCACCGGCATAACGACCCCCGCCATTTCCCGTAACGTCCTCATCCATTAATTAAGAGGTTTCCAGTAGTGAGAGACAGCAATGGTAGAAAAAGGCTGGACTTTTTGATGACTATCTCATGAGGGGTATCAAGGGCCCTGCTGTTACCCCCGTGTAGGCCCATAATCACAGCGGTGGCTGCAGGCAGCTTGAGGCAGTAGGGGCACTGAAGATCACAAGACTTAAACTTCACATATCGGCACTCACTTTTTTCATTTTTATCAGACTAAGTGGTGTCTTTTTTTGTTTTGTGAATCCATTATGACATTGTGAAATTCTTATAATTCCTTCAGTTCAGTTCAGATTCTGGTATAAATAGTCAAGGTCGTACAAATCTAAATATCTATCTTTAAGATAGACTTGAAATCTAGTTACCTATGTCCAGCATATATACACAGGATCATCACAACACTGTTCAAACTCACAACAAACCATCACAACCCACTGAACTCTCACAAATACTGTTTGTGCTCTCAAGCTGTTTTGTAGCAGTAGCGATACAATGACATTCTGAATGACTCTGTTTGATACACTTACACCCATCCAGATATGTAAATGGCAGCATCAGTCTGCCAGATTCCTCTTCCAAGTTTCCAAAACATCACAGCCCACTTAGCCCATGTTCCCCCAGCACTTCACTGTTACCAGTTCAACAGTGATCCACTGGGCTTCCCGTTGACTGCTCCTACACTGCCTACTCTTAGACGCTCACAAGATGCACATCATAGGCAGTAAAAGGGAAAAAGTCGTCAGTTTTCAGTCTTTTCAAGTGCAGAGCGTGACACCTTGAGGCTTTCACCGTGTGAGACAGCGTTTCCAGATCAAGACATTTCTGCTTTTCATGTTGGTCCAAGATGTTTTTCTCTTCTTATTTGCCCATCTCGCTCCACAGGGTCTGCGCCATGCTGGGACATGCTAACAAAATAGTCAAAATAAAACAAAAAAACTGTGTCAAAAGCTTTAGTTTGATAGTTTAGGGTTTGTGTCTGGAAGAGAGGGGCTGACTCCAACAATAATTAGACCTTTTGGGGTAAACAAACACAGCTCACCACTGTTTTTGAGCAGTTGGTGCTGTCTGTTATGTTAATTTGCATCACTTGACAGTAGATAAATAATAATTAAGTGGTGATAATCAGCGTGAGTGATTCGTGCTGTCCCAGAAGGACCCTCACCTCCTAGTATCTGTGTCCATCGGCGGCAGCTCTTTAGTCATGTTTGTTGTTTCTCACTAACTAGTGTCGTTGAGAGAGAAAAATATGGTAAGTGTAAGGCAATGAGCAGGAATAGGTGGTCGTAGTTTTTCAAGTTATCGTCACTTTCCTCATTAAAGTAACACACAGCGTTGTGTTGTACCCAAACAATTAATTTGTCAGATTAAGACAGAAAGAAAAGCCCTATGTTTATTAAGATAGATTATTAAAATTGCTAAAGTTGTCAACAAATTATTTAGCTCTCAGGTTTTTTTATGGCAGTATGTCAGAATATTTATAGCGAAAATGTAATTCTCCTTCAACCTAAATGAAATGGCAGCTTAAAAGAGTTGCTCTTTTAATATTGTTTATTGGAATTTGTCAGGAAAGGCCTCTGTCTCAGCAAGATAATATATTGTAGATTTGCAATGCTAATGAGACTCTGAAATATCACTCTTAACAAGTCTAGAAAAATCTACTTGAGGAATGATCTATTAAAGCACGAGTTTTATCACAGCTCTACAAAACAGCCTGTCTCCGAGTTTGTCATCAAACCATTTATTTCCTTGCATATTGACTGAGGATGATAATAGTAATTGTTTAAAATGTTTAGATGTTGTTTGATTTCAGGCACAGAGAGAAATCAGAAGACTGTGGCCTTGTAAAAATGTGGCCTCTTCAACGGATCTGGACAGAGTTCTTAATTTTGCCCTTAATGGAACCACAAAGCAGTTGCGTGATCATCTTGGGCCTTAGCCGCTAATGAGATAAAAGTTATAAAAAAATTTTAAAATAAAGTAATAACAAAAATAGTAAACAAAAATAAATGTGTAACAGAGATAATTCGACTTTTATATTGCGTAAACACTGCAAGAGTGTTAAAATTGAGGGTGCTTTTGGCTAAATGTTAAGACAGCATGCTGAGACTAAATAGGAACAATCGTTTTACTATGCCACGGATCTTAGCTTGACTTGTTACTTACTTACTTAACACAAAGCAGTTAAGGCTGATGAGAAATGTATTAGCTCTGCAGGTATTTTCGTCATAGGTAAAGTATTGGACAAATTAAAACAAACAAAGTCAAGAAAACACAAACGTCTTTACAGTTCAAACTGCAGGGAAGTACTCGAAGTCCAGAGTAGCGCTAAGGAAATCCAGGCTCGAGAGCTGACAATGCGGTCAAACAATCTGGCAGAGGTGGAGTGTCAGAGTGGCAGCTTAAATGTGCTGAGGGAGCCTACAGGTGAGAACAATCAAATAATGAGCAGTGAAGTGAGCTGTACCGAGGATGGTGTGGTCAGAGGAGGTTACCAAAATAAGAGCCCTTGGACAGGAAATGAGGCCAGGATTCTGACGATTATGGTGGCATCAAAGGGCAAGCCAGAGGTCTTAATGTCTGCAGCTACCAATTTCAATAATCCATCTAATATCAGTCTGGCGCGACGAACCATGTCAGTAGGTAAAACACATTAAAAAGCAAAAAATTACTTTAATTTCTGTAAAATGTTAATTATAGTTTAGTTTGTTACAGTTTTTTATTTGACAAGTTGTATTTAATGTATAAAACACTACCTGGGGGATGTTTCAAATCGTCTCATTGTGTGCATGTGTTTTTAGAATTATCTGGTTGATCCTGCCAGTACACACGGCCGGTACAGTGAAACTGCGATTGGCTCATTAAATCAGTTATGGTTCCTTAGGCTCATCTGCAGCATTTCTTACATCTTACTTTTTACAGCTGCTGCTAGCCCCATTGTCACAAGACTATAGCAGCTGGTTTTCAAAACGCTTGAATTTTTTCCCATCAACTTTCTCTCACCTCACTCGGACATGTGTAAATGTCCATTGTATGATCAGAGTCACACAGTAGCCTGTTTATTTATGTCACAACCTGACACAGTAAACAGATTTTCATTACCTTTCCCTGTAAAACTCACTCCATTTATGCCCCCAGTGCTCTGCAGGGAACTCCAGTCTCTGAAACAAATGTGCAACAGGATAATGGAGCAACTGTGAGTAAGGCTGCCAAAGTTTGCACATTGTGTTAAGACACCATTTAAAGTTCTGTCGATACCTGCAGCAGAGTATTGATCTCCCGATTCCTCTTGAAGGCCCCAAACTTTCCACGTATTGATAGATTATGCAGATTGGCTCTGCAGTGTTCGGATGAGCTGTCTATGCCATGATATAAGACCATGACAACAATCTCATCTATTTATGTGACTTGAGTTGTTATGAGTTTCAAAATAGGCTTCTGAGCTGCCACAGGCAAACTGCAAATGCACTGTAATTTAGGAGAAATGGCGTCTAAAGAACAGTGGGTATGCAGTCAATCTGAGTCTGTATAGATTTAAACTAAAATATCAGTTCCGACACAAAACGCTTAAAAAAGCCACTGATAACACTTTCTCAGTTTCCTTAAAGTAATGCAGGTGTTGATGCTTCTTATAGGGGAAAAACAGGATTAGGAAGTAAATTGCACTGTCACTTTGTGATGGGTACTGAGGTTGTATATCCCTCTGACATTACTGCTACACAGACTGACTTAAACACAGATGACAAGGTGTTGCTATGGAGACCTTAGTGAGGAACCTGCACCAGCCTATCAATGGACACTTTATGCAAACACAAAGATGGGTGTACTTACAGCACAATGTTGTAGGAAACATCAAAGGAAGCCAGGTTAACCACTGCTGCTGCAGCACTAAATGTGCTAATTCAAACAAAGTCTACAAAGTCTGAGTGACATAAAATTTCACTTGTAAACATTGCATCCTGAACTATTAAATTACTAAAGCAAAAAATACAAAGCTATGTGTCTGGTCATGTGTGCCAGCAGGTCTGATGTGCGTGTGACACATAATAGTAATAATAACGGAAGCTACTGCAGAATTCTATTAAGTCTTCTGTCAAAACCAGAGACTAGCACTAACACTAACACTGCCAGATATTATCAGCAAATATTAGCCTAATATTGATATGTTAAATTGTTTGTTTTTAGATGTAGTGACATTTATACAAAGATCTATGATGTCCAGAGCAAGAATAACACTGTAAGTTTTGATTGTTTACCGTCATGAAGTTTACTCACAAAACATTCCTAATAGTCTAATGCATAGGTGTCAAACTCTGGCCCGCGGGCCAAATTTGGCCCGCAATGTAATTATATTTGGCCTGCGAGGCTATACCAAATCACTACTCGAGCTGGCCCACCAGTATTATACAGCGCATTTATTCATCGCTGATACTACAAATACTACGATTTTGCATATCTGGACTATTAAGTTATATATTTTACAGTAATAATTGTTGCTTGTTCCATATTCAATGTTAAAGCAAATCTTGTTTGGGTCCATATTAAAAAGTTCATTTGTTCAATGCTGGCCCGTGACTTTGTTCAAGTTTTACATTTTGGCCCACCGTGTATTTGAGTTTGACACCCCTGGTCTAATGTATGAATGCTGTTAGCTCTTAAACGCACCTCAGAAAGTACACAGCCGCGCCCACCAGCTCAGCCTACTCTCAGGCTTCTGTAACCCAGCCAATCAGCACAGAGTTGTCTTAGAATTAAAAATCTAATTCCAACATTATGTGTGAGATGGCATCTCAACAACCATTGACTGTGTAGCCATGATGTTTGGTACATGCACGTCCGATATTCCCTTGAGGATGAAGTTTAGAGACAATGATGATCCCTTTGTTTTGAATAATCGTAATTATAATTCTTTAGAAATGTTTTAAATCCCTATCAACATCATCATAAAATCATGAAAAAAATACTAGCATTCAGCTCCGTAATCGTCGCCGATCCCTTATAAGAATTGATCTTAGAAAGGTTCATGCTACCGGTGCTACACTGCACAGCTCGTTGGACGCTGTTGAGCGATCGCTGCAGCACCCGTATCTCAACTCTAGCCATAAATTCATTGTTAGCTCAGTCATGAATCAGTCATGTGTTGCTTTTTCTCTCTCAACTCATCATCCGAGTGATTAGTTATTACGTGAGTGTAAGTCAGACGTTAAAACATGTGATTCGGTCTCATTTTGAAGCGAGTTATCATTAAAAAAAAACAACAAATTCTTCCAGTGTGTTCACAGCTTCAGGTATTGTGCAGCAAGTGGTAATTTGTGACTTGCTGTCATGACCCACATAAAAACATAGTTCCTGTCTTCATTTTTCTTTGTTGGTAAAATGACCTAAAAATTGAATAATTCTGGGAACTATGCAAATAGGCAAAGAAAATGACCATTATGATTATGCATCATTGAAATTCAGATGAAAAAGATGAAGCCCCTATTTTGTAACATCCATCAATATGGTAATTTTAACATTTACTCCCCCTGTTCACCATTTCTTGGTTCTGTACTTTTACTCTTTGAGACCTGAAAGCACTACAGCTGGTTGAAAGCACACAGCAGACTTACATACGCTGTACACACAAACACACACTGCGGCAGGTTAAGGTAAAGTCCCAGTTTTCCTTCCCTACCTACCTATCAAAATATTAATCACCAAATTATCTTTTGGCACAACGTTTCCGCTAATTTGCTCCAGGTGCTCTCTTCTCTAGATGATCCCTGGCGATTAACGAAAGTATTTAAATAGCTGAAGAGTCTTTGTAATACTTACAGAATTTTCATGAAGCAAATTATATGCATAACACTGCATGTTTTTTTTTAAGACATGGTGTCATTTAAAGTGAACCAAAATTATTTAATAGTATTGTTGTCAGAGAAACAACTGTTTGTGAGAGATTTGTGAGAGGAAATTGCTATAATGGATCTTTATTGTGATTGATCTTAAAGATCAGTGTGTCCACAATTGACGAGCGAGTCAAATGCAGCATTGAAAATCGTTGGGTAGATTTATTTTGCTGAAGGGTAAATAAATTAAGCAACTTAGTTTGTAGTGCATTACTGGATCTGGGACTGAGTAATCTGTTTGAGCAAATGTCATGACTTGAGGATCAGCATGAGCACTGACGTTGGATCAGTGCATACCAAATGTTGCTTCCACAGCAGGCTCAGCTAAGTGGTTATTTAACTTTGCTCTATTAAATCCCTGCATAGCTTTGTTGTGTACTGTTGGTTAAGATTCTCAGTCATCCAGGTGAGGTTGTCTGGAAGCTGAGTCATGGCAACGAGTCAACAAGTCATTTTCCTTGTTCCTTGCTGTCTTGCTCGTGTTAACAAGAAAGAAGTCCAGTTGCCAGATGACTCAGCGTCGGGACAGATGATAGAAACTATGCGTAGCATAATATAAATGATTCCAAAGTGATTAATTTCGTCCACCTTTTTTGTACTTTTTATAAAATGTTATTAAAGTAAGGATGTAAACACTGAATCAGCCTAATAATTAGGAACAGCTTATAACTTAAATCAAGAGGCTGGTGCAAATAAATTTATTAGCCTGCCTCTAAACACTCTGTAATTAAGGCAATCAGCACCGAACCCACAATGTAAGTCTTTAAAAACTGCCAGTCTGTCATTTTTTGCAGACAGGTTCTGTTGGAAAAAATCTTGCAACTTCCTGTTCGGGGCAGCTACTTCCTGTTGAGGTTGACTAGACTTATATCTTTGTGTCTGCTGAACTTTAATAATTTCATGAGAAAACTGGGCCCTGTAAAATTTAGCAAACGCCGCTCAAAGCAGATGAAAGTAGTGCATATGGCGAGGACCATTTTAAGCTACAAATGAACACATAGTGGGATTCCTTATGAGGATTTACAGCAGCTCTGTGGTTTATCTGGGATTGTCTCAAGCTAAACTGCAGTGCCCGTGTTCACTGTAATGAAGAAACATGTCAGCCGGCAACACTGGGGCTTATTGAGGTGTTTTTCATCATATCTGGATAGTAGTGGATGCCTGTGGCAACACTTGTCAGTTGAGCAGTTTATTGTCGGTTTAAATTGTTTATAGAATTTTTTATGCTGTAGTGCAAAAAACTGAATCTTTGTTCATTAATAAACTAGAAACAAACAATTTGTACTGTCTGAGCTTACTGGTATATAATGTGCATTCATACAATGTTGTATACGTAGTATGTTAAACAGGTTACTGTATTGTTCACCATATCAGTTTGTCTACCCATCATCGGTGCATATATACCCATGCACTGCAAGCAAAAGTATGTGAAGTGTCGTAATTCTGAGTCATAGAGTTATCTTAAGTTTAAGCTTCAAGCAAGCAAATCATTTCATTTTTGCTATTCATCAGAATAAAAGCGATCATAAGGAGGAGTACTGCTGGGAAAATTGTTGCAGTGCTCTCTGCATCAGCAAAACACGGTTAGGTTTTCTCCGCTTCAGTCTGACTAAAAATAAAGCTGAATTGCAGCCAGTGAAGGTCAGCATGGATTATGGAGCACTGCGCTCCCCGTGGAAAAGAGTTGTTTGTTGTCCGTCCCAATGTCAGATCGAGAATCAGGAGGGGAAAGTGGCTTTCTCAGCAGGTCCAGACTTCCTGTCAATGATAATCCGATGGAATGGCTGATCTGGGCCCGATGGATCGAGGCCAGCGTGGATGAGACAAGCTGAACAGTCAGGATGACGCCTGTATAGTGCTCAGAAACTATCCAAGCTGGTAAAGCAAGTAAAAGAAATCGATTGTTTACACAGATCACAATATAGATATGGCGGTTTTTAATCCAAAATACAGCAGTTAAGTGGCAGAACATTAATTAGATTTAGCACATGTGCAGTGTTTTAATTAGGGTGTTTCAATTAAGTTAGGATTTCCCTGTGCTTAAAGGAGCAAAGTAGTTTGTGCCCTTTCAATCAGCTCAGGAAAATAACACTTGTGCAGTGAGGGTCATGAGCACGTCACACCTCTAGCACGAAGTCCACAGAAACTCCTACGGCAACTGTAGACTGTAAGCAGTGGCCAGCGTGTCTGGAATGCAGAAAGTCGCAGGTTCGAATCCCCGCCAGACTCCTAGTCCATACCCTACCAGGTGTGTCCTTGAGCCAGACACACATCGCTAGCTCCTTGTAAGTTGCTTTGGATAAAAGCGTCTGCCAAGCAAAGTAAAGTAAGGTTATAGTAGACTAATTCTACAATGAGGAACAGGATCGGTCTGTGTGTTACCTCAGTCTGATTGCAGATATGGATACAGATCTAAATTCTTTCAACCAGCAGAGGTTAGAGCAGCTTTAAAATAGTTCCTTAAATTAGACCAGCCTAGAGATGCTGGTGCGACTAAATAAACTGCAAAAGCTGATTTACAGTCAAATGTGCAATCAAACATATATTCAGATGGTGCAACGTGCTGCTGGTGTTGGTCTTCAAGGCACTGACTAAAAAGCACTGCAGCACTTATAGTCAGCGCTCAGCGACAATAAAACCACACACACAAAAAAAAATAAGCCTGGCAGTTGTTAATTGAGGCTAAAAGAACGTGCTATAAATGATTTTCTTCCTTTCACAACATGTTGTAGGGAGTTCTATTTCTTTACACTTCACCCAAATGCTTCATAATTAATAGTTTTGATTGGCGTCATGTCTTCAGCTAAGTGTCTAAACCAGCGTCAGTTTGTTCCAACATGTACTTCTTTCATCGTGGGGAAAACTGCTGGCAAACATGCTGGCAAAATCCGTCTGGATTAAAAGAGTTTATTACTTTTGCCGCACGCGCATCTGCCTTGATCTTCTCCTCACATCGGCGCTGTTTGTGCTCGAGGTTGTGGAACAAATGCGATGCACGTTTCCACCTATTGTTGGCTCGGGTAGCTGACACAACTTGCAAATCAGAGATGTTGGATTTAGAGCTGATTTGTTGCCTGAATATTTTTAAATGACAGAGGGAAGCTCTGTTTGCCGGAAATTTTTTCCCCGGGCTGCAGCTTGTGAGCTTCCACCGTGCATGTTCTGTGCGTAGAGACATGCAAGATACCAACGTTGTGGTTTGTATGCAAACACGCTATCGCACAGCTATATAAACAATACATATTCTATCAATATTCATATCAACACAAACCAAACGGTTTCTGCATGTGAACACTGATAACTACAATGTTTGTGCATTTGGGCCCTGACCTCCTTTAAATTAGGGGTGACCTACACTAAATAATGTGTGCATTCTGTGCTTCTTGTGCAGATGTGCTACAGTGGCAAAGCCACTGATGACAAGCAGCTGATCTTCTAGACAAAAAGCTAGGCGCTCTTTGCAACTGTTATGGAAAGAGCTCTCATCCCACGATGGGATGAGCTGTGCGTTCAGTACTCCTCCTTCAGAAAACTAGGTTTCTAATCAGACGTTCGAGAAATGAAGCACAGAAAATTCACCGTGTTGGTGCTCAGGATGCTGAGGAGTACAAGTGAGTCATTGAATAAATTATGTGCTGAACGCTGATCACTCGACTCTAAATGAATACACACGTAGAGTACACTTATCAAACTCGCCTCATTTCGAAGCCCGTTGCTCATCCTCGTCTTTTTACTTCTGTCAAATTACATGATTTCTCAGCATGACGAAGCACTAATGTCCAACATTACTGACAGTGACAGCAAAGGTGAGGCTGCCCATTCGTGCTCACCTCTGTGTGATTTGGCCACTTAAGCAGCTGTGATCTTCCTTGTGGGACAATCAGAGACAGTGTGATTGCGTCCTTGGCTAATGCTAATGAGCGATTGATTGATGCATTAAGTAGAAATCCATAGGTAAGCGTGTTTCAAATAAAACAGAATGATGTGCCTTGTGTTTCTTTGCATAATCATTTCCACACAGTCAACTGTATTGTTGATGTTTGAGGGCACAGTGGCAAGAGAGGCTTGTCGCAGTCACTGTAGAGTAATAAAAAGCAGCCGTAATGGTCGGATATCTAACATCCATGTCTCCCCATGTGCAATCCTGTCGGGCTCTGTTATGCTGTAAATTTTGTTGTCACTTGATTGCCTTTCCATTTTAATTACTGTATCTTTGTTGTATTGTCCTTAAATAAGTCTTTTTTTCAAGGTTTCAGGTGAATTGGAGGTTAATTTAATCTCTACTTTAATGTGAACAGTCTTTGTAAAATAATAAATGAAGCTTAATCGTAACAAATGAATTAATCACAATATCCTGTTCCTAACTTCGGGTTGTAATTGTTGTTATATTAATCAATGGTAAAATAAAAACCGTTGTAATGTGTGAATGGAAACAATTCAACCCAGGATTCTCAGTCTGTAGCAGATGGAATTTAATCTCTCAATTTTTACCTTAATTAATACCAATTTTCAGTGGCACTACAGGAAGACGTTCCCATATTAGATCACTTCACACCTTACCTTAGTCTTTCAGTTGTGTATCCTGGACCAAATAATTACAGTAATTTGCCAAAACCTCAATGTGTAGTAACGGTTCTATAGCTGCTATCTTCTGATGTTGTGAAAAGCCAAAATCTTAAAAGCTGCATTTTACCATGATATCTTGTTGCACTGGTTTATGAGATCTGTGTCTTACTAGGATGTACAGTGACTGTTCACAGTGTCATGAAACACAAATCTGCTGCAAAGACAGAGTTCAGTCAGTCATGCGGTCTTGGTGCCCTCCTGCTTCTCTCTAATATCAAAGTCATCCTCGATGGCAACAAGGTCCAGCGTCATGACAGCTAGCCTAACTCCACAAGACAGCTTTAACAACATTACTCTTCACCTGGGATGGGTATGGAAATTACCTTGGCCCATGACAACTGATCCTTCTTGTCTGCTGTACTCGTGTGCTCGCGTATCCTCCATTGGCTGCTTCAATTCTGAAAAAGAGAAAAAAATAAAAACTCAAAGGGGACAAAAGTTGAATCGTTTCTGCATAGCAGGCCGTTAATTATGATGTGCTGTAATTGCAGATCTTTGGGGCCGGCCAATTATCAGATTGAAGTGGGCAGCCTTGGTCTCCTGTATTTTGGAAATAACCAACGGTTAGATTGCCACTGCTTTGACTCAGTCAGCCCTGTGAACAGGGCCGTGGTCATGAGAAGGTATGAGGTTGGAGATGACGTGACGATAATTTTATTAGTTTATTATAAGCATAGTATTGCTTAAAGGAATAACATTTTTCACATGTTTAGTTGTACTTTCACCGTTGAGATAATTTGTGTCCACAGTAAACACTACAGACTTGATTATGGGTCCTTCTTAGGGAATCATTTTATCTTTATCAGTTGGTTATCATTTGTATATTTACTGAGCATGTACTCATTATCGTACTAATTATACTTTATACTATATTTCTATTCTTACTTACTTTATTTACTTCTCCAAATGCAACAAACAATACTTCAGTTGAGGACACAGAGACCTTGGAATTCTTAGTTTTTTCCTACTCCTCAAACCTTAAACCGTTTCTCTTCATTCTCCCCCACAATTTCCAGATACAATTTGTCATCCAGCTACATATCCCATTCCACATGTGATCTGATTCAGGGTCTCATTTACAAAGTACACAATGGAAATCAATTGTCCTGAATCAATAAACAATACTTGCCTTTTGTGTAAAAATATTTCCCAATGGTCAAGTAAGAAAAAAGGGCCTACCATGCAGTCATCTGTGTCTTACATTTATTATTGGGTGCATCAGTTAACACACACATAGCCCTTATGGGAGTTGTCACACAATCAAATGCTGCCACAGGCCCTTCTGTCCTTTACCATTCCTCGTGGACACACATAAGTGACAGGGTGATGAGAGGGAGGCATGACTGCCCTTTCCTCTACATCTTTATGACCTTTTTAAAATTTGGAAATGGAGCTCTGGGCTTTTGGTTGGGCCAGTGATGCTATGAAGTGAGCTTGTCTCACAGAAAATTATACAGAACTTAAAAGAAAGGCCTTAGTGGTATAGGATTAGAGTACATGGTACAAACCAACCACATCATAAAAACACAAACCTTTTAAAAACTAGATTGTGTCTACTTCTACAGCCTCTGTTTATTTGATAAACTGGTAACGTTGAATGAAGATAGTGATTATTTTCCTCATTTCATACATATTTGGGGAAACAGTTATCTTTATTGATCTATATCTCAGACATAACCTACAGTTAATTGCAACCAAGCTTCCAGACGATTAAGTATTTTTGGCTTTTTTTACTTAGACTTATTTACACTGACAAGTACTTTTCTTTGCTTAGCAGACGCTTTTATCTAAAGCGACTTACAAGGAGCTAGTGCTGGGTGTCCTGCTCAGGGACACACCTGATACAGAAATAACTGTGTACGAAGACACATTTGTCATGAATTGTTGTCAATTAGTCAAAAGGCCTTCACTTTTTACTTCTTACAGTACTAACTTCTTACAGAACTAATTCATATTTTTGTAGATTATCTGGGTTATATAGTTATAGTTAGCATTATATATTCCATATATTCAACATATATTACAAGTAAACTGATAGTACACCTGTAAGTTCAGTATTTGTATTTAGTACTTACGGAAATTCTTATTTTTAATAAAAACATTAGTAGACTATGCAGTTACAGTGGGTGACTTTGACATCATCTTCAGAGTGGGCATCACATAGCAGGAGCAGACTAACAACTGAAAGGAGGAGAAATGGTGCCTTCCTTTTTAGTGTGCTAACGATCAATTATTTCCAATCTACTTTGGTGCAAACCTATCTGGTGCTGGTGGTGTGGACTATACAGGCTTGTTAACTTAGCATGCTCGTGTTAGCACTGATTAGCAGCTCCTGCACAGGTCAGTGCAGCATCCAGTAACACATTGCTTCATAGTTTTCCTCACACATAAGTATGCACAGGTTAATACACAAATGGTATACAAAAAAGAAATAGTTAGACATGTGACTAATTGTCATCCTGTAACTGTACTAGCACAATATTTGATGGGATTCTGTGCACTGTGGTTGTAAGCACACCATCACTAGCTCAGTTCAATGGTGTTTTTCCATTGGAGTAATGGAAACCGTGCTTCCCCTGGTGGCTCACTTAAACACACTTGCCCTTTCAGCCCTGGTTACCTAATAGCTGCCGCCACATTGATCATTCCCCATGCTGTCTGTCACCTCCCGCGTGCCAACCCTAAGCACTGATGAACTCGGACAGATAGAAACTCTCGCGTGGCGGTTGTCACATGGTTCCAGCATCCGTGACCTTTATAAGTTTGGACCACAATTTACTGAAGATTAGCTGAGTCCAACATGTAAATTATCCAGAGAAAGGGCAGTCGAATCAATTTATCTTTAGTTTAGATATTACTGTATTTTCCGGGAGGAGAAGCGGTGGATAGAACAGAAAACAATTACAAAGATTTAAGAGCAAAACGAGGAGGAAATGGGCAACACTGAGATAGTGAGACGTGACCTTTTTATTTTTAAAAATTAAGTGCTGGGTTCCTTTAAGAACTATGCACTTACAACTAATTATTAGCTGCAATTTTTCTGAAACTCTGAGGAGAGACATTTACAACATGATGAGGCTCTATTTCTGTAAAGCTCTCGTGCTAGGCGGTCATTTGATCTCCTTAAGTGGCAATAATATGCAAGTGTACAAAAGCAAACTGGTTTAATGCCTACATGTGCTCACCTTCTGTATCATGTCAACTCCATTATAAGGCACGTCCTTGTTAAATGTTGACCTATGACACAGTGTCCTCTAAAGAGTAATCCATAATCATTGTGTTCTCCATGTGGACATGTTCTTTGGGTCTTGGTATCAAACACTGATAAGCTCTCCTGGATGGTGCAATACTTTATACACCAATTATGTGGCCCTGCCTCCCAAGCCAGCACCACTGACATGTAGCCAATGCAATTTCCATAACGGAGCAATTGGCACCCTCAAGGCGAGCCGCCCAGCATTCAGGACACCACTGCCATGCGTCTTAGCCTTGCTCTCAATTTTAGAGTTTGGAAAGTCACATCATCAACAAGCCAAAGACTTAAATGTCAAAGAAAGATTTGAGTCAGCAAAGTTTTGAGGTTTAATTGCCAGTCTGCAATAATATCGTGAGTGTAACTCACCACTGACTTGATTTACATTAGTTTAGCAGTGGTGCTTCTCAAGGACAATTACCAGTTTTCTTCCTCTCCCAGCATCTGAGAACACGGTGACCCCACATTACAGCAACACAATGAATCAGCTTTATTGGATTACCTCCCAACCTTGACACCCCCCTGACTGAGCAGGAGGATGTGGGATCCCATCTCCCACTGAACTACTTGAACCTGACGAGATGTTCCAGTAATGTATTAGACACTTTGGATCCTCTGGCAGTTGTTTATGTTGACCTCTGTTTAGGCTAAGTTGAGAAAAGGGATATGAAAAAACCTACAGCTGCAGAAATGCCAAAGAATTATTACTCAGTGTAAACATATTTAATCATTAGAGAGATTTAGTCATTTACTAGTCATGATATGCAGCTGGTTTAACTTACACGTAGAATGATGCTTTTGAAAATATAGGGCTATTAAGTCAATACAGATTACATGATAATTAACAGAAGTAAAAAGAAAAAAAAGTAAAGATTTCTAAAAACTTACATTTCTTATGTCTTCTCCTTTTTGTGCTCTTTATGCTGTACATATATATATATATATATATATATGCACATTATTTAATTGTTTATTTGCTTGGTAGATTTATGAGATTAGTTGTGAGTTAGCACTCATTGTGAGCTGTAGGAACAAACTGTGGCAGTTTACATAGACACAGAGTAGAGCTGGAAGAAGTACACTGTCAGTCAAAGGGTTTGTCATGTTGCCACTATTGCCAAAGAGTTTTCTAATGATGGGTTTTCCTTTTAAACTTTAAACATTAGCAAGCATAACATGTTATTGGAAGATAGTTTTAATGTTTCTGATTATAGGCATTTGTCATTCTGTGTAAATGTTCTTTTAAACAAACGGATACAACAGTCATTTACAAGATTAACAGTGTCTCCACTACATATCGGATCGGTTTGATGTCATATAATCTTTTTTCCTTAGAAAAAAAAATAATTTCTGTGTGTCCAAACATTTGACTGATAGTCTAATGCATTGCCAGAGTGCTTGTTTACACAATATACACTGAAGTTCAACTTAAAAAGGTCAGTGAGTGACAGCACAATGAATATCAGGCACACATATCTCCCATAGTTGTCTTCATTGTCATGAATTGTCATGAAATGTCATGATTCAAACATGCCTTTGCCTCTCCATGGTTACTGCTGCCCTTTAGAAAAACCTGCAATATGTTGCATTCACAGACTCAGACCACCACATGAATAGATGTCAAGAGATGTTATCACAAACATTTCAACCTTTTTGAAGTATCAAAAGCCTGCCTAAACATGCCTGAACATGTGGCTGAATTACTTTAGGCTGCCAGGAACCCACTGATGTCCTTGATGGGATGTGATATCCATGTATGCAATCTTGAACGGATGCCTCATGCGCTGAATGCTCTTTGCATTATAATTTCTATAGATGTATAATCAGGGTGACACAGACAGAAGGACGGTGGGGGGGGGGGGGGGCACATTTAAAATTTAAATAAATAAAGGTCTTATCAGTGTTGTTTGTGTGATAACAGGGTGCAAGGTTAAATCGTTCTCTTGGTGAAACACTGAAGCCTTTTTTACTGATTTAAAGGGGCAGAAAGAAGCATAAGCCTGCGAGTGATACAATAAGTCACGGTTGTGAAGTTGGCTCCAATTACAGAATTAATTGGGATAAGTCAAATCAGACGAACACATTTAAAAAGTCTCCAAAACCGTTTGTGTGCAAGCATTAAATTGGTCATGAGACAATTATCTAAAAACCATCAAAGGAGACAGAAGAAGAAGAACCTCACTTTAACACTGGTCAGAGCATGTTTCTCTGCTACTGACACGAAACCCAAAAAAAAAAAAATATCAATCGAAAATCATTTCTAAACAGCGGGAGAGCACTGTAACAGACTTCCAGGGCAGCAGCAGCGGCAAGGGCTGCTGCATCCACAGTCTCAAGCTCTTCAATTGAGTCTCTCTAGTCACGTAAGGTGCGTGGGCGAGTGAAGGCTCTGGTTTCTGTCTTTGCCGTCCTGTCGGTTTCATCAGCGGGTGCACCGCTCTGTTACTCGACATCCTCCTCCAGAGAAGACACCTGCTGTTTTCATCTTGAAATCTCATGTCGGTCTGTGATCAATCACTCCCTGTCAAGAGAAAGCAATACTGATCCATAGCTGCAGTGTTTGGCTTTTCTAAGTTGGTTGCACCGCTGCCTAAAGTGTTTGTTCATCTTGTGCGTGTGGCCTTGCTGTATCAATACTAGCAAAAAAAATCTTTTTTTTTCCTTTTCTACGCAGCTACTTTGAGCTCTTCACAGGTAACTATTGTGTAAAGACTATTATTTCATTCCTTCAAAAAGGAAAAGTAAGAAAGGACAGCCCTTAATGTGGGTGACTTTCCAAGCTAATGGTGCTGTCAGTGGCTAATCGCGCTGTCGGCTACCATTACCGTTAAGGCGTCCATCTTGTCTTCGTGTTCAACTTTAGTTTGAACTGAAAGTGCTTGAATTCTTAGATGCGTACAATAATGTAAATTTTATTTCCCTTGAGGAAAATTGTCTACATCACATTGTTTCTCTCTTTCATTAGCATTTATGTTGGCATATTGTCATTTTTTAATTTGTAAGTCTCTGCAGGCAACCCTGTCACTTAAATCTTATGTTTTCATGCACATTAAGTGCAAATTCAAATACTGCATGTTTTTATCCACTTCAGTGGGACTGCATTCTTCATTAACATCATGGGGATATGTTGACAATTAGCGTAAATTGCAAACTGTTAACTGTTAATATGTTAATAACGAACATATCAGTATTTGCAGAAAACCACAAAAATACCCAATCTTGCTCTGCTGTATGTCAGTTAATGTTCAGGTTTAGTTAAAGGTTTAAAAATGCACTGCTATGTGACATACACACATACAACGCCCACGCCTGTTACGGTGCCATCACAGCTGACAATCAACGACGTTCATCAGTGATTTCTGTGTGAGAGACACTGAGGAATGAAGCAAGAGAAAAAATGTCTGAAAATTGCTGATTTAACTGATTTATTTTGTTGATTGGATCATTGACGCAGCACATTTAAGCGATAAAAAAAATGAGATGCTGGAGCCTAATCACATTTATGATTCCTTAATACCTGCAGAGCTAATGGCTGGAAAAAGTATTTAATAGTGATACTAATTAGGACATTTTAGCAGCCTTACTCACTAAACTTGCTTGCTTATGTGTCTTTATAAAATTCTTTTGGGTCATATTGATTGGAATCCATTAGAGCCTAAAACAGAAACTCAGGGAAACACAACTGAAGCCTAACAATACATTTGTCATGTTTGCGCACATATGTCATCAGTGACACAGAGATTGCGTAGATGGCTAGCCCGAATAAAATATGAGCAAATCTAATACAGCTCAATCTGCAACTAAATTAGAATAACATAAAAGGTTTTACAGCTACTGGCACCGACAATAATTTAACGTACGGTGGTGCCATATTTCGAAACTGCCGACTTTTACCCCATTTCCCTCAAATATTTCTCATCAGTGATTGATGTTTTTTTTTCCCTTCTCAATTAGTTTAGATCAGATTAACCAAACCCACTTTTTAAAAGCTCTATGTGTCAGATTTCTCTGCCCCTTGTGCACCACATCAATGCAGCTCATAAATAAATTCCTCCTTCGAGCCACACAAATCAAACATGTTGGTTGTTGTTTGTCAGTGTACCAACACTGTGTGCTCTTATTAATCTCAGTAATTTCAACGGACATAAGTGGGGATGCCATCGTTATTGTGTCACAGGCTGAGCACTGGAACATTGGCTTATTGGTTATGGTTGAATTATTCATTTGAACCACGAGATTGCTGCTTGGCTATGTGGTCCATGTCAATGAGACCCTGAGAGCCTGACAAGTGTTGGGGATGGTACGATGACGACAGGGCGAAATGATCCATGCTCTCTCTGCTAACTTTTCTTCATCAGCAGAATTGCAACACTGTCTGTGTGACTGATCTGGACTCTGATCCAGCATTGCTTTTTTCATCACCAACCCCACTGCACAATAAAACATTTTCAACATACTCAGATATCTGCTGATGAATTGATCCGTACCACTGCGGGAACGTAGCAGTTTTTCACGGTGATTCATGTTTTGATAGAACTGATCATCTTAAACTCTTAAGGCGAAGGCAATTTATGCCAGTCGGTTGACAGTAGCATACATCCAAGGGTCGTTTTCGCTCGGAAAAAGTTTTGGACAAGCTACTAGTGTATTTGTGGATGAAAGTTTGATTGTGCCGACTTCTTTTTAGACATGGTAACTTGTGACTTTTGACACCCACTTGACAGTTTGTTAAGCCAAGTACTGTTTATCTGGTTTAAGCTAAGTTTCTCTTTTCTAGTAGCTAGTTCAATATCCAATTTAAATGTTAGAAAGTGTCCCGTCAGTAGTCTACAGTTGCAATTCTTAGGTTAAACATCTTCACCCAGATTTTACACATACACTTCTAGAAGGTTACTGAAAGTTTTACCAAAAGGACAAAACAAGTGTCAGAATCTCAGTGATGATCAGAGTGATGTTCCCAGTACTAAAGGGTAAGTTGATTATCAGAAATGTCATCACCAATTTTTAAACCTGATTATTCATTTATATTTTTTTTTAAGAAATGGTTTACTCATTCTAGCTTTTCCATGTGAGGCTTGGTGATATAAAAATGAAATGTCTTAGGTATTATTAATTTCTGACAAAATAAGCACTTGTAAGGAGATTTTATAGACCAAAGGTGGAGTAATTATTAATATTTTTTACAACCCAAAATATGTTCTCAATAATCCTTCATAATTGATCGGTAAAGCATTAGTAAATTATTTATGACAACTTAATTGCCCTGTGAAGGTTGCTTTACATGTGAGTGGGTCCCGATATTTTTTCAGCTCTTTGTGGTCTGGCAGTCTTATATTTAGCCACAAATTTGTGCACAGCCTGTTCTGTTATGGATGTCCACATTCATGCCAGATATGTTTGGCACAGTCACGAGAGTCGACGTGCAAGTTTAATTCCATATGTTGACTGAACTAAAGTATTGCTGGGCCCTTAAGCCCACCAATGATAATGCCAAATAAAATGTAATAGCCCTAGAGCCTTTGATTCATGTCTTCATCCCCGCAGCTACATTAAACAAGCATTGATCGTCCCCAACGCCCACCCTAATCCTAATGCAAAAAATAAAAAGCGTGCAAATTCCCCCAGCAGATATTCCTCCGCTTTCTGTGCTGATTGCGTACAATCAATACATGCTTTTGGGTGTAAAATAACCTTTTGATGACCAGTGAGGAAATGCAAGCCATTCAGACCGTTTCTCACACACCCTTATTGATTTACCCATCTGTGTGCTTCCCTCCCTGGCTCTCTCCTCACTCTAGCACACCGCCATAGTCTATTCTTTACTCTGGAGTTCAGTGGAAATCCTCTTTCTTTACAGCTATGAGTTTAACCGCACACTTGAGGGCGGATGGACCCTGCTCCACACATTCCCTCTCTGCCTCTGTGGTTTTTAAAGGTTAGTTTTGTCCAGTTTGCTCCCCCTCTGTGGTGAGAGGGGAACTGTGTCCTGCTGTGTTTACTCAGCTGAGCAACCAATCCACTTAGTCATTTATTTATATCAAGGCTTTTTTTTAAGGAGTGCTGCTTTACTTGTATGAATAGTGGATAGTGTGCTGCTGTAGCAATCGGTTTATGGAACAGATCTCAAAATGAGAAAAATATTGTATCGAACAGATGGAATGGATTTAAAAAAAATATTTTTATGAGCACAAATAAACGTGATACCTGTCATAATCTGGATGGGGTCATTTTCACTCCCCTGAGTGTTAAACCTTCTAAACAGCTCCTGATTATTTATTAATTATTTATTTACCTTTCTTGAGCCATTTTTGTATCATTTTAGTATGTGTTGCACAGAAAATCTCACTAATTGCCTTTTCAGGATAATGATGGTTTATATTCTTTTAGAAATCTGCACTTATTTATTACCGCGTTGAGCACATTCTCCTGAAATATATCCTGCGCATCAAAATTTTGGAACCTCTCAGTTCGCGGTTGTTCAATATATTTAATGTAATATGCTAATAAATCAGCTTTTTCCACCAGAGTAAGCAGCCCCTCTGCAGACTCAGCTTTCTTTGTGGACTTTGGCATCAGCCAGATAAGATTTGATCCCTAAATCATAGGCATTTACTTTGTCTGATGGCTTACTACCATGCCTTTGTTGCAGCATAATCGACAATGGAATGGAAGGCTAAGACTAATTTGTCAGGTCGTTAGGTTAAGGGTAAAGTTACCACAGGGGACGAGAGTCTGTTGGAGATAAGCCAGTAAAAAAGCAGACAGTGGAGATTGAATGGGGGAAATTGAGTATGAGGGAGAGGAAAGCAGGAGCATCTTTTTAGGACAGTTTAAAAGATTTGGACATACAGTATCCCTTTATAATTTTGTTTGTAAGGTTTGTAGGACCTTATATTTATGCACCTCTTCTTGAAGTGTCTTGAAGGGTTTTTGTGTCAAATTATAACAGATGCTTAGTCAATTCGCTCATCACCAGGATGTGTTGGTGCACACGTGTCTGAGCTTGGTTGTTCATGTGAAAGTCGATATCAGTCATTGATTTTGCGTGGAGTGCAGGAACCTTTGTTTGAGATGGGCAGTGAAAATGTAAGTGCTTCATGTTAAGTCGTTTGGCTCTAGCTAGTGTGTCGTCACTCGGTATTATCAGGTTGTGTGTACAATATGTGCCGCACAATATTACAGCACACGTACCTGAAACCCTGTGGCAGCGTGGCTCAGTAGCAGCAGCTGCTCCAAGACATCGTCATCACTCTCCCCCTAACGAGCCCGGGTGGGGGGGGGGGTGCCACTCAGTGATGAGGGGAAAACCCTGCGGTGACACAAGCTGTCTACGTGGACATGTGCGAGTGCCAGACACATTCTGAGACTCAGGTGAGCCGCCGAAGAGTCCTCATCAATCTTAACTTCCACAGAACTGCATCTTTATCTACCTGTCCAATATAACACAGGCTGTTTGTCATTTCATGTGCATCTACACTAATATTCTGTGCCGATGATCTCACCGTTAGTGAGAAAAGACACGTGAAGCTTCATAATAAACCTTTAATAGTGCCTTTGCCATTTTGCGACAGCACATCATAATTTCATGCCCTCTCACCTCGAATCATTCTGTAGCAGCCGATGACACCTAATCGAGCGCCATTGTTGTTAATCAGTGTAAAGATCTCCACGATTTCCTTAACCGTTACTGCTACTTTTTTTTTTTTACCTTCTTCTGTTTCTCAAGGCCCAAGAACCTGGGCAGAGAAAAAGGCAATTAAGCTAATGCAGCATGGGTGTCATAAGGTTGAAGATACTTCAAGGGCAGAGCAATTTACTACTCGGTAAAAGAGGAGCAGGCTTGCATAAAAAATTCAGTTCTCTCTCAGATTTATTATGCTTTTAGTTGTGTTATATGTGATACAATTAGTGGTAGGTGCCAATAAGTCT
Organism: Microctenopoma stevenorrisi; assembly: GCA_032270685.1. Taxonomy (NCBI): domain Eukaryota; kingdom Metazoa; phylum Chordata; class Actinopteri; order Anabantiformes; family Anabantidae; genus Microctenopoma; species Microctenopoma stevenorrisi. The sequence continues at coordinate 4,446,423 of JAUMTR010000010.1, forward strand.
CGCAGCTCAAGGACGTGGTCATTGCCTGGCCATCTGTCAGTAATTGTGTTGTCCTGTTACGCGGCAGGCAGGCTGGTGAGTGGGCAGACCCCAGGGGGAAAGCTTTGAGCTGTGTGTCACAAGGGACATCACACCACAGGTGTGGGTTGGACATTTCTGTCACAGTGGACGTGTGGTTTAGTGGATAAAAAAGAAAAAACTTAGGACGAGGACTTGTCCTAGAAATGAAAAGTTTAAAGTGAGCGCTGAATGTTTATCTGATCTGATTGTGTAACTTTTTTAGTCACATTTTTCTGTAAAATCATTGTTGGATTTAAAACATGCCGAGCTGATATGATTATAAATGGCTATGTTATGTTCAGAAGAATAATTGGATAAATGGATGATCAAAATCACTGCCATGGGACAGCAAAAAGCCTGCTCAGTTCAGAAACTCGCCTTTTGTCTTACAGCAGCCTCTTATAGACTTATCAACTCATTTGCCTGTGTCATCTTCATCAAGGAGCAAATGGGTGTAGAACTGCAGAGGGCAGCAATGATATGTACAAGGGAGGCCCCGGAGTGCCATGTTATCTGTGAAAAGGGAGGTTAGACCTGACTGCAAAAATTTCCCATAGTGCTTCCAAGCAGCAGTGGCACATATGACTTATAACTGTGGAGCAGCCAACTTGGCTCTTAATCTATGCTTTTTAATCAAGAAGCTGGGAGTAGCTGGCTTTATGAGTTCTATTTTATGGGCTTTACATTAGTGTGTAGTCTGATATCTGAGTGAAAACAGAACAATGCAATACAAGGCAGCTGATGTTATTTTCGCCGCGGCAGTAATGGACATATTTCGTTTTCGTTTCTAGGGATTGCCTAGTGATACTGGTGTTCCTATTGCTTTTTAACAGCTTGTTTCTATGCCCCAGCGGCATGACAGTAGCACCCTTTATCAAGAGCTGTTAAGGTGCACTGTGAAAATTTAAAAGCAGGTGTGAAAAGCTTCATATAGGTCAAATAAACCTGGTGTCAGGCTGATGTCGTCCACACAGTCTCTTCATTCACAAATGAGAGCAGGCTGCTTACCCACAGCCAAGAAATACAATGATGCCATCCCAGTTTTAAATTTAGTAATTTATTTTTCTATTGTTATTTTTACATTGTTCACACATTTTCCAGAGGCCTATGCGTTAAACAGCTACGTTTTTTCCATCCCGTAGCAACAATTCATCCTGAAACTCACAAGTTAAGAAAACGCCATGGTCCACAATTGTAGAGTGAAATGCATAAAATAAAAAAGTAGGAGCCTAAGATAGCACTGCAAGAACATCTTTTCAGTCCACGCCCTCCACCAGTGTGTCACTGATCTTTGCAAGCTTAATGGGATTTGATCTAAATTTAGAGGGATCATGTCTCACTTGTATTTAAAATTTGGATCGAGCATACCTGGGCAAATTGCTACTTTGCACAGCTTTCTGACAATGTGTCATGACAAAGAAGGCTCACTGCTGCCAAGAAGGACATGAGACACGGGGTCTATTTTGGGGGGGATCAAGAGGGGAGCAGTGCCATGCCCCCCACCCCCTCATCAGCGAGAGTGAGTAAAAGTAAGACGGCACCCTGTGGTGTTGTTGAAGGACAGGTGGGGTGATGAGTTCCTGACACACTTTGGCATGTGTGCACAAAATCGCCTGTCATGCCAGGATTTGACAGTGTTCATTTCGTTGGTGAGGGTTTGACTTGACAGGTTGGCAGAGATGCAAATGATCATTTCCTGCTTCTTTTTCTGGGTCCCTGGAAGCCAAAGGTTGGCAGGTGAACGTTGCTTAAGCATTCAACTCTGTGAAAGTGTATGTCTGGTCCATCTCCGGATGGGTTGATGGTCTTGTGATTGACAGATTTGTATGACTGAACTGGCAGAGTACATACAAACAAACCGACAAGGGCAAAGTCAACATGTTTGAACTGTTGGAGGTCTGGTGAAAAGGTGCAATCCGACTGTTTTGATTGACTCAGCATCATGCAAGAAAGCCAGTCCATCCCAGTTTGCATTACAGTCTAACATATAGTCAGTCAGCACTGGCAAGATATGTGATTAACCTCAATCTTCTAATTAGGAATTCATGCAAATCAATTCATCTGAGACATCTTGAAATTAGTAAATATTTTGAAACTATTTGTTAAAGAGGGTGCGGAAGAATAGGCACAGAAAGGGCTCTCTGATGGGCTGGGGAATAACAGGCTGGGATACACCATCTGGCCTATTTAGCATATTCTTTCCATTTGAATTGCAGATTGGAGGTAGACGGAGATTTTGGAATGTGAGCGGTGGCAGACTTCAGAAGAAAGCGAAGACAGCAGATAATTGTTTAAAGTTGTTGTGAAAAATGATAACAACAAAGACTGAATTAAGACCCTGTTTTCTCCACTAGATGCCTTGATGTTTAGGGAAAAGTGCAGAATTGTTTTCGCTCTATGCTCACTTGTGCATAGTGACTGGCCTGAAGACTGGCCAGTTTTTTTGTTTCTAGTTCTAGGTCTGTGATGAATTCACTCAAAACTTCCCCTAAAGAACAAGATAAATTCACATGTATCTTTGTTCATGCAAACGTGAACAAAGCGCACAGAATTATTATCCCTCCTGTATTGTAAAGACAAAAACTGGAGGCAGTGTTTCTACACAGAAGCTGGAATTTCTACAGTCAAGATTTGTAGTTGTGTTCTGCGTATTTAAATATTTCCAGCAAATTTCCACTTTTGAATGTGATCATTTACTTTCAGTGCATGTACTGTAGAGGCAATTCCAGCAACCTAAGAACTGTGCAGCTCATTTATATGGTTATAAACTCCCACACCGTTATCATCAGCCTTAATAATTACAGTCATTCCATTTCCAAGGATTTTAGTTTGTGTGTGTGTACCCAAACACTCTCATCGTAGAAAATTTCAAGGACTTTGTTTTACTTAACACTTTAAAAATGTCGACTATAATGTGCAACTGTGGTCAGTGATTATGAACAACCATAAAGGCAAACTTAGTGTAGCGTCACAGCCAAGCTATTATACAATAAAAATTAATGTGCATGAAGAGAGGAGAAGAGAAGAGAGGACAATGCAATCATTAAATAGGAAATTACTGCTGTGTCACTCAGATGAATGCTGTGCATAATAACAGCATTGTAGGTTTTAGTGCAATAGGAAATGCAGCACACACACACACACACACACACACACACACACACACACACATAAAAACTGCCGAAATGGAAAAATCGCTGTTTTTATATGTAGAGAAAAAAAGACAATAATAGGATTTGTTACAAAAGACAAACCTAAAGAAGATTTTCAGATTTTTCAAAAGTGAAAACACTTAATAACACCCCAAGGCATCAAAAAACAGATCTGTGGAGCAGTTCTGAGAGGGAGCCAGAATATATGAAACTCTCAAAACTTGGCCACTGACTCAGAGCACACATAGGAAAAATCAATAGAAGCAGATGCCCTATTTTCCCTTAGTCTTGAAAACAGATATATATATAAAAAAAAGCCTTATCCTCAAAGGTTAATGCCTGTTCTCTCTGCCCATGTAGGAGCACTTGAGCCTGGGGACACGAGGTCTGATGGAAACAGGAACTGGGATGGAGTGCACATGGTCAGGAACATCCATGGCATTTCATCCTCCGCTGCGAGTGATGCAACATTACCCTGACATTATTCAACCCTGAGAAGATGAATCAGGTGCAGACAGAGCCTGAGCCGCCACGCACTCTGGTTGGTTTTCTGGTTTCGAGGCAATAAAAGCGTGAGCGTATTAAAGATGTCAAGCGAATTTAGATTGCGCCTATGAATTTATGGCCGACTAGTCAAAAAACATACCAAAAACACCATAAACAGGAATCTAATTATGTTAACTGGGGTGAAGTACAGTCAGCTAGGATCATAGCCTTGGTTCCTTAATCTGTAGCTGATATGCTCATTTCTGAAACACTATGAGTCCTCATAACATTATTTAATGCTAAAAGCAGTCCACTGAGATAATGGAAAATTCCTGGCGGGTCGCAGCATATAAATCTTTTCTTACCCTTGATCTAAAAGCTTTGGTGTATTTTAAGTAGTACCGTTTCCAGAGACTGCGGTAATAAAAGAAATTAACCCAGTGAGTATTATTGGGTGCCAATTGCTTTGTGGCCACTTAACGTGCGACACTTTCACGAGGCAGATTTGTAAAAATGCAACTGAACGCCTCAGTTCAAGGTCCGAGCCGCTGTACGCCTTCCTGGTTATTGTAACTTTCTTCGAATGAGCTTTGCATGACATATTTGTTTGCAGATTACATAAAGCAAAGCATCCCACGCTTGCCAATGGCAGCTCCGGATCACCTACTTCTTAACAAATGCTTTGGTGAGCTGCAATTTTAAGAGAGCAATTATTCAACACCTTCAACTCGCAGAAGGTTATTAGTGCTTAAATATTTCAGACCATCAACGTGTCATGTTTAGACTCTGGTCCCAGAAGCCTTCTGGACAGAAGCGAATACTCGCTGCAGATGAAGGCAGAGGAGCAACCTGACCCCAGAAAAGGACACAGACAGCTAGCTGCCACAGAGAGCAGATTACACTTTATCACATTTAAAGGACTGGGACCTTGAAATAATGCACCTTTAATATGATTACCTGTCAATAGCGCAATAAGGAAAAAAACACCCACACGTCTTTTGAGTGTCGCCGTATATCTGCTTTGACCTTCGGTGAACGTTTTGAATTTCTGCTGGCATTAAGTCTTTTGTCCTCCTAAACTAGATTTTGGGTTGAATCATGGACCGCGGTTGAGAGGGGCGCTTTTAATCCAAGTATTCTTATCAGTATTTTTTGATAAGGAATGTAGAATTGGTTTAAAAGTAAAAATCATTATTTTAAGTTATATAGTCAGAATCACTGCTCACTTTAACTTGCTAACTCTCCTGAGAAGACATGAAATTATAGAAGTCAGTATTAATGAAAATCAAACAAACTTGCATTATAATTTTTTTTAACTGCAGACGTACTTGTTCTTAGAAACGCTGGTTGCTGTTGACAGAATTGTCTTTTCCTGTTATCAAAGTTATTAATGTTAGGGAGCACCTATTTTGTTTTCTTTTTCCCTGTCCAATGAGATCTTAAGGGTTGTTATTTCTGTAAGCCAACCTGGAATTGACTAATGTGGCTACGTAGGTAGAGTCAGATGTTTTCAGTCTTGCACCTCCAGAGCTATGATTGCTTTCCTCACTCTGAAGAAACACCAATCAATGAGCATAATATCTATACTCAAGACTCAAGAAGTATTTATTGTCATTGTGCGTTACACATAACGAAATTTAGATCGGTGACTCTCGGCTTTGAGAAGGCAAAATTACAAAACACACACACACAAAAAAACAGCTTATTACAGAGAATTTATTACAGAGAATTTTAAATTACACAGAAAGACTTGGTCAGTGAATAAAGTGACATGTCAGTGGATAAAGTGTCAATCTTTCGTGCTAAATATTATCAATTTAACCAAACTGAACAAAGAAGAAAAAAAAAAGTAGCATTATGTTGTCTATGAGCAGTCCTTGAAGGTGTATGTGTGCAAAATCTGGTGTGTTAGTTATTCTAAGGTGGGGGTAGTATGTGGTGGTGGGTTTGTAAGGGAGTGTCTTTGCAGGGGTGTGATGGATTTGACGGCCCTTGGGAAGAAGCTGTTCCTCAGTCTGGCCATCCGAGTCTTAATATTCCTGTACCGTTTCCCAGAGGGGAGCAGTACAAACAGTCCATTTCCCGGGCGGGTGGGGTTCAGAGCAATACATCTGGCCCTCCTACCTACTGAATGACGTTGTCATTGTTAATGGCGGAGTTCCCCTTCAAATTGTAGACTGACAGGTGAGTGATTCAGGGAAAGTAGTGCGAGTCCACACCAGATGTGGTGCAAAAGACAAAAGCCAGTACTTCAAAGGTGACACTGGATCGTTTGATGTGAATGTACAACAGCACTCTTCGGTCGTTCTTATCAATGCATTGAGTTCAATGTTATTTCAATTGTAAGCTGTACTTTTAAACACTTGCCACTACCAACAGCAGCATGTGTCACTAAATCAACTTGAAATCATTGGGCTGATGAACAAATGACCAAATAAATGTTTATCATACATCCAGATCCTAACATCCTGTATGTCTTGAAAAGTGTGTTTCTAAAAAAAAAAAAACAGGTGGATCTTCCAGCAGTAATGAAGTCTGGTGAAATACTAACTTGCTGCTGCCAAGCTTCACATGTAAGCTATTGCTTTTCTTGTTGGGGTCAGCTGGATATGTTTGCCTGGCCAGATTATAATTTGATTGGCTCTGTTGGTAATGATCTGCATTAGCTCCATTACTGGAAACTATAAAACGCAGCGGAAAATGGACTCGATCTTGTTAATATCAATTTCCTTAATGTTAAAAGCACGGGGGTAGCTATCTAAGAGGAGATGTAGCGGAGAGACAGAGAAGGGAAGGGGAAAGAGATGTTCTGATGCACTGCAGCAAAGCGAGTGCGTATCTAATCTGACACCTAGCACTCCTGGCTAATGTCTTCATGGGACATAAGTGGATGATTTCTGCCTTTAGAGAAAATTTCCCTGGTGCACCTTAAAAAGAAAGACTGAAAAATCCCTGTGCCTTCTCTCTGAACTGTGCCAGCTGTCCTATTACTGTTGGTGTAATATTTTATTTGTCTCCCAACCTTATTGATTTCAGATTACGGTGGCTTTATGTTTTCCTGCATCCCGTGCTTTGGTACAGTGAGACACCTCACAGTGCTGCCTACTGCGGTGTAGGTGTTCAGCTCATCAGGCCCAACGGCTGTTTATAGTTCTCTGTAGCATCGGCGCAGATTCTGCAACGCTTCACTGTTCAAGATTGAGTTTTCCTAACAAGTGCACGTTCAGCGTGATTCAGCAGACAGGAGGAGCGCGGCCATCCATCACGTCTTTGCTTTGTCTTTGCTGAACTGAAAGTACAGCGCCGGCTGGAGCTTGTTGCAGTGTTGGGTAACTCAGTTGCCAGCAAGGGTGCAGACATCTCCAGTTGCGCTCTAATGCGTGGCTTCTTTTTACACTCCACAAGGTCAAGATAAACAAATCACCGTCTTTTCACTATTTATAGAACCTCAGCTGTGCCGTGAAGGTTAAAGCACAGAACACTCACCAACTCGTTGTCCTAATACAGCAGCTTAGACTTTGACTGGAGCGAAGGGAGAGTGAATGCTTCATCAAGCGAGTGACTCACCCTTTTAATTCATGTAAATGTTTGACCAATAGATCATGTAGCAAACAGGAAACCACTGCTTTTAGTTTTCACCAGACTAATCGCACACAGGTGGCGAACCGATGACGCGGCGACGCTCAACAATTACCCAGCGGATGGCGAAAATGACACGGTACCCGTCAGCCACTCTCGTGTCCCCATTCGCCATGATTGGTGAGTTCATTTTTCTCTCCCTGGCACTGTCTTCTGCCTTTTTCGCCCCTCTGTTGCGAGAAAAATGAATAGCCCCTGTGAAATGGGGAAATCATGTTGTGAAAAAAAAAATCTGTCTTTACAATACCACAGAGGCATATTTATTTTATCTTAAAGGGGAGGTTTGAGGTCACCCTCCAGTCCTTCCCCAGTGACATTTTCCAACTTGACATTCTGTGACATTTCCAGTTAAATATTGCTGATATTCCTGCAGAGAAATTAAAAGCATGTCTAAAAGGGACACCAACATTAAAGCCCTTTCTCTCCCTCTCTATCTTCTGCCCTCTCTCCCTCCTCCTTTCTCTCTCCATCTCTGCCTCCCTTATCCCGAACACTCTGTTTCCCTCCTAGTCATGCAGCAACACTGGTTTACACGCACTACCTGCTAAGTGTGGTGGACGTGCATCTCCAGGTATTACAAGACGTCTATTTAATCCAAGGGGATTACCAAAAAATTCTATCACCCAGAATATACACACACACACAAACACGAGAGGCAAGCTGTGGAAGTGCAGAAAGCTTACGATGCTATTTTGAGCAAAAAGAAAAATGTAAAGATTAAGGTGCAGTAACATGCAAAAGGGCCCCAGTACGTAACGTGTTTACACTGACATACAGTAACAGCCTTTAAAATCATTTTGATGGTACACACACTTTGCTATGTGTGCACCACCACCTCCCATCAGCCACCTCCTGTGCGAAATACTATGGTTAAGAAAAGCCAAAAAGAGCTGTGATAGTTCTTACATTTTAATTGAACAATCTAATTTAGTAAATAACTAATTAAAACTAGCTAATAGCTGCTGAGAGATTCAGACGGACCTTACACACACACACAAACACACACACACCATATACAATGGTCGAGTTCATCAGGCAGTGTAATTAAAAGAGTGGTAATCAATGTTGACAATCACCTAACAACCATAAGTCTTTTACTTCATTGCCTCCTCAGGGTTGCATGATTTATCCAGTCACTCACTGAGAGTTACATCAGTCGGACCTCTGCTCTTAGTGGCAATGTTTTGTGCATACAGGGGCTTTTAAGTGTTTCCCATTGATTCACCAGATCTTTAGGTTTAATACAGCTCAGAATCCCTGGAAGCTTTTTGTGACACACTATCAGCTGTCATTAATTTACTTTAACATAGCACCTTTGTGTTTCACGTCTTCGCACACACTCTTCCTCAGTGGCCACTTTATTAAGTACAATACAATGCAAGTCTGATATTAAGAAGTATTTCTAACTATTTGACTACCCTATGCACATGAATGGATTGACCAAAACATTAGAAACACCTCAAAATACATGCAGTCATTCATCACCATGAGAGTTCAGTGTTTCATTGTCCATGGAAGAGAAAATCCAATTGTATTTCCTTTTGTGACTATTATACATTTAATAATTAGCAGTATAAAAGACTGAAACGTTGATATTCACCCATGCAGTGAGATGCTGCTTTCCACCAGAACTGCAACTTGACGTTTTCCTCTGTTTTTGTCATTATTCTCTTTTTGTCCTTGGTAGCAGAGTCAGGCTCTGTATCCACCTCGGACTGATTCATGTGCCACGTCTGCTCTCCCCACACATCATCCACACTCATCACAGAAAATCTCTGTGTAAAAAATCCATGATAAATATGGTGCTACACCCACCTATAAATCTTTGTCATTAGAGGCCTCAGGATTTCATTTTCTACTTCCATTGCCAACAAGATAATGATCAGTGCCTAGGGTTGCTGAATAAAACCATAATTGCACAGAATTTCAATGCCCTCAAATAGTAACTTTTTTTTTTCCAGTAGCTGTATTTTCACTTTGTAAAATCACTGTTGGAGTCTGCAGCATCAAGCATTATAACATTTGGACGTAACCACAGAATCGAATCTGTAGCAGGAAATAGTAATTGATTGTCATCAAAATGTAAAGTAAGCCAGAGCCATCTTACTAATAGATTTAATAGTTTATTTGATTAGAGAGGTGAATCAATCTTAAGATATTGACTACAGGATCCTGAAGGATTAAGGATGGGCCAAAGGGCCATCACAGAACAGACCACTGAGTTTGCTGCAAGGCTGGTGCTTCGATAAAGTCCTGGGTTGTAAGCAGTTTAGCATATTGAAAGAAAATTAACCTTCCTCCGAGGGAGAGCCCAAGACAAGCAAATCCTCTTTCATTTGTTAATTCATTCATTAGTCCAAGAATGACAGGCCTACTAAAGATGGAGTGATGATCAGTGTGCAAAAGTTTGGCAAAGACAAAATTCTTTCAATAACTTACAGGAACTGCTTACAACGTTCTGCCAGCAGGAGATTATTAATATTGGATAGATCACTTTGAAATGCAAACACAAAAAAATAAAGACTTTACGGCCTCACTGTGGCTGAATAAAGGGTTCGCCATTAAAATGATGTGTGCTTTCTCCGTTGCCAGGTTCCACTGTGAATATTTCCTTAAGATCAAGAGCTTGTGATATTGACATAGTAAGCAATGTTGATGATGGAGGGTCTCAGCAGTTAGTAGCCCTCAACGGAGCACAAAAAAATAACCCTTCTCATGGCCAGTCAGAAGCAATCAATAGCACAGGAAAACATTTAAAAACCAGTGACTAAAATGTGGATCGTGAACCCTCTCAGTACAGTTCACGCATGTGGCATATTTCCTCAGTAAATGGAGATAAACCACCAACCTTTCTATTTACGTGCTGTTGATGCTGGCACTCGACCATTGCAATCAACACAGAGCACTTGCTTCAGTTTGCAAAATTAGAAGTGAAATTTTTGATTGTCCCATTAAAGAGGGCCCTCATTATGACTTGGCAAGGACAATTTGCATGCTCTATTCCACAGAATTTGAATGAGGCTCCAATCAATTATACTCATTATCCAGGCAACTGATTGGTATGTGGTCAGACGCGCACCCTGCCGAGGTAGTGCCGTTGTTACTGGGCAAGCTAACACACACATGCACACAGGCAAGAGAAGCATCCTTTTAGCAGCTGTCCCTTCATTCATATGTGTGCCAACACACTGCCCATTGCACATATGACAAAGACGCAGTGTCTGCGTAATGCATGCTGATGTGCTAAATTAGTGTGGTTTAAAGTAGTTCGAGTTTCTTGTGCATGTTTAAAGTGATAAAGATGAAGGAAACTGTGTTACATGTTAGGCTGTTTACTTAATTAGCTAAGTGAGATGTTGAAATCCTAATCACAATATTAATTAGAATATTTCCTCATATGCAAAGAAAACCTGCCAGTAAACCAGGATGCCACTGTTTAGATCATATCCCTGTTAAATCCTTCTCCTGACATCCAAAGCACCTAATGATCAGGCCCCATCATATATCAAAGACCTCATAGATCCATACTGCCTCAGCAGAGCACTTCGCTCACAGTGTGCTGGTGTACTTGTGGTTCCTAGAGTTTCCAGATGTAGAGTGGGAGGCAGAGCTTTTCCTCTGCTATGGAAGCAGCTTCCTATTCAGTTTCGGGAAAGCAGACACCCTCTCTACCTCTAAGACCTTTTTCATAAAGTTTATAGTTAGAGCTTATAATCAAATTCTTCCAATAACTGTTTGTCTCTCTCCTGTAGTTCTGCTTCTTCCTCTTTGTCCCCCTCTCTTTGTACCTCTCTGCAGGAGTCCCCAGCTCAGAGCTCTATGATATCCAGTGTGCAGCTGCTGGCACTACCATCCTGCCAAGTGTCTTGTCTGCTGCTTCTTGTTGTTGTCTTTGATTTTCCTGTTGTTTTTTTCTCTCTCCTTTGTCCACTCACCCCAACTGGTTGAGGCAGATGGCCGCCCACCATGAGCCTGGTTCTGCTGGAGGTTTCTTCCGTTTAAGGGAGTTTTTCCTCTCCACCAGTGTGTATTTGTATGAACCTATTTTCTGTAAGGTCTTAAACCTGCAATGTAAAGTGCCTCGAGATAACTTACGGTATGAATTTGCGCAATTTAAATAAAGCTGAATTGAATTATCCTCATTATATGATTAGTGTGTGTTATATGTAGAGGGTTAATTATCATACTCAAACTTTCCTTGCATCATAACACAAGTAGACTTAAAGGCAGTGAACAGCAGGGCTGACAACAGCTAGCCAAAACAGGCTCTAGTCGTGATACTGCATAAGTCAGTATTATTTTTATTGGTGAACTCATCAGGGAAACTCTCAGTAATGATGCACTCTAACTGCTGGCAGGCGTTAAAAAAGGTTGCACCCGCCCACACACTGTCCCTGTATCACAGATGAGACAAGCCTCTCCCACCACCCAAGGTATAATAAATAATCATAGTAATAATAACAATGTAAGCAACCTGTGTTTCTCTGAGCTTTTGTAGCTTCTGAGGAATCCCCCACAAGGCTCCGCTTACAGACAGAAGTGGTGCTCGCAAACATTGTGCCCACCAACACTTTGCCAACTTGAGGAATGCTTTGGCAGGTTTTACATAAGGTTTCCTTCGCCGTGTGATAGTAACCAGACTGCTTTCTCCGCCGTCGGCTCAGCTAGGCTGCAGGGCAGTGTTTGTTCTTATGAGTATCTCCAAGATTATGCTGCTTTTGGCAGGTTAAATGACTGGACAACAGCCAAATCAGCTCACCCCTCTGGCAAAAATGCTTCTGAAAAGACACACATTCAGGGATGGATGCTGCATTTTAGTGTTGGTGGAAAAAAACACAGCGGCCCCAGTAATCAATGCTGGATTAACCTCTCTCATCAGAGAGATATTTGCTGCCTCAATTTAAGCTACCGTCGCTCATGTTTTGTGCATTAAATCACAAATATCATGATTGCTTTGCCTATTTGCGCTCGTCTGCAGAGAGTTGTTCTCGTTGAGCTATTAGTCTGAGATACCACAAAATTCATCATAGTCACCCTGCGGTTGTTTCACAAATTCATCATTTCATTACTTTTCCGCAGAGAGAGGCGGCGGTCTGAGGGCTAGTGGAGACACCGTGTTTGTGATAACAAATTCCCTGAAGAAAAACAAAACACAGATAGGGTGTGGCGTTGGAATAAAATCCAGAATAATTGCCAAAACAAGGGCTGGAATTAAAATGTAAATTTATGAGTGTTTGGTTAGAGGACCGAAAAAGGTATTCATTATATCTTGATAAGAGAGCCATTTATCTCAAGGCTCTCAATAAGTCTGGCCCACTAATCCTCTGGACAGATAATTAATATCTGCTTATTGAGTAAATGAAAGTCATTATCTTGATTTCCTTCAGATAATTTATTTGTCTGTGCTTCACTGTGAGGACACTACTGCGTGGGACTTTTCACCTCAGCAGGTATTGATTGTAGTCTCATACAGTACATGTTATTTGACGTTCTTTTTCTTTTTTTTTACACATTCAGCTGTAAGGTCAAGGAGCTCTTCATCAATCAAATAAAATCACAAAAACAACAATTTAAAACCCAAAATAAAACCATTAAGATCAGCTTGCATCCAACAAAGCTTGCGTCGCCTGACGCTGCTTCTTCCCATCTCCTGAACATGCAGCGCAATTAAAAGAGGCTTGTCTTTTATTACAGTGCCGCACATCACTACAAAGCCCACTCTCACATTAGATCAACTCACAGCACACTTCAGACATCAGACAGTCACCGAGAAACCATGGCAACAATATACGTACAAACATCGATTGCTAAATTGACTGACTACATATGGACAGTTAATAGTTTGCTGACACAGGCACAAAGGAAAGCCCTCGCAGATTTTTTCACAATCCACATTTACATAACAATTGCAGCTGTCTCCGACTGGTATTTCACAGCTCACAGGCTAAATGTGGCAAGCTGATGCGCACGTACGCTGATTCAAAATCTTTCTGAGCAACTTAAGTTTTGATATTGATGAAAACACTGACACTGACTCACAACACATTTAGTGTACTAAGGTAAAGTAGGTCAAAGGAGAATTCAAAGGTTAGTGGCTGCAAATAACAGTGGGACGTTTGGGATTAAGTCAATCCAAGGTGGCATTGCAGTGTATGTCCACCTGTTTTTGCTTCTACAGTGCTGCTGCATATTATTAAAATGTGAATCAACTCTTTATAGTTGAGACTGAAAATCAGATATATTCTGACACCAAACATTGCCTATGAGAGTCTAAAATGTGTAACACTGTATTTTTTTGTACATTCAATATTGTCTTCTTAGCAGCAGCAACTCTGTATCCATGTCCTGCTGTGAGCCCTTAGGGGTGACTGGAGTCCACCCAGGTGGACGTCCAGCCGGAGACCCTGTCTCAGCCCAGGCCTGGCACCCCTGCTGGCAAGCCTCTGGCCAGGTGCCTTGGCACAGCTGCTCCCTGTCATCTGGCTCAGCAGGTGGGCTGCAGTCGCCGCTCGGGGACAGGGGTTGTCCCCCTGCCCAGCAGAGAAAAGCAGTGTGACTTGTCGTCTAAAAGGCTGAGGCAGTACTGTTAGATTGTGCAGTTTATGGTGTTGTTCACACTTGTGCACATAGCAAAGCAAACATACAGTTGGTGGCTGACAGGGTTGCGTGGGTTGTTCACACCTCCGGATAAAATTTAAACCTTCTGTACAGTAGTGGCCATTGTAGCCATCCTCCTTCATCCTGCGTCTGCCCTACATTAATGCAGCAGACAATTCTTTGTTGGATGCCGTAGACAAATCAGCACACTGTCAAACAAAACTGAAGTGTTCTGAAATTACTAGTTACTAAACCAGAAGTTGTCATTTGCAATCACTTCATAGACTGGCAAAAAAAAAACTCAACATGCAGCTGCAGCAGCGACATTGATGGAAGGAGTAAACTGGTTTTATGGAGGGAAGCTAAAATCATTCATTTCACCATTTCATCTTTTAATTTCCTTTTTTTTGGAATATCAATCTAGTTTGACATTTGGGTCATTTATTAATTTTTAAATGTAAAGATCAGTGCCATTTAATGCCCCACCACCACATAAAGTCATTTTAAACAAGAAAAAAACAAAATAAATTTGTTAATTTAATTATCTACACCCTAAGATTAACAGACAGCAAAACCTGTAGAGTGACCTGAGCAATGCTGAGCCAGAGAGGCCACAGATCATAGAGACCTCATATTTCCTTATTAATTCAACATTTTCACTCTTTAACACAGCTGAGATTAGCTATACAGTCACATCTCTCATAAGTTGAGGGTCTGTTCACTGACCAAGACACAACAACAGCTGCGTAAGTCCAAGGTCTATAAGTACCTTATTCTGCCTTTCCTAATTATTTTAGACAGATCACATTTATCTTAAAAATGTAGATTTAAAGGAATTTTGTAGTCTGTGTGAATAGCTTTTATGAGTCGTTAGTACTCTTCTCATACATTGGCATCAAAGTAGCAGCCGGTAATGCCTATTTTCCTTTAAATGGTCAAAAACTGGACATTAGCTTTTTATTATTTATAGATCCTTCATTATTTCCCTTGGGGAACTTCTCTGTGGACAGACTACACCCTTAAGGTGCCAAAGATTCAGGATTCAGTGTTTTGTTCAAAGATACATTGAGATGTGGGCAGGAATTAAGGGAAACGAGAAGGTGAATCGCCAATTCTAGGCTACTGCCAGCTAGTCACCCCTTGGTTGGACATTTGGTTAAGATTAGGCATAGAAACATCTGGTTTGGTTTTTGAACTAAATGTTGCAGTTTTCTTAACTTCACGACTTGCGTTGGCTAGATTTAGTCCATGCAAACAACATTTTTCCTGGGACTAGACATAAAGACATCTAGTTTAGGCACTAAACATGGTAAGGCTGCTAAAAAAAACACTTTACAATGTAGGGTTTAAGAGCTGACACAGAATATAAATAGTCCCACTTGTGCGAGCACTAAGGCAACAATGGGTAGGAAAAACTACTAACAGAAGAAACCTCGAGCAGAACCAGGCTCAGGGTGGGCGGTCATCTGCCTCAACCAGTTGGGGTTAGTGGACAGAGAAAAGAACAGCAGGCAACTGAGATCATTACATCAACGAGGAGCAGCAGACGACGCACAGGGCAGGTTGGATGGACCAGTAACTACAGCTCCAGGGTCGATGCCTGCAGAAAGGTGTGAGAAACGGAGAGTGGCATGAGAGTGTGAGAAAATAGGTAATCTAGAGAGTGGCAGCTTTGTTTGTATGTCTTAACTTTGGAGCAAACTAGCTGTCTTTATGCTAAGCTAGGCTTACTGCCTCTAGCTAGGCCCACGTACTTTTGAAAATGTCAAGCTATTCTGCTGAAAAGTGCCACAAAAACAATAGTAACCACTCGCTCAAGTGCATGAAATATGAATACAATGTGCAGAGAATGAAAAGGCAAAGTGAAACCTGTCCAGGAAGATTTTCTGTCACTTTCTGTCTGCCTCTGCCCAGTCCTGCAAAAGTATAACAGACATTTGCAATAATTCTTCTTTTTCAAACCAAGCAGTCAGAAAGAGAGCAAGAGTGCGAGATAGATGCAAAAGCTGAGGCAGAGATGCCTGTGTCTCTTTACAAAGCAGATGTTTGGCTTGTCTAATGTTAGAGCTGTGTGATATTTAGGATCTTCTCTGTCCTGTCTGCCAGGCCCCCGGGGAAGAATGGTGGTGGGGGTTGTTAGCGATGGTGGGCAGCACTTGCTGGAGACTGACAGGAAGCTTTATCTCGACATCTCTGTCACTCACCCACATTAGACCTTCCCTCTATGTTCGGAGAGCTGTCATGCCACGGTTTGCCGCTCAACTCCTCTGCGCCCCGCCGCTGCCTCCCCTTCATTACATAACCTGCCACCCCTATCACAAAGACCCATCACTAACTCAAGGCCTAACACACGCCGCGCACACATCCATGGCTGGAATGAGATCTGACTTCTGTGAATGCAAAAGGGCCTGAAAAGTAAAGGGCCACTATAGAATATGTGGGTGAATGAAGTCCATTGCAATGATAATACTGATCATACAGTGCTGGAGTCCAAAGCAATTTCCTCTCCTCTCCCCAGCTTCTCTGCCTCTGTGTCGGACATAACATCCTGAGACGGCGGAGATTGGTGGCCAGGATGCTGAATTTTTCATGAGGCAGGAAAGGTTAGATAAGATCCTCCTCCCACGTACTGGAGATAGTGCACTTACAGATCTGTCTTTGGAGCCGAATGGTAAGAAATGAATTTGAATGGCTCAGACTTTGAATGTGACCCCAGCTAAAAGAACATTCAGAGATGAATCATTTCTGTGCTCAGAAATGTGGAGACTGGTGCTGATGAGCAGCATCTGAGGCACGATGTTTTCGAACTGCCATAATGTGTATGATGGTAATTTAGTGGCAATTAACAAATTGTCTTCATCCAGGTGGGCGGCATGATAGCTCAGTGGGTAGAGCAGTCGTCTTCCAACCTAAGGGTCAGTGGTTTGATTCTCTGTTTGAACAAACAATGTCTCGGTGTCCTTGGGCAAGACACCGATACCCTGTAGTAGCATAGACACAGGTCTAGCAGCTGTCCAAACAACAATTTCCCCAAGGGGATCAATAAAGAAGAAGAAGAAGAATCATCTTTATTATCATTGAATACATTTTTACATGTTACAATAAAATGTGTCTTCTGCATTTGACCCATCCCCCCTTGGGGGGGACCAGTGAACAGTCACAGCGGGGGCCTGTTCTGTCTAAGAAACACAAGAAATAACTACTGTAAGGGAAAAAGGAGACAATTCTGATTGGTGTGATTGTTATTATAATTTTTCATCTACACAGAAGTGGTAGTAAAAAAATAATAGCAACATCTTTGCCAAAGCGATGTTAGCATGTAGTTCTATGAATTGATTTAGTTTTTCTCTCTCTTCTCCTTTTTTGAGTAAATTGAAGGAATATTCGACTTCCTGCATTTTAAAATTTTAAGTTATGCATGCAGTTAACTTGCTGCTGAGCTTTGTTAGATTTACATTATCAAGAGCAGTTTGTGTTTCTGATATTTGGTGATGGAGAAATGTGTCGTTTTGTCTTTTTAATCAGAAGTGTCCCCATGTTACGGTGTGAACCATGAAGATACATCTGTGTTGCTCAACATGGTTTGTGAAGAGGGGGATTACAGGCTGAGAAAGGACCGCAACGCCACACTAGGAAGAGGAGTCCAGCACAGGCACGGAAGCTTAATGGACTAAAAGGCTTGATGGTAGGTCTGGTAAACGCTCCCCTGGGCTTTTTCCAGGCAGAGACATCTACAAATATTTCCATAATCACTGAAAAGCCCAGTGACTGCCAGGCCCAAAGCCCAGATGTAGTAGACAACATGTTTGAGCTCTTAGTTGTAAAGGTCAGTAGATGCTCCTCAAACACGGATAAAAAGCTACACTGCCAATTCCAGTCACATTTTCAAACACAGGTTGCAGTCTTTTCTTGACAGGAATGAGCTTTTTTCCTTCTCCACAGCTAAGACGAGATAACATCAGAAGGCCAGAGGGCTGCGAATCCTGCTTCTCACTCAAACTTCTCAGCAGTGTATAGATCTGTTTTCACTTGGCAGTAATTCGATGCAATTTGCTGAATTTGTTTTGGCCCAGATGGCTATGGGTTCATGTCCAGCATAATTATCCTGAGCGTGAATGTTGCTGGTCATAGTCGGCCACCTGTTTTCTGTCTTGCGGGCGTACAGTGGCCCACCTAATCAGCTCAATCGCAGCCCAACCTCTCACTGCCTCACTGGAGGCCCTTCAGCTGAGGACATGTTTTGACATGCAGGTCAGCACTAAATTAGGCTTGCATGACACTAGCAATAATTAAGAAATGGCATTCCATTTGTGTTAAACCCTGCTTGTTGAGCTGACCATTAACTGACTATGACTCACCACTTGTTTGGCGGCGACAGTGACATGTGCCAACTCTCTTGCAAATAATGATTAAAGGACTTTTATTGGAGTGAGCTTTTCATGTTGCGGGATAAAAATGACCTTTGAGTGCTTTTCAGAGTTGAAGCGTTGTCAAAGCATAATGTGGGAGGGTGAGTTGATGGGTATGTAATTTATGGGGACGCTGTGAATTTGTTTTCACATTAGTGCCGGCAAAAAAACCAAGAAAGCTATTCTTTACAGAATATTTGTTTTCTCAAAGGCCACTAATCAGGAAAACCTGCATTTTAAATAATTCTTTTGAACGTTTCAAAACTCCTTTTTAGAAAATAAATCTTATTGGAGTACTGTGCTCAGCGGCCTGGTAGCTCAATGGGTTAGGCATGAGACTGGGATGCAGAAGGTTGAGGGTTTGAACCCGGCTGACTCCTAATCCATCTCCTACCAGGTGTGTCTCTGAGCCAGACACCCAGCGCTAGCTCCTTGTAAGTCGCTTTGGATAAAAGCGTCTGCCAAGCAAAGTAAAGTAAAGTAAGGACTCGTAACCTAAGCTTCTTTTATCACATTAGGGATGCCTTTGATAATGGTTGGAACTGCCAACTCCAGAAGTGCAGGTATTCACCTCTGACACTCAAGGACATATTTGGTATAAGCAGGCAGGGGTGACCCCCGACAAACGTGCTTTAATAAATATGTATGTGTTAGCAGGGTTTTGTGCAGGCGGGCGAGGTTGCTGTGCAGAGGTGAGCGTTTGTAAATCCAGGACGGACACAGGTTGAGTTGTTCCATGCGCCGACTACACCGTTCCTCCATGTGCTGAAAAAAAGGTTGTGCTCTTTGTTACAGGGGTATCGACTGGTTTTTAGATCACACGAGGCATCATAAATCACGCGTCAGTGTCAGCGTTTGTGACTTCTAGCAGCTGTGTGTTGCTTTTAGCTAATACCAAACTCAAGGCGAGACGGTTCTTATTGAATATTTTATCTGCTGCTGCGTTGTTGAGCAAATCAGTTGCCGGTTACAGATTACATCAGCTGTAGTTAGTCAACTTCAACTGATATTCTGAAGTTTATTTATTGTAACTTTACACATGACAATACGTTTTAATACTTGAATGTGTATCATGTCAGAGTGTCATTCAGAATATAGTGCAAAAGTTATTTTTGTGCGGACAGAAGACTCTCCTTTTTTTTTCTTTCAATCACTGTAGCTATGAGTGGCCTTCTCAAGTCCTAAGGGGGTAATCACTACATTTCCCAGTGATGCCTGCTTGGCTAAGCAGTTTTAATACACAAATCAATTTTGCATTACCCCCTTCAGGCTGTGAGTGCTCATAGTGTGAGAGCCATGAAAAATTGATGGGCCTTTGCATGCAGATTGCAACCATAGTGAATCTTAAATCTGGCCGAGCCTTTAAAAAAACAAAAAAAACAAGACAATGTCAAAAGGGGCAGATTGCCTGTTTGTTTTGCTTGTACAACGATTGTTGTGCTTTTCTTCGTGGGTTGTCCTGTTTCGCTGGGAGAAGAAATGTGTGAGGTGATGTGAAGAAATATGCGAAGTGAAAAAGTTTTGTGACACACACAGACTCAGACAATATAAATAAGTATTCCCTTTTGACTCTGTATATTAAAATGTATAACGACTAGGATCTTAAAGAGCATTTGTTTTTGCCACAGCAATTAGATTGTGTCACTTGGTGAGCTGCTCTGTATTTGACCAGTCGATGACTTGACTGCAGAAAGAAATTATAGCGCCCGTAATTAGCTCTCACTATGAAATGAAGCTATCATGGGGGAGAATGAGGAAATTTCACACTTTGGAAATTAGATTTTTCAAGGTGCTGTGTCGATGTCCTTGAGTATAGGCACATCAAAAGCTTTTTTTTTTTGTTCCACTCTCACTCGGTCCTGTCTTTGACAAATACAGACAAAAATCTGCAATGAACAGCAAATTGAACAGCAAAGACGCGTTTTGAAGATCTAACTGCCACATTTGCTAATGTAATGATTTCTTTTGGTTCTACGCTACAGCACAGAAGGTCTCTTCATTTGTTCCTCGCCCTTGAAATTTGCAGCATTAGTAATCACAGTCTATATCAAGTGTGGATATTTTTGCGATTTTATTATGTAAAAGTATACATCTTCGTCAATATTTAAATTAACAGTCGTAGTGTGTACAGTATTTGTGTCTACTGCGTTTTCTGTGCAGCCAAATGTTTTACAGCAGAGTATCCTGAAACAAGTAGAAGCAGTGCGTGTTCAGTCACTGCGTACACACATTTGTGCATCTGCACAAAACAATAAGAGACCCTCTTGTAAAAACATGCTACACCGTACTCACAGACTCCACGGGGTGGAGTGCAAAAGTGCAAGTATTAATGTGTGAGCATATGGGAAATAAAACTATTGCATAATGACAAAATATGTATGTTGTATATTGCAACTTATGCGCAAAAGAATGTGTGCGTCAGGGATATGAAATGGGGAAGTGTAGTTTCATCCAGTGCAGCTTATAACACGGGTAGTTATGTGGTAAAGGTCCATGTGTCCTGAATTACATTCATGTGCAACTAAACTGTACTTGTACTGTTAAACTTGTGATGTTATATGAAATGCTACATGTTATGAGAGGAATTGACTCATATTAATAATAATAAACATGAGGTGGTGGTTGGGTTGGATGGAGGGGGCTAAATGCGGGACAGACAATCTAATGACTAGAGTTCAAGCAGACTCCTGTCTGGGTCAAAAGCACTTTTTTTAGGTTGGATAAAAATTGTGTTACTGTTAAAATTGTAATGTTGTGTGTGAAGTTGGATTTTTCTTTATTGATAATTCAGAACATAAAAAAAATCTCAATAATGTTAGTATTCAAAAAAGTGCATGTTGCAAGATTAAACATAAACTTTAGCTGTATAGAAATGTAATTTCTAGGACACAGGGGTTGATTTTGTGTTGTGCACAAATCTAAATCTGGTGTACCTGACTCCAAGGATGCTGTGTTCCACAGTTTCTCTATGGAGAAGGGGGTTTGTTGCCATGACAATAGTAATGTCACTTCAATGGCAGAGATGTTAAGATGGCGGGTGTGTTGCATTTCATATGCAGGTGCTCTGCACAGACGAAAAGTGATACAGATAATGGAATCAATTTCCTGTGATTTCAGAAGCACAGAGCTTGCTGAGAAATAATAAAGGAATTAAATGAGCTAGTGCTAAACATCATCCACCAGTTACCGACGGCTATTTGACTTGAGATTGCTACTTAGCTCGAAGAATTGAAAAAAGCCAGATTTTGCTTCCTTTCATTATTCGCTGTGATTCCTTGTAAGCCCACTTTTCCTTTCTTTTTTTTTTTTACCTCATGAGCAAAATGCTCAGGGGGCTTCAGCATTTCTTCTTGGCCACACTGAGAAAAATAGGACAGCTGGTGTATATGGATAAGCAGTGTTTAGAGGGGAAACCGAATGGAAGGAACATAAGGAGGGACTTCACCCTCAGGACAACAAATTAAAACCACCTCAGAAACCCTTGAGATGATATAAAGATTCGAAATCGACTCCACCGCAGTGCTAATGTTTCCCATTTAACGCACGGATGAGTTGCACGCGCGATTATTGCACATCCAGTAGCGAGTAATCTGATCAGTTTGCTGCTGTATTTGGCTATCTGATAGCTTGTTGCGGGTCAATAACAACGATTTTTGACTTAGCATCTTCCCGCTCAGTGCTAACGTGCTCGTGTTGTACTTTTGACCTGCTCAACTTTGTGAGCAGTGATGTCCCCCATAAAAACAAGCAGATGTCAGAGATTCAATATTCCTTAAAGCTCAGTTGTACTCGCTTATTATTGACTCGGCTGTCACCACTGAGAAGCCACGGCGGATATATATATAACTGCACTGCATCTATACTGAAAAATACCAGGGCCAGAATTAAATCAAGCAGGGTGTGCCTTTGGTCATTTTGTATGACTATAGCTTCATGAATTTTCTTTCAGGTATTATTTGTGCTTCACTGCACGTCCGCTTATGCCAATGTCTGTTGTCAAATGTCGGACTGCATGATACTGTTACACTTTAAATAAATCTAAATCAGACCTAATTATCATTATTTTAATTGGGGATGGTTACTTCCTATAAAGTATAAAAAACCAAATGTCTCACAAGCACAAAGGAGAAAATATACAGTAGCTATAAACCCTAAACAATAAAGTGACAAAGAACAGGAAACAATTGGTGATTTGGTCACACGCAGACTTTGTCGAGGAGCGTGCATTAAGTATTAGCCTTAAACGTAACCAAGGTGTGTTTGGACCTCCGCACGGCCAAACTGCCCATGAAGTCAACCAGATGTTTATGTTGTTTTGTGACGAGAAAAAATGTGTCAGACCAACTGCCATTATGGTGCTATTTCAGGAGACTAAAGTCTAAACTAAAGTCTAACAGCAGAGTGAATAAGGTCGGGTGACCAGAAATACTGCTTTGTGCTAACACACATTTTTGACAAATCACAAATATGAGGTGATCAACGTTTACTGCTTTCCAAGGTTAAAAGACGCTCTCCTCTCTGTAAACAGGAGCATGGCTCCTCATTTGTCACGTGGACTGCCCACATTCATTATTGTCTAATTCAGAGAAAGCTCGCCCCCAGAGCAAGCACTACTCGAAACCATTTTCATGAAATAGTCCAGCGTTTTTAGCTCTCTTGTTTATATCTCTTGCAACATTCCCAGTAATTTCATTATGGTCCAATATCTTTATCTAGCCAATAAACCGAGATCATAGTCGGCAGTGTTTTCTAGTTTATCCATGTTTTGTGGTATCTGGAAATAGCTGAGTAAAAACTATCAACTTATCTTCTCCCCTCCTCTCAGACCAAGACCAATTCAGGCGCTGCAATAAATTTAGCTCGCCATTATGAAACGCCGACTCATTTGGCTGCAAGGTGGCTCGGTTACCCATCGCTGGACAATCCCATCGATTGGATAGTTCTCCGAACATAATTTTAGATGTGTTGAAAGGGACATTAGCTGCCTGTGCAAGCCGTTCCGGGGATATTGGTCCTCTACATCACCTCAAAGAGGCTGAGCGGCAAAGCAATTCTCTCTCTCAGTCTGCTTGGTGACAGTGAGCTGCATCACAGCGACCTAATGTATGACAATTCTGTTTACTGCTCGCTTGCTCACGATACTTTAAGGTGTGATTAGTGAGGCAATTAAGCATCTGACACTAAAAGACGCCGACGTTTTCTCAAAGTTTCTTCTTCTGTTTTGATCCGAGAATGTTTTGAGCATATTTTAAAGTTGCGTTTATGCCTCGATTATTGATTTTCTACTAAATATCCATCAATCGTTGTATTTTGCATCAGTCAAAGATGCATTAGTGTTTAAAAATTCACATCCTCCATTGATCTTCGGCATCTGTGCAGATCTGGCAGCAGAAGACATAATGCCCTGCTCCATACTTTCCATCAGCTTATTCAGTGAGCTGGAGATCAGCTCCTGCATCATTGTATGTACAGTATGGGAAATTGCATTGTATGAAAGGGAGTGCACGGCACAAATACGGGGCACGTCCATGACGGTCACGTCCGCTACGCCGCCATTCGAGAGACAGCAGTGAGGGTGACGCAAAAAAGTTAGCTCGCATTACAAATATTTCTTACTGCTGCTTTAATTACCTGTACATTACATACACGCCAGTCTGAACTTTCTCCGGACACAACAGCGTTTCGTATTCCGTTATCGCTCATTGGATGACCTACGACCTTATGTAGTCATTCATGAACTATTTAGCATTTCTGCAGGTAATAGTAAGCAATGAGTCATTTGTGAGAACAACAGTAATAATTATGGACCATTACGCAGCAAATTTAGTATTAATCAGGAACAATTTGTTCACAAAATATTCACACGTGTAGGAACTAATCATCGGGCATTTGTTCGTTCTGTTTAGCAGCTGCCTCTCGAGTAACTTCTCATGTTTACTTACAGACTACTTCCGATTGCTATCACGACGATTTCACGCAGCCTTCCCATCCAACGACTCTCCAAACATTTTAAGAAACCTTTACCATGTCGCCGCTGAGAGGATTAATCTTGCCCGCGTGTGCGCGTCTCTTAGCGAGACAGGCGAGGGGAGAAAATGGTGAAGGAGAATGGGAGAGATGTGAGTGGCCCATCTATGAAAGCGCCATTAAATTGTCAGTTATGATGGATGTTCCGCCTTTTCTGCATTAACTGGTACATTAGAAGTCATTAATTCTTCAGGATATGCACTGGAGATCAGAGCCTCCCAGGGGGGTCTCGCTGCCTTGATAAAGCAGGAGGGAGCGGGCGCGAGAGAGGGATACAGACGGATAGAGGGAGAGATAAAGGAGTGCACTAACTAAAAGAAGAGGAAGAGCGGGGGACAGATAAATCCTTGCACTGCGATGACCGTTTTTAAATGTTGGTGCCTGCTCAGTTCCTTTCAGTGGCCTTAAGCAGAATCCCGTCGCAGACGTCCGAGGAAAGCTTTTGTTCTGACGAGAAGAGGCAGGAGCACAATTAGCACTGTTTATAGCACCTCCTCAAACTACCGACGAGTTACATCTCGTGTCTAACAGCTGAAGTGTGCTTTCAAGATCACATAGTATCCTTGTCCTTTCTTTTCACTCCGCTACGTTAGTTCCACCTACGTAAACCTCGACGCTGAAGCAATCTTCAATTACACACCAGACCTGTCAAGGGTGGTTTTTATTCTAAAGCAATATGTTTTTAGGAAACGGCAATTAGTTCACTTCCCTTTTTTTCCTCCCCTAAGCATTAGAGGTGGATGTAGTGGAATCAGCGTCACTTCTCTCCTAACATCTTTTGTGAATTGTCAAAGCAGAAAACAACATTTCACTGCCAATTAAACAACAATTACTGGACATGGCGCACTCTGATGGGTGACTAGGAATTGCTCACAACAGTGTTAATGTGCCTCTCTCCTTCTCCCCCACACGCAGGCTTACTCTGGCAAAACCTTGAAGAGTAGAGGAGAGCTGAACTCAAACGCCACGAAAGGAATAACAAGGACCAAACAAATCTCTCGTTTCCATCCTCCGTGCGAAACTAAATAATGCCCTCGGGATTAGAAATTGTTCCCTGGCTCTTGCTTTGTACAGGAGTGACTACGCCATCTGCTGTGCTCGAACGCTGTAAATATGCGGAAGCGAGGGTCAGCGGGGACAAAAAGAGGATGTTAGCGCCTCGTGCCAAGCTGAAACAAAGCTCCCATAAGTGTCCCCCAATCCACCACTTGTGTTTCAGTCGACCGTAACTAACAGCCAGGTATTTATCACGCAACGACAGGAGGTCACAGGCAAGTCACACAACTATTATTACTGCGCTCTATATGTGCTGTCAGAGGCTGTGGTCACGTTTTCCCAAGTTGTTAGATTAATGCGTCCTCGTCCTGAAACAGAGAAACTTGTCTCATTGGCTTCGTGTGCGTATGAAAGTCCGGCACTGACGAACGTAACTCCACCCCAAGCCCCTCTGGCCTCTTTGGCGTGCTCCACCCATTCTTTCAGGTATTAAATTATCAACATATGAAATTACAATAAGCGAGCGTGCTCCAAACTTTATCGTTGTGTTTCACCTTTTTCTGATTGGTGAAAAAGGACAAACCTCTCCTAAACCTCTTCAAAGGAGCATCTCCGCGGTGCTGTTGAATTAGTGTCGTTCACAGCCCTTCTCCACATTACGTTCTGGAGAAGCCTTTAACCCCAGCTATTCAGAAATATTTGAATTTCTATTCAAATCGCTCCCGTTTTGCGTGGCGTGTTTTTTGGAAACCGTGACCCTGCACAAAATAAGACGACCCAGGTTGAGTTTGAACTCTCTCAGGCTCCACCGAGTCGCTTGTTGTCCTGTGTTTCGGTTCTTCTCTTCTTTTTCCTCTTTCACATACATAAAATAACACATACAGTGTTCACACAACTCGTAGAGGCAGAACTTTTCATTTGTGCTTTTTATGAATGCGGAGTGCTTAGTGTTTTTTGTTCTATTTAATAAAGGCAATTCATGACATACATTTAAATGCAAAAGTGCCCATTTTCTCTCTCAGGGGTGAGTATGATGGCAGAATTTCTACAAATGATTTCTGATTAGCATTCAATTTCTTTACTACAATGGCAGGTTTATGCTTTGGGCTGTTGCTAGAGTAAAAGTTTTTTGTCATGCTCACATGAATAACAAATCATATTTCATTTTAATATTGGCAGTCTTGGTCTACCACAGTATTCAAAATGCCACACTTGTTAAAATGACATGTTTGCATGTTTCTTAGATTAATGAATGGACATTATTCTCACCTTATGTAGCTACAAGTGCACACACATATGAAGTAATTACACCCCGTGTTAAGTGTCTGGGTTATAAACAGCGTGCGGCTTCAGACAACTATACCTAGTCACCGTTGTTCATTTTCACCGGTGATAACACCTCCCTGAGTCACACTTATACTTTCTGCTCACATCAGCAGTAAGCCATACGATCGAGAGCTGAATGTTCCCACCTATTAAAATGTGTCAGAAATATTTCAGGTCTATTTGACGAGTAGGACAAAAAGGTATATTGTGAACCTAGTTTAGCTGCACACCGCGTGTGGATCCCCCCCCCCCCCCTCCTCCTCCGCAGCACGTAAACTATCCCGGTGATCGTGTGTGTGTTTTTTTGCCTTTTGGTTCTTGTCTGATGATGATCGTGGCTGACCCCCGGGGGCGTTAAACGTGCCAAACCTTCACTCCATTACTCCACTTCAATGCAGCCCACACATTTTGAGCGCAGACTTGAATGGAGAGGGGCTCTCTCAGCACTAAACCCTCCACTGAGCAGGCTGACCTGTGGCAGATTCTTCTTATCTCCCAAGACCTTCCTGGAATACACACTGGGCCCGGCTAATTACTCTTAAAAACGAGTGGGATGTGGGTGGTTTGTAATTGGCAAGTGTCAGCATCCAATGAATGATCACTCATCTTGAGGGCATGTGTGTCTGAGCCTCCTATTCACCAAGTGTGTTCTCCGCCAGCTGATTTCCATGCTGCTGCGCTTTCCCACTGTTTCATTCTGCATGCTGTGAATTTAAATCTGTAATTTTTTTTTGGTAATGGCAAAAAATATAATCTACAGCTTCAAGTTGTGAATCCACAGGGAAAAAACAGCTTTTTACATGAACATAAAAGCTGACATTTTAATTACAGCCTGTTACAAACATTTATTCAAATGCAGGCAGAAAGAAAAGAAAGAGGAAATGCATGTTTGTTGTTTGGACTCATGGCTGCAAATTGGCCAGCCGGCATGCTCAACCAATCTGGAAAACAAGCTCAACATTGAGCTGCTGTGTGATCTCAAAGTGAGTGGGTGGGATGCCATACATTACAAGTGGCACATCCACTGACAGGAGGCAGCCAGAAAAGGGCCACTCCGTTTCCAATTAGAAACCGGCAGTAGAGCACGTAGGTAGTAACTGCATTGCACTGCGTTAAGGAAGACTTGTATCTTCCTGCAAAACAAGGGCTAAATATTCCACACGAAGGTCGTTTGGATGGACATGGAGAAATGTCTCAAACAGTTGGGAGTCTCTTCGTGTGCTCTAGGTATGAATGGAGCACCAGCGTTCCCCGCAACCCGCTGCCTGCAAATGTGAGACACCAACAGAAGAAATTGTTGAAGTCCACGTCCTCGCCTCACGACAAGGCGGGAGACTAGGTCAGCGGCTCGTTCTCAATAAAGTGGTGCAGCCAATACCCTTTTTCCGGGGGAGGTGTAATTACTGCACATTGAGGGGTGATTATGCAGGGGCATGAGATGGCAGGCAAAATAATAAAAGAGATTTCACTTCAGCTGTCACACAAAAAAATGACAATGGAAAAACATAAAAATAAGGAGAGGCAGGTTTCAAAAGACGTATATGAGATATGCCAAGTACATCAAGAGCGACCTTAAACTTTTAAAGGGAAAGATATTGGAAATGGAATTATGAACTGTCACGGGCGAAAGTAGTAAGTCATTTCCTTTTCCCCCATGGCCATTCATGGCCTTTGCAGCAGCTCTAATATTAGAAAATATTACTGCAAGAATTATTTTCTGACATTCAAATGTTATTGCTTCCACCAGAATCTGCGTGTTACTGCCTCCTTGTTCATTTGGATCCGTGACATGTCTGACAGATTGGAATAAGAGTGACGTTCAGGGGCCTTTGTTGTTGTTTTCAGCCAGTAGCCCCCCGCGCCCTCCTGCTGGCCTGAGTCTCTGCAGCTTCTTGGACACACCATAAATGTATCAATAATTGAGTGTCTCACTAAAAAGGGTGCAGGCATTAAAAATTGTATGACTTGTCATTATGTCCCCCCTCTAACACTGCCGCCACCATCACCGCACCTCACCTCACACTTTCTCCCTCGGCAGCGGCTCGCTCTGCTCTCCAGCAGAAAGCGCAGCGATATGTGGACGACTCTCTCCGGGGCCGAAGTGTTACCCCCGCGCCTCAGACGACGCCCCGAGTTTCGCAGGAGCTTTCAGAAGAAGCTTTGAGCTACCACGAGGAAGCAGCACGTGGTGAAAACGACTACTGCTACTGTTGCTGTGCATCACACTGATAGATAGGGCTTCTACTCTGTGTTTCTACTGCTGCTTTACCATGCGACTAAATTCCTCTCTCTTGTCTTATCGTTGTCTTGGTTACTTTCATTTATTTGAACCATTTCAGTGCCTTCTGAAACACTGTAATCGCTGGAACCAGACGTTTTAATCTGAAGTCTTCAGGAAGCTGAACTAATTATGTAAATACCTGAGTGCCGGTGCATCAGCAAGTCGAGCGATAGCAATACAACGTTGTGTCCAGACTCTGCGTTTAGTTTTTTGTTTTTTTTCCTTGTTTTTTTTTAGGGCGGATTTGGTTGGTCGGACATTGAATAATTTATAGCTGTTTTTCCACCTTCCCCTGGCACTTGGTTTCAGAGCTGGCAAACAAGCAGTGCCAGTAGTCTTTCTGTACATGTGTTATCTCCAGGTTTTATTGTGTTGGGGAAACTGTGTGAAAACACCTTGCTGATAAAAACACACAGCCATGACTCACTCCCGAGTTGTCCGCACTGCCGAAATTAGGTTGCGAATCTGTCATCGTGTGCTCATGGTAAAAAACTGCTCCACATTTACTCGGATAACTCACGAGCTTATTCTGTTTTTTCGACTGGTTTGAGCTTTACCTGAGCGGTAAGAGTGACCAGCTTCTGCCCGTTGACCCATCTTGACAGGAGGCCATTTTGTTTCCCTCGCTACGTGTCAGCTAGTTTTGTCTTTTTTTTAGTAAGCGCTTCACGGCTTTCCTGTGTGAACACTGTGACACGGTGGTCCCCGCATGTTCACTGGAGCATAAAATGCTGTCGTTACAGACAGCGGGACTCTGGTACAGTACCTGGCGTTTGACAGTCTCTCACACTTGATGACAGCGCTTTCGTGCCAGCCACTGTTTTTAGGTGTTTCACCACGAATATTGAAGATTGTGACTGCGTGCCTCTTAGCAGATCCCCTCCAGAAAAAAAATTGTCAAATGTGGAGTTTTGTAAGGTGAGACTTGCACACTCCCACCTTCACCAGGATTGTTTATGTGCTAGTGGAGGCTCTATATACATATTTGGAGGAGGAGGGTGGCTATGTGTTCATTCTCTCCACACCTACAGGGACTTTTGTTTTCAGACTGTGGGGGTGGCACCTCCCTGAGCTCACACTGCACTTCCACTAACCAGAAACCAACTGAGGCAGTTGGTTGGGGGGTGGGGTGGGGCTTCACCCAGCAGCATGTCATGCCACGGCTTCCAATTACTTGTCCTTCACCCACCCAACCGCCGCCTCGTGAAGCTTTGTCTTACCAACACCATTCCCCGAAACCTATCACTGCTACACCCAAACCTGTCAGCGCAAAGGTTTTCAGGGGCCCGCTTTGCCCTTCTTCTTTCCCTCTTGTTTCTCTCCTCCCCCTCTGCCTCATTCCCACAATCCTCCCCTATTTCCACACTGCCTGTGTGTCATCCTTCTCTTCTAATGAGAGGCAGGGATCAGCGAGGCAGACCCCTGGAGTTTGACAGAGCTACCTGTTGTGCCTTCACATTTCTTCCTCCATAGCTCGCGCTCTCTCTCTCTCTCTCTCTCTCTCTCTCCTCTCCTCTCACACTCTCTCTGTCTCTCTCGCCCACTCTCCCTAAACACCAGAGCTGTCGACTCCTGGCAGTTTGATTCTAAACTGTTCCCCCGTGTCGGGAGTAGCTGCCATGACAGAGAATAAAACGAATGAAATGTAGAGTTTGTAGTGAACAGCGTGAGGATTGGCTCCCTCTCTACACGGTATGCAGAAGGCCAGAAAATAATTTTTTTTTCAGTCAGTCTGTGACATTCTTTGTAGTGTGTTGATTTCTGTGAACAAAATATTTCGACACTTTGGGGAAACACACTTATTAGTTTTCTTTCTCCGGGATGTGAGGATGTATTATAATCCCATGCCTATCCATTTGTACAGTGCTAGAGCTGCGCATGTTTGGTCTAGGATATCATAAAGACAGACAACAAGGGGGAGAACAACTCTCCAAAGACCTCTCTTATTTGTACAATCTGTCAATTTAGACTGAACAAAAACATAAATATAAAAATGTGTTATTGGAACAGACCAGCTCTGCTCAACCTTGTGGCCCAGGTTTTTGGTGCCTGTGTGCGTATTGTAATCCAAACTTTGCCAGGCTAGGGTCCTGCCTCACATTAGAATTCACAGTCTAAAATGAGGGATTACAACAAGTTGACTGACTGACGAATCTGCTTTGGAGAACTTGGATGAACAACCATCACAGAACGATTAGAGAAAACTAAAAGATTTTGGACACTCAGCCAGTCTAAAGCTTTTTAATCTTCTTTATTGATGCAAATTTAAAGTATCAACCTATTCCTAGGTGAGCACATATTTTGGTCTTTGTCTCAGTAAAGGTGAAATAGTGGTTAAACCACTATCATCACAGGTAAAACACAGGTACAGGTTGCCATTCAGCAAAGTTACAGGGGTGACAGGGCTGTACTTGTTTGTATGCTAATAGGTTCCTCCAAATCTCTAGTGTTGGCAGAATTGCCAACTGAATAGCAGAAACCTCAGCTGCAAGAAAACTTTAGCATGTGGTGTAAAATGTATCTGTTGAATGTGGCGTGTATGAAATTCAGAAATGTCACCAGCTGCAGAGAAAAGCCCCGGAGTATCATGCAATGCAAACAAACTCTAGGATTCACTGTATCGATTCCCGCGCTGTGTCACACACGTGCCATCGAAGAAGCGTGAAGAAGGACAGAAAGCCCCCTCGTTCTTCGCTTCACATTGTTACAGCCCCCGGTGTCGTTCAGCTGAAATGTTATTTAATGGTGTTTTTATCCTTACCATGTTACCATGGCAGCCATATAATGACTGACAGTGAGAGCTTCTGAGCAGTCACCAGTGTGCTGGACTATTTCAGTCTGGATATTTCCAGTATTAATGTAGATGTACTTGAGGTCAATCAGATTATCATCATTGTTTGGACTGACATTTTACCAGCTGAACTTTAATGCTCACCTGTTCGCTGTGTTCACTGCGAGAGCCGTGGAAAAGATGGCAGAGGTGTGCATAGTTGCACAACTGCACGGCATCATATTTGATCAACTTGCTCACGGTGGTGCCCTTGGCAGCTGTTTCTTTTTTTTTCCTTCCAGTTGGTGAGATATTTTCTCAAAGAGTCAGTTTCATGGCTGCACATGCTCCTAATTTGCTTTCTAAATGAACAAAATAAGAGCTGTGATATTTAATTAGCCACATGAAATTGATTTAAATTCAAAGTGAAATGCCACTTGGTCCTTTCTGGTAGTGGTTTTATTTAGTCTCCACTTTTCAACAATGTTGTCAGTTACACAATGCGGCCAAATACAAAATTGAGAAATTAGGAAGAGGAACAGTAGTGGGAAAGAAAGGAGACAGACTCTGACTTCTCAAGCTCACACTGTTCAGCTCACATACCACTGTCAAGTAGGTCAGTGCGACAGGCTTGGCTGATCTCTCCTCTGTAGTGTTTTTGTTCAGGCTCTTGTTGAATAGGTGCCTTGGTGGATTCACCTGTTTGATGAAGCTTACACAAACGCAGGGTGAACTGCGTGTCTGATCTTGTGCAGAGAGACCTCTGTGAACGTCCTCTGACCAAAAGCAAAAGAATTACAGAATCACGAAAAAAAAAACGCTCTAAACTGTATTGAAATTCATGTGAAGTGCATCAAATGCCATGGGACATATGCTGATCTTTAAGCTCGGATGCTTTGTTAGGGACAGATCATCTCCATGGGGACCAGCTGAGCCATTATTATTGAAGTCATCCTCCCTCACAGTGGTACATTTGGCTAAATGCTGAGCATAATGACTTGCGCCTTAAACTTCACGGGCCTTCTTCTTGCACAGTCGGCTGCTTCAAAAAGACCACATCTGACTCATAATAGACCTCATTAGACTCGTATTGAATAAGCTCTGAGCTGACGTGTCTTAGCCTCACTGTTAGCTGCTTTTTGCCTCCGTGTGTATGTTCCATTAGAGATTAATTGCCAAATTCCCCCAGTTTAAAGCATTGACTAATTACAGTGCGAATCACTGGTGGATCCAGAAGATTAATGTCATGAGGTTCGCCCCCTTTAGATAGCTATTGATTTTGAGTTGCTCAAAAATGCCTCTCTACTCTTCCCAGGAGGGCGGAGGCTGCATAAAACACGAGCAATGTGCCAGGCAGCCTCCAATTACATTTTGTGAGGCGATGTTTTAGATATGAACGTTGTGAATTAAGATTCACTTAATTGGGCCGCAAGTGGTTGTACTAAAGAGGTTACCAATGGCAACTAAGGCTCAAAAAATAATTGCATATGAACATATGAATTCACATTAGAGATTATTAAGGCACAAAAATATAAAATGTGGCCTTAGTTGCATTTTTCATATCGAGAGACTCCTACTAATATTAAAACCAACATGCTGTCTAGTTTCTGTGATGTTTCTATTTCAAGGATCAAGTCTATCCCCTTTCTAGCTTCTGTCTGCCGTTGCCCACGAATGATGCATAGCACGCTGTAGCTCGGGCGAACAGGGAGGCAGTTATCTTTCTGCGCTTGCCACATTTTTACCAGTCAGTCTGAGGCTCAGTCACAACAAATCAGAGCAACTGCAGCGCTTTCCCTGTTGGAAACAGGGAGCTCTTTATTATTTGTGTGCCACTGGGAGGTAGTCTTCCAAACACAGGATTATGCCCATTGTGATCTGCCTAAGCACACTGTATTAGCCATGTTCTCGTGAAATCACATGAAAGCCACTTTGAAATGTTGGATGCCTTCTGATATGCCTGTGTCTGGGGAACCGGCGCCATATCTCGAAGCGCGAGGATCTCAGATTCAATTACGAGTTCCGTTTTAAATGAGACGTCTTTACTGTAAAATTCCCAGATCCCAGATTTAGCGCTTTGAAATGGAAAGGGAGTAATTGACGAGTCTTATGTGCGATCTGAAAAAAAATGGAGTTGTGTGATACGGCTTTACGATAGTAGTCCCTATAGAATATTCATCCCTTTTTCCACTGCAAGCACAGGTACATTTAACATTAGCAATTAAGATAGATGTGGGAACATACATGAGGCTGGGATGATGGAAAATTGCAAATACACAGCTGCTCCAAGTGTAAAATTCTAGCAAAGACTTATGTTTAGATGCTTCACTATTAAGCACCAGAAAACCAGTAATGCATGGTTGAGACTACATATATATTAACTTTTTTTTTTTCTTCCAGTGCCGAGCTAAAGTTTGAACACATTTCTGCAACAGCTCCCACAAAATATGTCTGAGTTACCTGTGTTTCGAATGGATGTCTGCAAGGCTCTCCACACCAAACTGGCTGAACTCAATCAATAGAGCTAAGATGGACCATTGGCTGCAGGTCACGTAAGCTATGTTGAGGGAATGTTTGTGTCTGTGATTCAACTGCCCCCTGGGCCTGTGTTAATTGAGCTCCCCGTAATCACACGCAGGCCCGTGTGATCAGTGTCTGCAGCCCTGGAAATGGCGGTTGAGATTATCCTCTCACCTGGATGTTCCATTTTGAGAATGAAATCGAAATAGATTTTTGTCTCCTGCTTTCAGAATCTGACTGACACATAAATAGCTCTGACTCACCGAGCTCTATACAAACACATACTGTGTGATGAATCACTGAAACTTTTAGGTAAGTTTTCATTGAGTGTTCCAGTGACATTTCTGCACGCTACCAGAGTGGCTCCGGGGATGCCAGTTTTGGTGGTCATATCCATCACTGCGGTCCTCGTTGTAACATAGGATGGACTGCATTTTATACAGATCCCCGTGATCCCCACTGGATGAATACTAATGACTCAGGTCCATCTATTGAATGAATAGGCACTGCATTTTTTTTTTCATTCATGTTTCCAGGCAGTGTATCTTAATGACTGTGGCGATCCCCGTGACTTTTTTCTTCTAGCACTACAATGAAATTGACCTTTTTGGTTTTTTAGGGAAATATCTCATTAACTGCTGGCATGACATTTCAAGCAGACACCCATGTTACCCACAGGATGAATTGTAATTGTGTTGAGGATTGATTATCAATTATTAGGTAAAAAAAAAAAGTCTTTTTTTGTTTGTGACCAAAGTTTTCACAAAAAAAATGATATTCACATCGTGTTTTCGCACCTAAAAGTTGCCAGAACTCACCAACGAAACTCTCGACGAAAGTCTTTTTTTTTTTGCTGTTGTAGCTGTAATATCTTCTGTCTAAAGGATCCTACAGTGATCCGTCGTGTTCTGTGTCCTGATGTTATTGCAAACATGTCTGGACTTACTGCAGCCTGCCGACTCGCTCATGCGCTCCCCATCTTCTGACAAGCCGTGACTTTTAGCCCGTGGATGCCCAGGGCTCATGGCGAATTGGGTTCTTTAAAGGCCACTATAAAACAAATATTGAATACTCATCTAAACACAGGTTCAGTCACACAGCATACTCTTCATGTCCGCGTTCCACGGTTAATTTAGATATTAGCAATGTTAGAATTTGAGTCAGCGAGAATACAGTATAAACTTGTTGGAGCAGTGCAGCTTGGTGAAAACTTAGTGTAAAAGCTCTTTTCAGCTCTCTTCACACAGTTTAACCCTCACTCTACAACATGTTGCATGTCTCCTCTACAACTTTTCTACAACTATGCCGGAGTGCTAGTCCTCTTTGTCCTCTGTGGATGTGTTTCCAGTCACACCCCAATAAATCCCTTTGCAATAATGAATGAGATGCATGCTCAATTCATTTTCCCAGCAAAGCCGGGCGGTCTAATTTGTACAAACATTTCTTTGGGTGGATGCAATTAACTGTAGTGATGCACTAATGTGACACAGCAGAGCCAAACATACCAGAGATGGTGACTCAAAATAGGATCTAATGTGTTTCTCTCAAGTTAAATTCATTAGGCTGAAGGAGTCATTTTCTCAGCAAACCTCCGCGGCTGAATAATTAATCATCCCATCACTTGTTTGTTTGACTTGAATATATAACATTTATCCCTTACTTATCCCTCACTTTTCACCTCCTAAGGAAACCCTTCATCTTCAGCCTGGTCTTGATTTGCCTTATGCATAATAAATTGCAATTATGTGGCACTTTTGAAATTCAAGGCCGGGAGCACCTTGAGATACAACACAAGGCCCTTTTGAATTTCAAACTAATGACCACATTACTTCTTCATCTAGGACAAATACACGGAGACTTTTACTCACATTAGCTCCACAATGTCCGGGTGATCAGCTCCTGACGTTTTCCACAGTTGCCCTTTAACACACATAGGAGGGTGTCCCCGGCGTCAACTAAGTCGATTGAATATTTTTGATCACAATAAACGTATCTTATATTTTGTATTAATTTTAATGCACAATGTCATGTGTAACTAGATCGCAGATAAATGCAGTGGAGTGAAAAGTGCAATATTCCCCCCGTGAATTGTAGTGGAAGCGAAGTATGAAGGTTTGTTACATACAAGTAGCTCAAATGTGACTTTAAGCACATTATATGTTGGTTGTTGGTCCTTTCAGAGCAATATGAAAACTTCTGTGGCTTTTACTGTGTATTAACAACAAACAATGCTATTTCTTTTTTTGTAAAGGCTGACATTTTTTAGCTACAGAAAGAGGCTTTCGCATGAAAAGTGTCAACATGCCACAACAATAGCAGGCGAAAGTAGAAATAGATTTTGGTTGACAATAACCACAACTAATACGCCTATACACTTGCATGTGCAGTGGGGTTTTCATGCTTTTAAGCCCAAATAAAGTCCAAATAAAACACCCTTTGTGTTTTTATGTGCCCCTCATTTTCCTGGATTGATTTGTTTTCACTGTAATTGATTAGTGCATGAAATGATACAAAGACTGACTGTGCACTACGCGGCGTGCAGCAGGTAAACACAAAAACACACACACACACAGAAACACAGATTGTGTTTTTTCTGGCAGCTGCGTATAAATCGGCATTTAAAGGATCGTGCTGTTCATTAGAAAGTGAACTGTTTAAAGCAGCTTAAAGGAACGCACTAACCTGAAATAAATGATCTCATGGGTAACTTGGTAACGCGCTGGTCACAGCACCGACCCCCGTGTCTTCATTGTTGAGCGCACTGTGATGCTCATGATAAAGCAACACAAGCTTGTGTCATTAATTAGGACAAATGTGCTAAAGTGTTACTGTAAGTGTTATAATGAGCGCGCTCTTCTGAAAACTGAAGAAATTCCGGAGACGTATAGAAGAATCCGCCGCTGATCAAAGTGGTCTGGAGAGTATTTCTTGTGTGAAGACCTCCTGAGAGGAGGCTGAAGGCAGAGACGTTTGGCTTTCAATCAAACAAGGGCTCAGGAACCCCCCCCCCCCTGTACTTCACAGACATTTGGATTTAAAAGGGAGCCAAAGATCAAATTGCACTTAAGAGACAAAGTGTGAGCAGTCTCGAGCCGCTGTTTAATGATGCCCTTTGTTTGTTTTTCTGGGAAATTCACTTTCTAATCTCCTGGACTGTGTGAAGGCTTGCCAGGGAGTACGGCCACATAAAACCCCTTCATTTCTTATTTTGTCTACGGAGCAAATCAATCGTTGTATCTCCTGCACCTGCCCACTCCCCCTCCCCTGCACTTTCCAAAGAGATGGGCCCAGGCTGTCCAAGCTGCTCTCCAATCAAGACTATTTAGACCAGGCTATTTCATGGGGAGAATGAGGCACCGGGTGGTCAAACGCTCCTCAGTGTCTCCGAGAGACAAGTGTAAAAAGGCATTTAAATTTCCCAGGACCTTGACACATCTAATTGAGATTTCATGGCCTATTTTCTCTCTTTTCTTTCAGAGATTCGAAACCTTGATTTTTTTTTACCGCGAGCAGTATTTCCCCAAGGGTCAAAATGAAAGAAATTGTTTTCAAGTTTTATTTGTTTTTCGTTGCTTTAAGGACTTTTTTTTATCACACTGGAGCAGCGTTTCAATAGGACTGTATTTTTTATGTTCGGCAGCTGTTTGGTTTGATATGTTGGAACGGTAGTGAAAGAGATTGTTTCATCAGAATAATCAATTTGACTGCATGCATAGATTTGCCGTGATAAAATGAAAAAATGAAATTAATAAAACTTTGTGCAGCTGCTCTCTGTATTTTTTTTCTGACCATTGTAGAATTCCTTAAGCTGTTCCTGGATGTCAGACACTAGGAATAAAAAAAAAGTGATGCCTTTTCACTTCATCTGTTAGTCCTTTTAACCTAGAATTTTTGAACTGCAAAAAAAATCCTAAGCCCAGGTTTTCCATCTTTGTGTGTGAGCTCAAGAAAATCTAATATGATATCACAAAACAGATCTACTTACACAGAAATCCAGCTTTGGTATTTGTTTTCATGTATAGCAATAGATACACAACAGGTTGATTTTCAGTGCAGTCCATTTGTCTCACATCACATATCCCATATCAGTTCATCTACAGTATCTGTGCCATGCGCTACTATGTCACAGTCATTTCTGGCTCCACAATGACATCACCCCATCTTACATTACACAGCCCTAACAGTCACAGTGGGAGCAGCAGCTTCCCAGCACGCCTCATTTTAGACGGTCCACAATCAGTGACATCATGCACAAACATCAACCTCGAGTACCATAGGAGAATATATGGAAAAAAAAATGTTAGGAAACTCAGCCCCTCCCAAGGCTTTTTACTTCTTCTGGTTAAAAGCAGGTGATATGACAGCAAGACATTAGCATCAGTCGAGCGAAGACATTGAGGGATCTTGTTCTTCGGGGTTTGGGATTTGATGTTCTTACTGTTTGTTCTTTTTCTGCTTTACATCTTCAGTGCTTGCATATAACCCATCAAAAGCCTTACTAAGCTACTTTGAATAAAACCTTTTGTATCTAAGGAGGCAGAAGTAGAGTGAGACCGTGTCAGCGAGAGAACAAACGCCACAACAGATGCTTCTATGCGCAGCACCGTGCTTGTAATGCTGATTTCTTCTATTAAGTACAAGACAGTTCAATAGAGGCTGGAAAGAGGTGACAGAGAACAGGGTTTGGTGATCCAGCTGATCCGAACTTATATAAAATCTGCCGAAGACGCAAGAAGTAGGATTCAGAGGACAGAGTTTGAATTTCTCTCCTGGATTGGCATTAAAATACCTGTTCCGGCTGGAGTGACGGGGAGATTCCTTTGAACGTTATTAACTTAATTGTGCTCATCAGGTGCTACAGGTTATTGTGTAATATAATCATTTTCTTTCCTGTCTTTGTCTCATTCTTTCTCTGACCTTCCTCCCCAAGTAACAGGTTCCCACCTGTGAGTCTGAATGTGGAGCTCTCACCGGCTGATTCATCTCTTAGGGATGTGGGGCATGAGGATGTCTCTGTTTTCTGTCTGAGATCTGTTGTGTTTTAAACAGAAAGTCAAATGTGTTGGGCAATGGCTGAGCTGCTCTTTACACAGTCACATTCACTGGTTAGTTGTCACTTTATTGAGAAGACACGTCTTCTCTTTGCTTCAATGAAACACTAGTTATGCGTCGACTGTTGGTGTTATTCATTTAATTTTTAACACAAATTGGTATTTGTGCTAATAGAGTGTATAAACCGCTTGTTCTTACCTCCACTTGGCCTCCTTCCTTCATCTTGGGCGACGTTCTAATACCCCCACTTCCCCTCTTCCACCTCAGACACGTATCACTGGAGACGTGGTGTACATTTTTATACAAAAAGAGACCATATAATTTGTCATCTGCACTCTCTGGTTTATTATTCTGGTCTTTGCTCTAACAAAAAAAACACACACTCAACAAGATATTTTACGGCTGTTTCGCTATTACTCTCTTTTACACAAAGCTTATCTCAACACAATGTTGTCCAGGCCCAGCAGGGAGCACTAATAATCACCTCCATACAACAGTCACTGAGATCATAGTCATGCAAGAGGCAGCAAAAGATACATTAATGTCTCAGGGGAACCGCTATTGACATGTCAGTCCCATTGCTAGAATCTATAGGAGAGACTCAACACCTGTGTGGGATTAAAATACTCCACTGTAAGTGGGCAGGGAGGGCCGTGAGGTCAAGAGCACCCACCCGACCACACAGTCTTGAAGCATGACATGGAGTCAGTTTGGAGCTCAGTTACATTTTCCAGTTGGCACCGTATTTTCCTGGTAGAGCCAGGCCCTTTTGCGTAAGGAGCCTTTACCCTGCTACCTCGGACCGAATACTGTCTTAACGAAAACACCGCCCACACGCCCCTTCTGCTACCTACAAAATGTTATGATACACGCTGCCAAGTGATTTCAACCAGTGTTGTGAAATGTTAAGACCCTTTGTTTCGTCCTACAGACATGGGAGTTGCCATGTGGGTTGGACCCACTGAATCAGTAATATAAAATGCACCTGTTTTTTTTCCTTGCTGTGCTCTCCTGTAAAAAATAATGCCATTTTTATCCCACTTTTTTTTCATACATTTTTATTCACTTTTTTCTGTAGGCTGCCGTTCAGATTCATTAACTTCTTCATACATTAAAAATGTGAGCTGGTTAATATTATGAGTGCCGTATTGTAAAAATAGATCATTTCAAATAAAAGTAAAATGCATTTATTAAGTCGTTGTTTTGCTTGTAAACATTTAGTATAAAAAAGATACAAAGAAGTAAATGCAATCTGATGAAAACACAGTTTTATAGTCTGTAGAGGAAATATTCAAGTTAAGAGCAAATGTCTGAAATGATTCTCTAGTGCAGCATTAGTGTTAAATTACCTTCACAACTGAATATGTGTGACTCTTTTTTCTTGCTCTTGTCAATTTGCATCCATTACTCCACACATTGTGATCTAGCTAGGCTACAGACCCACAGGAGGAAGAGAGCGCCTCCTACTGTGCTGGATAATCGACCTGGATCAAGTAAAAAAGGATTTCCAATACCAACCGCATGACCAGGTGGAGACCTTGGCCTTCCATATTAGAAAGGTGGATTAGGTAATTGATCTGCTTTCCCTCTGAGAGGCTGTACACGTTACACATTTACTCATATTTGTTGTCCTGAAACATAGATGTCTATCTGGTCGGGTTGTATGCAAACCTTCTCTCTCCATTAGAGTTATATGGCTTTACAGTAGGAACCCTCTGATGAGAACAACCCCCCTCTTACGTTATTGTCTCTATGTTATTTCTCTATGTTAGTTATACTAAATTATGAGGGTCTATATTTGAAAATGAAGTAACTAAGGTCCAGTGTTTTTGAGGTTTTGTGAGTTCCTGTTTGAAGCTCGTGGATTGATTCTTTTTTTAACACAGTGTTAAAATTGTTGTTTTACCTTTCTTACATGTTTCGGCTACAGCTGTAGCCTTCATCTGAGCGTGATCGGATTACTTCCTGTTCCGTTTATCACGAGGCA
>JAUMTR010000010.1:4487750-4500775 GCA_032270685.1 Microctenopoma stevenorrisi
ACAATTTTAACACTGTGTTAAAAAAAGAATCAATCCACGAACGAATTAGACACACAGAATGAACACTCAAGAAACCTGTTTGAAGCTGTTCCTTTAAGGCCACACCCCTCAGACAGCCAATAACGGCGCGGCCAGGAAGCCGTCACACCATCCATGGCCAGGGTGAAGCAGGAAGTGCTGTTCCATGAAAGAAGAAAAGGTGGTTTGGCCTGCCAAAACAAACAAACAGACGAACACATCCTAAATGTACCAAAGGCGGCTGCTGCTGTTGGTGAGACAGCGAGAGAAAAATGAAACTCTTGATGAACTCTTTGTCCAGAAGAGTAGCAGAGTGCTCCAAGAAGAAGACGACGAAAGCTGTAAACTGTTGTTTGTTTGCTGGTTTGTCACTGTGAACAGTATTTAAACAGTTTGAGGCTTTTCATTTTATCCATGTGCATCATATTCACGTGATGAATAGTTGTAAATATAGTATCTCTGCCTCCAGGTAATGTTTAATGTGACGACCCCGAGGAGTATCCTAACCAGCAGAGTTCAATGTGTCTGTGTCTGCCACACTGTTGTTGTTCTTTGTGTCTTTGGTGGAATGAAGATGGTTGGTTTCTTCTCCCTGGGTGTGGGATGGTGTAGCTGGCCAGGAGCATGCCGTGAGGTTCTGACAGGACGATGGTGCTGGACCAAAGCTACGGGAGTCTGGTAGGATTGTCTAATGATTGTTAGCGCTCACAGTAAGTTTTTGTGTGTGTTCGAGCCCAAAGTATTGACTGTTAGACCATGATCACATCGCTGTGTATTTAAGTTGCTGTACTTTAGGGGGAAAATTGGACGCGCAGTCCCTTTATTAGGTGTTAATTTGCTGCCTTAATTTTTTTTTCTATCTAACTTTGTTCATGGAAACAAGTAAGAAGTATTGCAGCCCACATTTCCCTGATTCATCTTGATACACTGCCTTGTTTCTGATCTTTTAAATATAATCTACCTACCGACTAAGTCTTTCTGACATTTTTTTGAGACACACTTTCACAAATCACCATTAAAAATAGGGCCAATAGGTCCCGTGTTCGCTTTCGTTTTAAGAATTTTTATATGCTATCTAAATGCTAATGATCTAATTGATATTTGTGGGTATGAAAGCCAGAAACCAGAGCAGCAGGCCTTTAACATGTGCTTTCATCAAGATGTAAAACCTGAAAATACCTTTTAGAAGATAGATTTTGATTAGGTTTTTTGTTAACCTTGAAATAATTGATTTTTTTTTTCATCCAGATTTTAAATAGCCTAAGCTGAAAACGTGAACCTACATCAAACTATGTTATGTATTAAATCCCAGACCACAGCAGTGAACTCTTGTGCTTTGCTCTGATCATGTGTGTGTTCAGTTACTCCTGCTTTGCGTCCATACACATATATTGTTCTGTTGATAGTGTACATTTTTGCCAAAGAAATTAATAAATTGTTTCATTTTGAAGTATAATGTTTTACTAAAAGCAAAAAAAAATACGCCAGCAGATGTTGTTCAGCTGTGACGGCACAATGCAAACACCAGATTTAACTAGCTTTATCTGGATTTGTTTTTCCTTCTCAGTTTTATTTTCA
The DNA here is from genome assembly GCA_032270685.1 of Microctenopoma stevenorrisi. NCBI lineage: Eukaryota > Metazoa > Chordata > Actinopteri > Anabantiformes > Anabantidae > Microctenopoma > Microctenopoma stevenorrisi. The sequence goes on from JAUMTR010000010.1 coordinate 4,489,347, forward strand.
AAGCTGTTGGGCCAGTTTTTTGTAGAACTTCTCCTTGTACTCATTACCAGACGAGTACTACATCCATTTTGTTCATGGAGTAAATTCAGAATTTCACTTCCTTAATGTATGTTTAAAAGCTGTGCATGATTGCAGGATGATTAATTAACACTGTTGTCATTAATTGTTTTCAGTGTGTTTATTATTTTATGTAAGTTGCCAAAACATGTTGCAACACATTGAGTCAAATGACCTAAATTACCTGGAGTTATGAACTGGCTCTATTGTAATGACAGGGATCATAGATAAGTGCTGAGTTATGCTTCTAGTTACTGCTAAATGTTCACTGGCTTATTGAAAACATTTCTAAAGCACCCTTTCTATTTTAAATAAGAATATAATACATGATATATAATCATACTATAAGACAGACCCATGGGTTGGCTTTGGCATTTGAATTTTTACTTCCTTAAAGTTACTGCACAACTTTACTTTTTGTCCCACCAGGCTCTACCAAGTATCACTTGGATATCATTTCAGAAATGAATGTTGCCCCATTTCATTTAGCGATGGTGCGCTGTGGAAAGGTTGCAGTGTGACGTGCACATGTTCATGCAAAGCCTGTTGTGTAGTATAGTAAAGCATGTTAATTAAACTAAATATTTCCACTATTACTGTTCTACTGTTGCACGTTTTCTGCATTCAACCTATGAGCTCGTAGCATCGTGTCCACCCCATTGGAAGCATCGATCTCCCGTTCACATACACGAGCCTAACTGCTGCTCCACCCTCTGAGAGTCCACAAAAGACGTGCATGGGATAAGTCTGCTTCCACCTCTGCGTGCCTGGCCGCTGTGCGTCCTGCTCATGCTGCTGTAACACTGGTGCAAGAAAAAAAACGTTTTCTACTGTTTAAAATGTGTCAAGGGAGCCAACATTACCGCCCACCTTTGTTCCCAGCCTGTAGGTCGAGCACTGAGGGCTAACCATTGACTGTAAGTCTGAGAGGCAGACAGTGGGAAGCATGTGAGCTGCACCACAGCCGCTGTACCGGAGAACTGCGCTGTCCGCGGTGCTGAAGCCTCCTAAACGCACAATCAGGCGCCGATTTCACATGTGTCACTGCGGCGAGTGACTAGATGAGAGCGCGCAAATGGCGCAGACGGCGAGGAGAGGAGGGACGGGGTGTAGCGGAAGGGAAATAAAAGGAAACACGGGTATGGACGAGTGTGGTTTGATGAATGTCCCGGAGTTGTTTCATTGTCTAATGTGAGGGTTAGTGTGGATACTGGTATAACTAACAAGCGTTTCCTTACACGCGAAAGCAGCGCACAACGCCAAAATGACTTTGACGCGGTCACTTGTCCCTTTCCAGCACCGACTGTGGTGTAAAAACACGCCTTGAGAGGAGGGGAAAAAAACCCAGCCAAAATCTAACACTCAAGCCAGGGTGTTATTCCAGCCTGCTGCACCGTGGCGATGTTTGACTTCGAATGCCATATTTAGGAAAAACGCTTGATCGCGTTGAGTGACTGGGGCGAGGACGAATGGCACCTTGTGCTTTCGGGAAGACGGCGGAGCCCAACGAGGCGCGCGTTAGAGCCAATGGCGTTGGAGAGCCGCTGTGTGCATAAGCGCTGGATGGAGTCACTCTGCGTATACTTCCGCGTCCAGTGCGTGTTCGTGTGTAGGTTGAATGGATGAAACGGAGGGAGCGGAGAGGTATAGGCATGCTGTGATACGGCCCTATATATTTGCTGGCAGGACTATCTTCCTTTTAAAGACAACCTCCTCCACGCGTTGGTTTCCACTCAGTGATGTCGCTTATTTGTGTGGCGCACCTGTAAAGAGCGAGACAGGCAGAAGCCGGCTTTTTTAATTATTTGATTCCTTTTATTTCTTCTGTTCTTTTTTCCCTTTTGTTTCATGCATTTGCTGAAAGGAAATCATTTCTGTGTTTTGATTTAATAAATATTTCATTTCCTCATTTTATCTTGTTTGTGTTGGCTTTTATGTTTCCAAGTTTGAACTAAAGAGATCGGAATTCGTCATTTTACAAGCTATTGGCCAGGTGTTTCATTCTGAGATTGTTTGCCTAAGGACGTCCATAACTTTCATTTGTAGAAACGGTAAGATATTTTTACACATTTGCTCATTCACCTGAAACATTTCAAATCGATATGTTCAGCCTGTGTCAATTCGCTGAGGACAGCGGGTAGCGCAGTTCATGCATCCGCTGTGTAGTCTCATCTTATTGCATGTGAACGCAACAGCAAAGTCACCGCGATGCATTCATGTTTCCATTGGCGGCTGACTTTCAACTCTGAATTGCGGTGCCTTGGCGTTTCACAGACTCACAGGATAAGTAGACTATCTCCTGACATGTGCTCGATTGAGACGTGCACGGACGCTGCTTTTGCTGTAGTGTGTAGAATTATAGGCCTGAGGATAGTGCTGAAACGTGGGATCCGCAGAGTAGTCGCTTCTTTTAAACCATCTAGAATAAAAAACGTTTTCATGTTGGAAATCGAAGGCTAATAGCGCTAATTCTGTCGGTAAATACTGAAACTTGAATTTGATTTAGGTTATAAATGTGCACAGATACCAATGTGATTTAAACAACGCGATTGCATGTAGATAATTTGCAAAAAGGAGTCATGCTATGCAACCTAAGTTAAGTGAAGACTGTGTGTGTAGCACTTGGAGTTGCTGTGTGATATATTGTGAGTTATGCTACTATAAGATCATTTATTTCTGAAATTTTAAGTTTGTGGGCACTTTGTAGAAGGATACAGTGGATTTGATTGCTAACCTTTTTAATTCCACATGCCACTTATTAGTATTTTAGTTTTTCTTTTATAACTATTAATTCCGAATACCCAATAGGCTTATATACATGTACACATTTGAAATGTAGAGCAGAAACGGCAATAATAGTAACCTAAATTGATATGGAAAATGCATTCCATATAACTAAACTATTTGTAATTTAGCTGCTTCCCCCTAAAAACTCAAGGGACCTCAAGGGCAGCTTTGAGGACCGCTACTCAAGCATTTGAATTGTATCTTTTTTTGGTGTTTTTTTAAATTACTATAATTGCGTTGACGCTCCCAGGATATGGAGCCGTGAGTTTCTCTAAGGACCGCTACGACACGCAGGGACATGCATCACGTGATAAGGCGCAGCACGTCGTAGATGTGTGACGAGAGTCTCCCAAAGTTCACCTGCGACAAATCAATTAGTTAATAGTGTATTTCCGGGATAGAGCCAGGGCCCTCGCTGATTGGCCGAGGCTCTGATTTGTGACCGCGCTTCCGCCGCCGCCCTCTATTCTACTGCATAGCGACCGACGCCAAAGTTTGATGTCTGCAGAATAAGCATCAATAAATATCCGCGACGCCGATTCAACACCTTAAGGTAAGACACCACGGAGGTTTAGCAAGCGTGAAAGAGCGGCACCACGTTTGTAGCACCAAAAAAAAGCTTTTACCAGTTACGGAAGCTAGCAAAACCGGCGCAGCGAGCAGCCGCTCCGTTCCCGGCGAACTTCATTGGAAACGTCTGTGTTCTAACGTAGCATGACGTTTCGCGGTTTAATCTAATTTTAGGCGAGTGAAATTCGTCGCTACTGCACTACACTAAACGCACAGCTAAGCGTCAGTGCTAGCTAACAAACAGACCGCTGCCACGCGGGAGCAGCAGACTCCCGCTCTGGGTTTTGTGCGCGTTACGTGGAACCTGAAGCCGTTGGCCTCGCGCTCGCTGGGTATCGTTGGACACATGCAGCTATGGCGGCGGAGGATTTCTGTCCAATTAGTGGCCATTTTGGCCACAGGTGCCATAGGGCCGCTAATTAAACGAGGCCAGTTCACGCTGTGGTCCACCTAATAAGAAACGCCTTGCCCTAAAAACAAAAAAAACGCCTTTACAATTTTTCTCTGAACGTGACCAAGTGAAGTGACGAGTGAAGTACCACGTGCACCTTTTGATTTTGTTTGACAGATTTTATAATGTTAGCATATGTTAGAAGGCTTCTATTTTTTTCATGAGTAATGCAGGTGCTCATTCAAATTGGCGTTTTTTTTACTGTTTCTATTTGGGAACTCCAGGTAAAGGAGCGCTTTATTGTTTTTTTTTTTTTTGTTCTCAAAGGCTTTGGGAGTTATTTTTTTTAGGCTTTGCGTTGTGGACATTTTTCATCCTTATGGTTGTAGTATGTGGCTTTGAATTTTAAACGGGCGAACGTGTTAAAGCCACAGGCATCAGATTGTAGGTCACGAATATATTGCCTATTGTCAAGCAAGCAGCTAAAACCCCAACCAGTTACCTGGTGAGGGTTAATTGGTTGGGGGTTGGGTGTGGTGGGTACAGTCCAGCTGAAGGAAACAGGGCTTTTAAAGGTTTCACACTCTTGACTGTACTATGAAGGGAGATGCCTGCTATTCATTCCTTTTTTTTTTTTTTGAAGTAATCAGTAAGGCCTTTCCACGTTGTGTTGGGTATTGTAGGTGATAATGATGTGGCGCTTAATGACGAGTCTAATGTCTCATCAGAAAGGCAGTGCTGGTGGTTGTGGCTATAGCGCCGTTTCTCCCATTGCTGGATTTAGTGCAGCACTTGTAGAATGTTGGTTTATAACGGTGCACAGATATTTAACTTGTAGAATGTTGGTTTATAACGGTGCACAGATATTTAACTTGGTTCTTGGTAGTATTGTATTTAAGGTTCCTTTTAGGTTATATTATAGGTGGTAAAATACAAAAACTGGTTTAATTGCAGTTCTAATTATAAATGAATCTTTAGTATACTTGCAAAAGGAGATGCCGATGTCTGCGTTTCTATCTATATCTGCTGCTTTTAAGCACCCCCCCTCTCTTCTGCAACTTGCAACTTCCACAGTTTCTGCAGACTGTGCTCCTCAGAGGAACACGAGATAAGAGCAGTTGTCTTTATGTATTATTGAGCTCCCACGTTTGCCTTTCTAAATAAAGGCTGCTGACAGGGTGAGTAAAATGCAGGACAGTGAGTGAACTTCCAAAGGCCACGTCACTGAGCTCTCTGCGGCAATGTGTGTTGCTGTCACAACTGTGTTAGTATACAGTGGCTAGTATGTAGTAGCTTGAGCAAAAAGGCAATTTTGTCCCTCTTAAATGTCCATCCCATCTCTCTTCTCTCTGTGGCTTTCCTCCCTACTACCAGACTATTTCAGTCTGGGTTCTGTGGGTGGCGCACAGGACAGTTTTTCATTGGGTCTTTTATTTTGTTGGCCACAGGATGACCCTGCCTCAACATGTGTAGGTCATTACTGGTGTAATAACATTGCTGTATCCTTGAACTATGTCACTTCACCGCGGCAGCTCTAATGGATCATAGTATCCCATGCTCTGTGCATTGATGCGATACAAGTGTTTGGCGTGGTTTAATGTGTGGCTACAGTGGCACAGTAAGCAGATGAGGTGTAAATGTATTCACAGTGGTCACAACAGCAAGTTAAATGATTGAATTTGACCTATATTGTAAGCAACATTGGAATGTCGTAGTTTAAATTTTTTTTGTCCTTTACTGCTGACTTGACATAATCGGTCTTTTGAGGTTAATTGTCTCCTATCAATGTGTCAAAATAGCTGAGACACTGAAGTGACATGTCAGTGGAAAAACCTTGTGCTAAATGAACTGGTCTGCATCTCTCTTTTTGGGTTTTAAATGCTGTTCTCATGCTGCTTCAGTAATTATTTCAGTATCTCTGGAGTACAGCATCACCTTCCTGTATAAGGCTCAACTTTACACATCACTCTGTCCTTGCTTCCCATGTACATTTCTTTTAGTGGTATTAAGTTCTCTCTAGTGCTCTAGTATCTCATAATTAGTTGCTATTAAATTAAAGATTTCACTGTGTTGTGTTTCATTTAGTAAATTGTATTACTTGGTCGGTGTGTGTGTGTGTGAGTGAGATCTTAATGAATTTTTAAATTTCCATATAAGCTATTTTAATACAGTAAAAACAGTATAACGACAGTTGAGCGTCTATGCTGCTATTTTCACTGTCAAGCCAGAAAGCGTCAACTGGCGTGGGTGAAAACTTCAGTATAAGTCAATATTGATGAACATGTGTGGCAGTCTCTTGTGCAATACAAACCATCAGAATTTTTTTTTTAAAGCAGAACTCGCAGTTACATCACTCTCAGTATTATTCTGACATGCTCTGGCTGGCATGTGGGAGCTTCCGCAGAACTACCGTGCTTGTGACTCTGCCCACTGTAGCCTGACACCTTCAGGACACATTATCAACACATTAAGTGTATGTTTGCATATCCCCAAAACCAAGTCTACATAAAAACAAGACTTGCTCGTGGGCATACAATGAAATTTCTCTCTATTTTGAGGTGTGGACTGTGGAGAGACATTTAAGAGACGAGATGCATCCTAATGGTATGTGAAGTAATAAATTGCATGTGCCACTGTGTACTAATTGTGTTTAATAAAATATGACTCAAATAATTGAACAACCCACGTTAGACCTTCAGTTTTTTGTCAAGGTAAAAGTAGCCTGAACCTCTGTACAACATTTTTATGTAGCTTTTCTACACTTCAGTGTGTGGGTAGACTAGTCAATCTGTTTTCAGCTGGGATATTTTGAACCGTTACTTGTAGGCTTTTAGTTTTCAAGGACAGGCCGTGCATGTCAGTGGTGGGCACTCTGGAGTTCTTCACTCTGCGGCTTGTCACGCATACTTGGTCAATTTAATCCTCTGAGGAGCTAGTAGGAGAGTTTCGTGCCTCCTCACTTTAAGTGCTGAGTGTCACATGAGTACATGCTGTTGGCTTCAGGTTCAAGTTAAAGAAGTTTGAGAGTTGGTCAGATCTGTGAGTTGGCGTTTGTCCCATTGCTATTGCTAAACCTCAGAAATATTACAGTTCCCCTTATCATTTGACGTCTGCCAAGTTGAGGACATCCCTTTGATGACCTTGTTTTACAGCTTTTACAGCTTGATTTTTTTTTTATCATTAGCTCCAGTCTTAAATTGTTTTGACTATGCGATAAAATGCAGAGAAACAAATGGTTTATTTTGTTTGTCTAATGAGTTGATCTGATTGTTTTTGCATCTGATGATGATGATTGAAGTGTCGGGTTGAGATAGACTTTGTGTCAGCTGACTTGTGGCTGTCGATAAGATCAGCAGTGAAATGTTCCCACTCAGTCACTTTTCTAATTAATTAGCCCAGTTGAGATTTGGTAAAACTAGATTCAGAGGTTAGAGGACAGCACATGGATTTATCTGCTCCTTTTTGCTTTTATGCATATTGTCATAGATGCAATATAAATAATGTTCAGTGTGTGAAGTCTGTGTAAATTGTGAATCCCTGCATTTTCTGCAGCGTATAACTGCGTTCAGAGGCTTCTCCCCCTTGTGACATATCTTTGGGATCCTGAGAGTACCAATAACTAAATGCGCTAAAAGGCAGTCTGCACTGTGAATCAAGGTGCTGGGTGTATTTTAGCAGAGACCCAAACCTTGTGGTTTTTGTCTGGGGCTGGTTTTTAATGAGAATCAAGAGGCAAGGCCTCCAGGAGAGCAAGATGGTCTGCACTATGAGGAGGCTGCTGGCTGCACACAGTGAAAGCCTTCACTGACATTTTTGGGGAGAGGCACATTGCCAAGCTTCCTCTTCAAGTGTTTATCTCATGAAATATTCTGGCTTGTGGCACCATCTCAAATGGGACAATAGCCAATGTTTGTGCTTTTGTTGTTCGAATGAAAGGTGAAACATATGAAGTAAGACATTTTCTTTCACAGTCTGTTCTCCTGCGGCGGCTTTCTCTAACTGCACGTGTAGGAGGTTTTCTGTGGAGTCGATAACTGCTTACATTTGCAATATTTGACCAAGTATCGCTTGGTTATCATTGTTTTTTTATTTACTGTCCTCGTGTCCTCTTTGTCACGTTAACAAAACGCAACAACAGCGAACGTAGCACTTATGGTCAACTGGTTTCACTTTAAGACAAATGACAGATGGAAAGTGCAGCAGGAGGGGGAAGTTAAACTCCATCGGCGTGTTTGACGATGTTAAATTATTATGAAGTGATAATCAAACAATCTTCTAAATCAGTTGTCTTGAGTCAGATGTAGTGCATAACTGGAACAATCCTAACATTTTGATTATCTACACTTGTGCTTACTACCACTGTCAACATCTCCGTATGGGGCAGCTCTCGCGCATGTTGTGCACAACAGGAGATTTTCAGCGTTGGTGTGGCCAAAGGTACAGGCACATAAGTAATTTTAGTTTAGGCAAAGTGTGGTTCCTCAGTGGAAGCAGGCCGGAAGGACGCAGCTTAAGAAGTGCAATGTCCCCAAAACTAAATATAAATCAAAAGGTGATGGAGCTTTTGCTGTTGTTGCTCCTAAACTATGGAACGAGCTTCCTCTGAATGTCGGACAGGCCCCTTCACTGGTTGTTTTTAAATCACGTTAAACACTTTTATTCTCTGGCTTTTCAATCCATGTGGGAGGACGTTGACTGATTTTAACTTATTCTTAGGTATGTATTCTAATCTTGTTGCTTTTTTCCCTATGCTGGTAATGCCTTTAATTATTGTGGTATTTTGTTTGTCTTTTTAAATTGTTCTTAGAGTGTGCAGCATGTTGGTCAGCCATGCTGCTCTATGAAATGTGCTATATTAATAAATTGGTATGGTACGTAGCTGAAAGGGTCTGTTTCATGTCGTCTTCAGACATTTGCACTAGCTAGATGTCTAGATACATTTAGGATTTCATTACAAAAATTATTAAACGCTATTAGGGATTTTATTGTCTAAAATTAACCCTTTGGAAAGGCATCTTCCAAGGATGTAGTTTCCCTGTGTGTGTGTGTGTGTGTGTGTGATGTAGACTAAATGTCAGTGAAATACATTTTCTGGCATTTGTAGGGCAAAAGTTATATTGGCCAATGGCAGGATCAACACGGTAAAAGCTGCTTTCAATCTCTCATGGTTTATGACCACAAACTGCTCTTCCAGGTGACTGTCACTGAATGACCACACTTTTGAATGTTACTATAATATTCTCTAGTTCATCTTTTTTCTTTTTTTTTTTTTTTACTTGCGCACTCGTCCGAGGTTGTTGTTCAGCTATATAAAATGTATTTGTAGTAAAGTCACATGGGTCGACGCCGCTTACGATGTGACTAGTTTGGCCCTTAGCGTGGAGACAGATTTGAGCTGCGAGAGAAGCGACCAGGTGAGCTGACGTCGGTCACCGTAGCGTGGGAGGGACTGTGTGTGCTCCGTCGACGAGCTGGAGACTGGTCAGACACTTAATCACAGGGACCCTGCATTATTAACCTCTAAAATAATATGAACGCGAAAGTCCTGTCACAATGTCACTAGTTTATAAAAAGCTGTTGATTTATTGTTAAATCAACAACACTGTAAAGCTGTGAGAAGCACTAGAAGGTGTGCAGGATGCCGATCTTGGTTTCTAACGTTCCTGGCACACCCCACAGTATGTTTGCAGCTAAGCTGGTGCCAAAGTGTCTCCCAACAGATGAGCAAAAGTCCTTCTGTGTCATTGTGATCACCTTGATCGTCTGCTACATCTTTGTTCATTTTCACTACTCGGTACCTCCACCAACAAGGTGCTTTATTTTACGTGTGGAAACTTAAACAGTTTCCTGCTCTTCAAAGCGCGGAATGTGTTTAGCTATTATAACTGGTTTTACAGTACAGGAAAATCCATATCAAACTGAAAATGTTTTATTTTTGTTATGAACCGCTCGGTACTATGCTCGGGTTGTGGTGTTGGTGTGTTGTGCCCTCAGTTTAGGGACATGCCAGTGGTGCAATATGACTCAAGTGGGAGTAACCAAACCATATTTTATAAAAATATGATTTTATTTCATAAGGTGGCCTGGTAGCGTGATGTGACATCAGACTGGGATGCAAAAGGTGGCAGGGTCAAATCCCAGTCCAGACACCTAACCCATCCCCCATAATAGGTGTGTCCTTGAGCCTTTGTTGAAAGCGTGCCCAGCAAAGTAAATAAAAGCAAAACTAAAGTTTCTATACCACATGTTGTTCTGAGAGTTTCATAGGTTCAGCTCTGCTTCTGTTTATGATTTTAATTTTTTAAAATTATTTTCATAGTTTTAGTTAAAAACAAACTCATTTTAGTTATGACACGACCCTCGTGTCAAGTCTGGTGAGTAAGCAGACATGTAAAAGCAACCTGAAGTGATGCTGCTGCTGCTGCTGCTGCTGCTGCAAAGAGGCTGAAACTCTAAGAAGTTAGTAACTGTTCCACATAGTTGACCTGTCCTACAGGCAGATTAAACTGTTGGTTTGAAATGCCGTGTGAAAACTTAAGGTTTGCACCAGTTTTCCTCCGTTCAAATGACGTGCTCCTGTATTCCAGTTGATGTAATACAAATAGTCATGAACAGAAGTGGGATTTCTCATCGTCAGTCATGTCTGGAATCTAAAATTAAGATTTACATAACATATTTCTGCCCGTGTATTATTTTTGTCATTTCTAGTATAATATTTGGACAATTTGGAGAGTGTAAAATAATTAACAAAGCTATTGGCAGCATGTCATGTTGATCAGTGCATTTGCGCTCTGGCAAAAAAAACCAAAAAAACGCACATTCTTCTTGCTGGCACACAAACACTAACTCCATGTCTAGTCTCTCTGCTAAGTAAGCGTTGTGGAGTGGACTCATTCACCTGCCACCAGTTCACTGCCACATTTGATAACCTTCCATTAAGATTTTCTAATCAAATTAGAGGAGAGAGTAGTGCAGCAGATGTTTGATCTGAGTTGTTTTAGAAAAGTCGGCCGCAATTTTCTGCAAAGAGGAAATGATTTTCATTGCTGTGTAAATGTTGCATGTGTTCTTCTGTGAGGGCACAGCAGCATATGATAAAACAAAACCCCAAGGGCTTGATTTCCTGTCTGATAATTTAAAGTAAGTGATTGGAACTTGGTCCTTTTCTTAATGTCTGTATGGCGAAACCATAAAAATGTCACATCGACTCTGGTTTGAGAGCCTTACCACAAAATATTGATCCGTTTTTTACTGGGTTATACCTGTGTATCGGACAACAGCGACAGTTTTCAGCACTTAAGTGGAGAAAATTAATTTGCATCTGAGCTGTGGCAAGTTGACACTGTCACTATTTTCACAACATGTTTGTGTGCAGAGAGCTGCTAGTCTTTGGCCACAATCTGAAGAAATGCATGCTTTAAAATTCATATAGCCCGTCCTCCCAGCCTGACCAGCTGAATATGGAGCACATCAGGTGCATCATCAGCTAATTGTATTAGTTAAAGCTAATTCAGTATATGAATAGGGCCTTATAAAATCAGTTTTTTTGTGTTTTTATAATTTTTTATTTGATTCTTCTTTTGTTCTTTTTTTTTTTTTTTTTTTTTTTACATAATAAAATTAA